>JAPZDZ010000024.1:6863107-6878545 GCA_029783805.1 Acanthurus tennentii | reverse complement strand
AATCACTCCCCAATCAACCCTGCATATATTCCCCTTTGTGTCTTGTCTCGTTGCCAGTTTGTTGATGTTCCTACTCATGTTCCAGCACTCTTTTCATAGTCACAGTCATAGTCTACTTGTTATTGAACCTTGCTAGTTTTTTGACATTGCCTTTTGCCTCACGTTTCTCAGATACCTTTGCCTGATCGCCTGCCTACCCGTGTACCGACCTCTGCCTGGAATAAACCTGTTTTTTTGTGAAACGAGTCGAGTCGAGCATTTGTGTCCTCCAACATCTTGCCACGTTCCTTGACACAATGTTGAATAAATAATAATTATTTTTAAAAAGTTTAAAGTAAAAGATAAAAAAGGTTGACTCTCTCTCATTTCTACTATAGATTTTACTAAAAATGATAAATGTGGCTAATTTTTTGACAAATGGAGGAGGCTAAACTTCTTTTTTTCTGTTTCTCTTTTTTGTAAAGAAGTATTTCTATCTGTAATGTTTGTGTATATGAACTCAAATCAAAATAAAACTTTTTGTTTGTTCGGTGCACCATTAATCTAGCTTTTATGTCATGGTTATGATTTATGTTTGTCTTTTTTCTTTACTAATCTCTGTCTCCTTCTACCTTTTTAGCCAGAGCTGTGCAGGGAGGCGGGGGTGATCTACTTGGGAGCAAGGCTCATCAAATTCACCTGCACGCAATCTGCAATCAGCCGGCTTCTTAAGCCAGCTCCGTACACTCTCCTTTGCCAAACGATTGTCATTCCAATGACTAAATCATTGCTCTCGAGTGAATCTCTCTGCCTCTTGTTACGTGTTCTTATATTGACGGTGTTTCCTTTTTGTGAATTAGTTTTCTAGCGAGTCTTTTTCTCCTGGACAATTTTGGTTTTGTATTAGAGATGTTTTACCCCCCTCGTGGTGATTTTGAGTTTGTGATTTTTTCTGTTTCCCTGCAAGGTGTTTTTTTGTTGTTTTTTGTGTTTAAATAAATTATCTTTTTTCATGATTCTGCATCTGGGTGCTGGCTCTTTTGATCAAGACCTTAATAATTTCACTCCAATGACACTGACACAGTAATAATTACCAGCAGCCTGCAGCGTGACCACAGAAGTTTGTTTATTCTGTGCATTCCCCTCTTTGTTGAAAAACATTATACCCACAATGCAACTCAACCATGTATACTTCCCATATATATTTCAATGTTTGTTAACACAACTGAAGTTTTTCCCATGCCCCCTGTTTGAACATTAATTCCCTTTTTTAATCTTAGAATAAGCTTGGCAGAGGGGAACCTGTTACTTTTGTCAATGTTTGCCTTGTACTGACAACCAGGACACAGCTCTAGTTGCAAAAGACGAACGAGTCTTTTGTCATTTTTAAGTTTGTGTTTGATCCACTCGGTTCAGGTAATGTGTGACAGTCTCACATGATCTATTTTAAACCATTGAACAACCGTGACTTTTCTACCTTCTGCCAGTGGGCAGAGTTTCCTCCAGCAGGTGATGCCGCCCTCCTGGGTGTACTGGCCTACAGTCGTCTCCAGCAGGAACAAAGGAATGCCACAAGTTATGACAAACACCAGATATGGCACCAGGAATGCACCTGAATTTAGAAATTACACAACAATGTAAACCTGTCCCACTGAGTTTGCATTGCAAGTACAGGGCATGGTATTTGCTTACCCCCTCCGTTTTTGTAGCAGAGGTAAGGAAACCTCCACACGTTGCCCAGACCAACAACATTTCCTGCCACAGCCAGGAGAAACTCCATCTTACTGGCCCAGTGTCCTCTCTCCTCCACCTCATCTGCTTGACTTGTTTTGCTCATCTTTTTATCCAACATGGCTAGAAGCTCAGTGTAGACCTGATGTCCTCCTAACAGGTACACTGCGCCTCTAGGTTTCCTCTACTTATATATTCAATTCTGTGCCATGTAATGAGCAACTGTTTGACAAGTTAATCAGTTCTCATTGGAAATTATCTCCAGCCTGCATGTGATCTGCAATCTCTCAACAAACTGACTAGAAGTCCACCTTGTTTTCCACCACAGAATATATATACTGCATGAAACAAATTAAAATATTAAAATATTGTTTTTCCTTTGACAACTAACCAAACCAAAGGAATCAAAAACATGCAAAAGATGTCTTTTTGTCTTTCTGCTGCTGACAAAAATGTTTAACCAGTGTATAAACATGTATCCAACAGATCTTTGATTGAACATTACTAACATCATTCTAACTGCAATGTTAAAACAATGTTTGCATACATCAAGTATTCAAATAATTCAACCCTTTCTCTTTCTTCATTCATATATTTATCTAACTTTATAGTAACTGTGTTGCTTCTGTTCATCACTACTTTTACATGTTATTATTAATCAAGGCTAATAAATAGTAGTAATTGCTTTAACTTCAACATTTTCTCCATTAGCAGCAAATCTTTTGATTATGGGTTAATTTTTTACTCAGTCGTAGTTGTTGTGAGGCCTTGATGTAAAATTGTAAGTAATATTTTTTATTTATTTTGTCTTTGTGAGTAAACTATACTTTGGATGTGTGTAGAAGCCTTATTAATTCATAATATGCATGAAAACATAACTAAACAACTGTGCTCTGTTCATAATTGTTACTCTGGTTCAAACAGAATTTTTATTTAAATGCAGAAAAAGGGTAGTTCAAATTATTCACCCCATGTCACTAATGTATTCAGTGTTGCATCAGACAAATTACATCATGATTTATTATTTATTCAGTGCAGTTTTAAAAAATCCAAGTAATAGTAACAAGCACATAATCAACAAGCACATAAGCAGCAATTCGGAAAATTGTGTTTGTTGTTTGCATTAAGTGCATTGATTTCAAACTAAGTATGTTTCCTTTAGTCTTTGTCCTGTTTTGTTTGTCATGTTTTCAACCTTTCTTTGTGCATCTCTGTGTAAGAATCCAGTCATCTCTTAGATTCATTTGGCCTGCAACATATTTGTAACCACATAAGTCTAAAGCAAAGAAGACCACAACAGAGCTATCAGAAAGAAAAGGTCAACTGTGAGTGAGATCTTCCCAGCTCCACTGGTTTCTGTACTTCTGTCTCTTAGCTGCCTCTGCTGGCCAGATGTTAGATGGCAGCGCCTCATGTTTCCAGCTGTGTCCCACACCAGCAGCTCTGCCTCTGCAGAGCAGCAGCTGGAGGTGTACGTCACCCAGAGTGGTTGAGATGAGCCCAGTGCCCATTCAGATACATTCAAGGGGGGGTCTCCTCTCTCTAATCTGGCCTTCAGGTGGTGATGGTGGTGGTGGGGGTGGTGACTTCCACTGGGGGTCTTGTCACTGTGTACCTGTTGTTGGTTGGAGTCCGTTTGGCCTTCTAGCATGCTGTCCTCAGTTGGTGGGGGGTTGTGAAATAAAGTCAGAATGCCTCCACCCTTCTGTAGCTGGAGAGCAGCGAGGCCAGAGCGCCCCCTGTCTGACACAGCCAGAGATACACTCCAGCTAGACTCGCTGCAAATGGAGGGACAGTTGGACTGCACTCGAGCAGCAGAGCAGGACGGTGGAGAAGTGTCAGGATCCTACAGGGGAAAGAGGAAGTGATGTCTGTGACACACAGATAATTCAATGGCTCAAGAGACTTCTATATAAAATAAAAAGTAGACCACAAAATAAAAGTAGACTGCAAAAAGTAGAAAGCAAAAAGTAGACTGCAAAACAGATTTTATTTGTCTATTACTTTCAGTTTATACTCACCGGAGGGACCACAGTCAAGTAAGCCACTGCGTAGTTTGAGTCTGGAGAGTCAAGAGCTCGTACAGTGAGTGTGAGGGTGACAGCTGCTCCTGCCTGAGCTGTGGCAGGTGTGAGGAGGTCCACTTGACCATGGAAAGATCCTTGTTCTGCAACAGAGAACCTGAAGAGCAGAAAATCCAACTTAAAGAAGCATTTTTTTTTTTCTTTTTCTGGTATCACATTCATATGAATGTATGTTAATATACAAAATAAGAGGTCAATCAGAGGCTGAGCAGGATTTGTCTTGTTTTTGCTACCCGTGAGGGCCTCTCTTCTGAAGATATCCACAGTCGTCATCAGCTGTTAGACTGAAGGGTCGGGCTGGGCCATGGTTCAGGATGTCAAAGTGCACCATTGTGCTGTGACCGGGCACCAGGCGGGGGGCAACCGCCACCTGAAGGGACGGAGACATGCAAACTAAGACAGACTTTCACAACAAGCCAAGTTGACTTTAGGCAAATCACTAAGAATAAGAAAATCCACCAATGCAGAGCTGTGCAGTTATAAAGTCAGATTATATCATTATGAAAGGTGAGAAAACAGTACTTAAACTTACAGTGTAGCACAACTGGTTTGGTGCTACATTACTTTCCATGGGACTATTGCTAATGATAGAGTAGTGAAAAGCATTGTATGGAGCCAGGACATGTTCACACATTTTATACTATACATTTTTAAAGGGAAGCATAGGTATCCCATCACAGTTTGTAAGATATTCCACATTAAACAAGAATGTGCTCTCTCTGAAATGACCTGTGATTGGCTAAAGACCCCAATCAGTAAGAATTTCTAGAGACTGATATCAGAACCAAAAGGAGGTGCAGAAATCAATGTTTTCTCTCAGAGCACACAAACTTTTTAATGATTGTCATTAAATATTTTGCCATTGACACAAAAAATAAAATGCCTGCATGAGCTTTAATAACACTGAGGTTATTTGACAGAAAGGCTATTTAATTTTTTAAGGAATAAACATTCATAAAGCACATAAAACAACCGAGTTAGGCCATGTTAATCTGTTCACTGTTGAAACTTTTTGCTTCAGCATTTCCTGCAGTACACACCTAAAAGCACTTTTAAGATTATAGTTAAAGCAAAGCCTTAATTTATTCTGATATAAACTTAACATAACTCTACAATTTAGTACCACTAGTAGTATATTTTAAATTCTGTCTAATATTTCAGAAGGCAGCATCACAGTCACCTGTATCTGAACGTGAGTGGGTTGAACCATCTCTGTGGAAACCCTCTCCAGCTTGTTCCCTCTGCTGTCTCGGCCGGTTAGTCGAATGCAGAAGGGAACTCTGGGAACAGAGTCCACCCATCCCACCAGCTCCTCCACAGAGTAGGATGATAAGGACGAGGAGGAGTTCAGCTTCACCTGCTGGAGGCTCTCCCCATTGGCTCCCAGCAGCGTCACATGACTGAAAGACGCCTCCTCATCTGAAACCAGGCCTGTCACAGCCAGCACCAGAAAGGCAGGGACACCTAAGAAATAATCAGAAACAAGACTCTTTTGGTAGATGGTAGACACATTTACAGTAGTGAGACTAATAAAACTGTAATTATACAAGGGAAAAATTATAATCCTTTACCTGCAAC
Source organism: Acanthurus tennentii (assembly GCA_029783805.1). Taxonomy (NCBI): domain Eukaryota; kingdom Metazoa; phylum Chordata; class Actinopteri; order Acanthuriformes; family Acanthuridae; genus Acanthurus; species Acanthurus tennentii. The sequence goes on along the minus strand of JAPZDZ010000024.1, from coordinate 6,873,173 downwards.
TGGACTACCCTCCACTCTGGCCAGACCTGGATGTGTCTCATTGGTAACAGTACCAAAGTAATACAGGAAATCCACACTGCTGTCACCTGGTGCAGATCAAAAGATTGTCTCCTCAGTACAAGTGCAGTTACATGGTAACAAATAAACTGGTAATTATCTTTTAGAAGATTTCCCTAATGACAAGCTTATTTTTTCATCTTTTACCTATTACATTAAATGTGAGGTGTCCATCGCTCTTTGCGTGGAGTTTCCACTGGCCCGGCTGAATGGGAGAGAGCAGGCTGATGCGGTACAGACCTTTAAAGTGCTCCAATGTTGCCAAAGAGCCTTGCTCACTCAAGAGAGACTGGTCTTGATCTAACATGGAGAGAAAGATTAAAAATTGAGTTCATTTTATCATGAAATGCAAAGAATAATTGTATGAAAGGAAGAGTGTAAAAGCAAGTAAAACTAATGCTGCCTAAATACAGCAATCATCAGCTTATACTGCACATGTAAAGCTTATAGTGATGTTAAACCTACAGTACAGTCACCTGAAGGACTGGTAAGGATGCACTCTACCAGGATGCCAGTGATGTGCAGTGTGACATTTCTGACTGAGCTGTCAACTCTGAAGGAATGGGAGGACATCAACTCTTGATCACTTTCCACATGGAGGAGGGTCACCTGGGGAGGAATAAAAAAAATATGCTGGGCATTTATTAACAATTAATGCAAATGTTTCTACTCAAAAGAGCTTTAGAGCGTCTATAATCAATATTTCTGTAATAAACACGGAAAAGTGAAGAACACAAGGTTAATAAAACCAAAATCTGCAGCTCCCCTTAGCGCTATAAAGCAATTTAGTCTAGTTTAGTTTAGCCAAAAACCCTTTAGTGTTTTAATTTTTTCTTCCTGTCTAAACATCAACCTCAGCAGGAAGCTAAAACCTCACTATTCACAGTCTGCTTTAAATCAGTAAACACATGATAGGACCTGCAAGGAAGAAGTGCAAGCAATGTTTACATGTAACCAAAATAGAAAAAGTAAAATATCAGTCATTATCGAAGGATCTCGCTGCTGTACCTTGTCAGGGGCTGTGTTATCCTCCACTATGGCAGAGACTTCCTGGATGTCAGAGTTGGTGGTGAATATTGTCAATCCTCCAGTGAGGGAGGACAAGGAAGAGTAGAGAGAGAAACGATCAGGAGACAAAGGTTCCCCACTCCTCCTCCTCCTCTTCCTCCTACCTCTGCTCTCTTTGATGTAGTTGGGGTCTTCAGTTAGAAGAAATGTCACCTGCAGGAAAAACAGCACTTCTGATATTAGAAAAAAAGTTATAGCTTCAGAAATTACAACTGCACATGTGTATACAATACTGAAGATGATGTATTTCTTATTGGAAAGGATTTCTCTCTAAAATTACAACCTACCTTGCTCTGCTTCTCAAGCGCAAGGGCCTTCACCACATCAAACAAGTGGGCGTCTTTAGGGGAAGCATCAGTGAACACAAAGATCTCTGACAGTGGTGGACTGTGAGTTAGTGCCAGCTGCAAACACACAGCAAGATGGGATATTAGCCACCACATGTGCACGCCATGAAAACATATGATCAATAAACCCAATTGTTACAAAAGAAATCTTAATTTACCTGAATGGCAGAGAAACACATCTCTGGTTCGTCTCCTCCTCCAAGTGCCATCAGGTTCTCCATGTGCTCCATAAACTGGTTTGGGTCGTTAGTTTCATGCACTGGTCCGAAATCTGCAGAGAACAACAGACGAATATTCACCATCAAAATAAACATTTGAAAGCTTTTAAACATAATTTAATCACAGCAACAAAATGTGGAGGGCCTTAAAAATTATTTAAAGGAATACTTCATCATTTTAGGGAATACACTTGCTAATTCTTGTCGAGAGCTATTTAAGAAGACACCTCTCATGAGGTGCCACAAAATGCTGCACACAAGTTTTTTCTGCCTGTGCTCTGTAAACTGCTATCCACATAATTTTCATCCTTGATGGTGAGAAGTCAGCTCATATGAGCTAGTGTTTATTTGTCTCATGGAAATCAATATTATGTCAATACTCATATCAATATACTATTACTAATCAGCAATTAGAAACTATTAAGGTGAAAAAAAACTTAATGGATAACTGATAAAAGATATTTTATCATATGAAGTCAGTACAAAGGATTTTTACAAAAGCATTTAGAATAAAACACCAAGTTAGCAGAACTTTTACAGGAGATCTTTAAATAGTTTTATGGAGTATTGTTTTCATCCCTGTCATGAAATATATTCTCACCTGGGTCGTGGAAGGGCACAAGTACATAGGCACCAGGCTGTCCAGGGCTGCTGGCTCGGCTCTGGATGATGGAGAGGGCCCGGAGTCGAGCAGCAGTGATCTCCTCAAACATGCTGCCTGTGGTGTCTATGACAAACACCAGTGCAGGGATCTGCTTCACACTGAAGAGGCTGTAGAAGGACGTACATGAGAAATTAGAGACCTACTTAGACCTACTACACTCAACAGCTGAAAATGGTAAGAGAGATGAGATCAGGTGAGAGCAACATATTAACCCAATCTGTGAGCTTTTACTTTGGGAAACACATCAATGGCCTGTTAAGCATTAGTCAAAACCTGCCTGAGGAAGGTTTTGTCACCCACGGTGTCTCTGAGGTCTCTTAGTACACTCAGTGTGGCCTCAGTAGCCAAAGCGGCTGCTTCAAAATGAAGGTAATGATGAGGGGAGAAGAGAAAAGAAGTGCTGTCCTTGTTGATGCCTCCTTTCGCTCCTTCATGCCGGCTGCTGTCCAGAATACCTCCATGACTACATTTACCTGGAAAGGAATTGCAAGTATCTCTGAAGCTTTATGGGGTGACTTTAAAACATTAAAAGATCATAAAACTATCAAGATTGTTTACTTATTGCTTTGATTTTGTTTTTTTGCAAGACTGAGGCTGTTTGTGGCTGAAGTGTCCCTGATTTACCTAGAGGTTTTGAAGGAGAAGTGCCAAAGTAGCCGGTGGTGAGGAGCTTGTCATGTCGTGGGTTCGTCAGTTTTGGCAGGAGGTTGTCTCGACAGGTCAAACTGAAGCACTCCATACAGGTAGGAGTGTCATCTGTGGACGGAAGGGAAGACAGGTTATTTTTATTCATAAGGCCCATTAAAGCTTCACATCTTTACTGCAGTAAACTCTCTTTTTGAGCACAAATACAGTTCTTTGCTAATATCTTTGTTTGGGTTTTGGGGCACTGAACTGAAGGCCTCTCCTTCCTTATCACATTTACTGTGTGCATTTTTGGTACAACATGCAGCAGATATATTTCACCAGAGCTATCTGAGAGATATATGAGTGATTGAGGGGCTGCCTACATTTTGACACTAAATGTGTTTTGTATGTTTGAACTACTGGGTTTGATTTGATAACCAGGAAAACTGCAAAAAATATAGGACCCTTATTTTTTAATTGTAGAAGTACCTCTGAGCTTATCTTTAATCAATTAATCTTTTAATAAATAAAAAGTATTTAAAAAATAGTGAAAATGGCATCCAGAATTGACACATTAATGTCCTAAATGTGCTTGTTTTGTCTAACTAACAGGCTAAAACCTTGAGAGATTTAGTATATTATGATATACAACTAAATAACGGAAAATCATCACGTTTGAGGGTATCTAACGCATTTCAGTTTTCTATGAGTCAACTTTAAAAACTGGATAAAAACTGACTGCATGCAAACAAAATACAGCAAGAAACTAACCTGTCTGGCAAAATGTGATAGCAGAAGAAGATAAGAAGGATTTAGAGTGCATCAGTGTTTCATAATCCCTGGCTAAGCTATTGATATTGCAAATTTATTTACATTAGCTGATGAAAAATTCCTCATGCTAGCAACAAATCGATCTCATATATTGTGATCAATTAAAAGAGTAATGTTTTTCCAATAATGAAATCTTTGGAAAAATTATCTTTAGCATAGCAAAAAATATAATTGCAGTACATGCTTCGTAAATAATGCAATAACATAAAACATGAAGTTATAAAACTAATATTGAAGGGAAGTGACTGTTTTGCTGTCATGCATTACATGAAACCAAACTTTTCAATGCATGATCATATTCTCATACTTAAAGTTACCAACTGGTCCTACTAACACATCTACCATCCCCAGAATCACTTTATGAAGCAATAAAATGGTTTTGTTGTGTAGTCACAGTTAAGATAATTGATAATTACCTTTAGCCACGGGGACAGCGGGCTCCTCTGGTTGCAGCAGGTGGAGGTAGATGGAGCGCTGGCCCATCTCAACCCAGTTACTGTGGCTGTAGAAGTCCTGGCATAGCATATGTTTGAATGGCAAAGTATTAGTTTGTGTCTTTGCAGGAGCATATTAACTTTGTTTAGCATTTTTTTATTGTCATGTCAACATTTTCAGCCTTTTCTACAAACACATTAACATTAACTGCAAACATTACGGCACAAACGTGTTATAGACAGTTTCCTCTGTGCTTTTTAAACAGCTTTTGTATTTCATGTATTTACTACTGCTTAAGGAAATTGATCTGAAATTATAAATAATATTGTGAGGAACTTATGTAGCTTTTATTACCAATATATATCACGAACGCAGCATGTTTTAAAACATTCTAGTTCTCCCTATTAAACTGATTCAGTGTTAGCAGTGTCCTATTAGCCTGGCTTTATGTCATTTTAAAGTCTTAATGCTTTCACAAAAGGTCAGTAACTGCTAACATGGAATCAATTATTTATTCACCCTCTGACTCTTCTTTTAGCCAAACCTAAACACTAAACTGATAATGAGTTTCAGTTGTTCACGCCACTGCCAGCTCATGATCTTTACCTGCTAGGTTGTTCCCTCTTTTTTTCGAGATTACCAAGAGCAGTCATGCTTTTATCACGTTAATCTGTTGTATGTGCAGTGTTGCTGTGTACCTGCAGGGAGTGAAACAGCCGGCCCAGGCTCTGACGAGCACTTTGGTACTTTTTGGCCCGTACCGAGAACAGAGTCTGAACCCAGAACTGCCGTAACATTGAAGTGGCACCGTCCACACGCTCTGAATCAAAGTGGTAAACGGGGTTGGACCTGGTGGTGCTCCGGAAGTCCATGTTTGCATTGGACATCGACACCTCGGCCACAGCTCTCCAGAAGCTACGGCCCAGCCTGGTCTGGAAAAGATAGAGCCTTATTTTTATCATTGTTGGAATAAGATATAATTATTTACTTTACTTTTTACTTATTTTATAATTGTTTACCATGTGCTTTAAAATGTATTATTAACATAGAAGAGAACTTTCCTGCATTGCACTCTTTGAAACAGTTCGGTTCAGATCTTTATGCTGAATTCACAGTAAATGTCCTGAGTGCAGACATCAGCTCACCTCTAACTCTGCATGGTTTCCCTGGTGTTTTTTGATGCCCCTCAGGGTCTCCAGGGTGACATTGAGAATAGATTGCTCTGTGATGGACTGGTGTGTGTGCGATTTCCAGGACAGCATCAAAATTTTAGACAAAAAGTTTGGGAGGAAGCCCATGCATGGTGAAGCCAGGAGGAAAAGATAAGCAAGAATAAACCTGTGCAAATGCTTTCCACTTCCTTTCAAAATGCTTCGTCTGCATCGTGACATCATGAGCTGAAGACAGAGGGAGAAGGTCACAGCCTACCTGAATAAAATAAGTTGTTTTTTGCATTTATTTCTAGACAACATATACACATATCCATGAACAACTGGTTATTTTCTTAAAATCAGGGGAGAAACTCTAAATGCTCTAAGTGCACTAATCTAAAAATGAAGAGTGCTATAAAAACATGATAGGGTTGACCAGGACAGGAAATGACCATTAAGAGAATGTTTATTACATATTTGAAATTACATTATAAAAACATTATGCAGCTTGAAGTAGTTGCAGGAAATTCTATTTGTAGTATTTTAGTTTAGTCCACTCTTCTGTGGAGGTAGATCGGTATAAGTACTGAACTCTGTTTACCATCTAGTTTCTAATATTGTCAGCTGTTTGCACTGTTGCTGGCCAAGTAGCATACAGTTAGTTTATCCTCACGTTTTATGCTAAAATGCTCTATAAAGATGTGACATGACATGTGAAGATAAACTCTACACTTGGGTCATAATCTGTGGGGTTTCCTATTGAGACCGTCATCTGTTACATTAAAGAGTAATTTGATTTATTGTTTCTATCAGAATATCGACTGGGGCAGCCTTAATAAGTCCTATTTCATGTAAAGGCATCTTTTTGAATGCTTCAGTCGATATTGTTTTGAGTTGCACTTTGAAAAAGTATGATGAAAATATTAGTTTAAACTTAGAAACATGCTTTTGACTGAACAGTCCCCCCCATTGAGGTCTAAAATGACTCATCAAGGAAAAAGCACCATCCTCTTACTAAGCGAATGGCTATGTGATGACCAACTGTTAACAATGGTTTGAATTAATTTTAGTTTGTGCTCTCCATGTGTGCTGTCCTGTCAGTTTCCACTCCTTAACCCCTCCCTAAACCTCCTCTCACATATTTTCCAGTCTTGTTTGTACAGAAGCTCCTATTGTTCTTTGTCATCTTTATTCAGACACAATACCTAGGTTTTGTTCTCATAGTCTGTGCTTTCACAAAGGAGAGAGTGAAACAAAGCAGGAGGCCTATAAACAACTGTTCCCTCCTCTTTGCCAGCTTCCATTCAGCAAAGCCGTTTTAATTGATTGGCGTGGCCTCTTAAATTAAGAGCACAAAGACCCCTCCTTTCACTCATTCTGCAAGAGTGATGCAATATCTAATTTTGTAAGTGTTATTTTTAACATTTCAGCTTCTACAACTAATGAACTAAACACCATCTTTTGCATAGGTTGCAGCATTTCTACAGTATGCAAGCTGTCCTTCATCTTTACAGTGCAATAATGCCACTTAAAGGGTGTTATGTTACATGTAACATTTCAGCACCAAATGAAGTTCAGTTACCATAGGTTAAACTAGTTTTGTGTATTGACTACTGTGGTACTACGGTACTTTATTTCATGACACCTCAATACACACAAGTTATTTAAAGCATATGCGACCGCAAATTTAGCAGCACTAAAACAAATTTCAAGAGAGTTTATGCATACAAGAGCAGTTAATGCAGTTAATGAGAGTTAATGCATACTATAGTCTTTTTTAAATTATAGTTTGTACAACTTTGCATTAGTTTAAACTTTCACTAAAAGTCTAAGAACTTCTGCAAAGAATAAAAATGTTCTCACCTCAGTTCAGCCCTGTTGATGTTTCAAAGAAGCCGCACTACACTATGTTCATAATACAACGTAGACTTTCACCACAACCTGTTACCAGAGGAAACTGTGCCCTGAATTACAGCATTCCTCTCTGTGCAGAACAGAATTATTGAGTCTTCACATTGTCTGTCCTTGGGCTCTTGTCTCTGGCTCCTCAGGAAGAAAAATAACAATCAACAAGATATGGATGGCAGACGCACTTGTTGGGTATGTTTCTTAGCAAAGGGGGCACACCATGAGGCAGAAGACATCTCGTCATTGCTCCCCTACAGCCTTGTGCCCCTCCTCAGCCCCCATTATTGCACGGTGCATTGATTTGCCACAATAGGGCCGCATATATTACCAGTGAGTGCTCAACTTAGGCTTTCCCCAACCCAACCCCCCCGTCTTCTATCCATCACTCTCTCTTTTCCTCACAAAACCCAAAAACACTGCTTTTCACAATTGCAAACACTAAGACCCTTTCCTTTCTCCCTAGATACCCACATTTTTAACAGCAATGCAAGAGTGGGCATCTGTTGCTAGCCAACCTTAGGGACAGTGTTGAACTCCACTTCTGTGGACTAAATGTTGTAAAACATGAAGGGAATGCTCAGGGTATTTGTTCAGCTTTGGTCTTCTGTTGTTTCAGGAGTTTGGTTCTCTTGTGTTTCTATACTCCTTTTTTAAGAAATAAACTTTTGTTGTCAAGCCAAGAATATTTTCTCCTGTTTGAGCCAAAAAGTGAAAGAAGAATCAAGAACTAAAGTTTTGTTACAGGATGTGAAATTTTTGGTTGGCAAGTTGGTGAACAAAACAAAAACATTTCAGTGTTTTGTATTTATCTCATGGTTTCTTCAGAAAGTGAAAGTAAATGAGGGGGAGGCTTGATGCACAGAATTACAGCTCTATGGCTGAGAAAAAACATCTCGACACTTGTATGCATGCAGCTGCTGGTAGGAAATCAGGTTGAGAACTTTACTGGTAAACCTCTTAATACACCACAAGGCAGCTGCAGATGAGGTGAGCGTATGCTTTCTGTAAACCTGAGGAAAGTTAACCCAGTTTTTTTTTTTTCAAGCTACTCTCTGCTTTAGATTCTCATGACCCAGTTTCATCACATCAGTCAAATACAAATTGCAACAGAAACTCTTGTTGCTCCACCATATCTACTGCTAGATCCCGTGATACCCCTAGAACCAGGGTACTGGACCAGCTATCTGTTTAAAGGGTCCGATCTCTTAGACTCAAAGAGTATTACCCTAATAAGTTCAAAAGATTGTTTAAGCTGGTGGCGAAGAGATTCATCTAGCCTCCCACTGCCTTCTTCCAGACGCCTGCCCTGCTTACTCTGATACCACAGCTGATTGAATAGCACTTGAATCAGGTTGTGATATCAGCCACGCCTGCAGCTCTCCTCTTATGGATCTGGGCTCTTGGTATGTGCTAGGAATTTATTTAGTGGCTTGGATAAAAGCCCCCTAGGATCTGTCAATTTTTGTGCAACCTTCAAGAACCAGTATAATTGTAAAAACACACCACTACCTAACTTTTTACCCACAAGTAAGAACTAAATGATCTAATGTCCACAATTACACTTTAATTCCAGTTACTTAAAATTTTAATTTAAGCATTTAGCAGGGGCAAAGCAGGGGAAATATAAATTGAATAAAACATAGAAATAATCAAACTATGTGAGCAAATATACTCATCAGTCTTTTAGGTGTGAAAGAGAGCGGGATGAACTGATCGGCCGTTGTGGTACTTCCCTTTCCACCGTGAGTCAGACTTGCTGACCTTTGCACAAATTCCCCAAAGTTCCTCAAAGTTTCTGCCTCCAGCAGAGTGAGCAAAGGGGGAAATTCAAAGTCCAAATTTCACTTTTTAGTGATCCCAAGATCCTCAGTTACTTTTCTCTTAAATGATTTTTCAGTCAGTTATTTATCACAGTAAAATTATCTAGACTTTAAAGCAATTACATTAAGTTAATCCTCATATTTGAATCATCAACACAGTGCATTTTGCTTTTAACTGAGCTTCAATAGAGAGCATTACTTTTGTCCTGAGCTCGATTATCATCACATTAATGAAATGTGTCTGTATTCTCTGCAAGAGGAGCTTTGTGTTCGTTTTGTAATTAAGTATATTTGAATGATCTCAGTATTTGCTTTTTACTGTAATTATCTGTTTTCTGAAGCTGTTCTTTGATTTGATTCAGAATACCACATTTTTAATGGTTTGATGATGCAGGCATTTCACAGTTGTGTTGATGCAGTGTCACACACAGTGTTCTACGGTGTCCACAGTGATTGGCTGGGCAGCATTTAGTAATATTTTTTTTAAGACATCTCCCTCCACGCAACTACGAATAATTGTTTTTGTGAGTATTGCCAATTTCTTCCGAAATATAATCATATTTTTAATTATCGGACTCACATGCTTCTTTTTACCGGTCAGTGTGAGCAATCAAGGATATACAGTAGATACAAGTGAAGCTCCGCCTGTCAAGTGCGTCACCTGCAGGCGGAAGAGTGACTTCAATTTGACTGTTCATAACTCAGAAACTTTCCGTATTCCCTGAGCGGACGTGTCGTAAGGTAAAGCTCTGTTTGTGCTTTAAGGTATCGATACTGGTTGATATAAACTTGCTAACACATGTTTTATGCACGAAGTGAACAGTATTCTGCTTTTATACATATATATTTTTCTGTAATGTTGCTGTTCTTAATAGTTTTACCTGCCGTTATTTAGAAAACATTCTGCAATTTAAAGTGAAATATGCTGTGTAATTCATGC
>JAPZDZ010000024.1:6699033-6713529 GCA_029783805.1 Acanthurus tennentii | reverse complement strand
TTTTTGGCTTCTATCAAAATAATCTAATGCATAAACAAACCAATACGTCTGATCAGCCTCTTATATTGACACACACACGCACACACACACTCAAACAGTCCAGTCTGTGATGAAGTCTCTTGTCGATAGCAGAGCTTTAATTACAAGGAGGCTTGTCTTTAGCCCCACTGTCTCTGTCTTGACACTAAGTCCCTGAAGTAGAATCATCCTCTGTCCTAATCCTAATCTCGTTTCCCCTACACACTCACTTTCTCAGTCCATCCCTGCCTGTCGTGGTTACCTGTCTGCAGACGATCTATAAAACCTCTCCTCCTCTCTTCTCTCCTTAGTGACTCTCTCCTCATCCTCTCGTTTTTCCCCACACCTTTAATCTAATAAATATGCTTTAAATATTCTGTAATCAGACTAAGATGAACTGAAAATGTTATGCGCACACACACAGATACACAGTGTGATGGTTCTATTTTCAGTCAAGCTGGGATGTAATTTAAAAATAAAGATGCACAGCTGCTCACACACACATAAAGTATGTCAGGCCTAAGGGGCGACTCCCAAACTGTGAGGATGGTTATTGGAGGGGGAGGGACGGACGTGTCATCAATCATCCTGTCACTTTCTTATTTGCAGTAATGTTCTCTCTATTTTTATCTTCACTTTTTATTTTATTAGCCTCTTTTCACCACATCTTCCACCCCTTTTCCTTTCACGCCTCTCAAGTGCAATGCAATCGCTGATTTTTCGCTCTATCTCCTAATCAGTTTTGGTTTATTTGGTTAATTTTGTTGTCTCACTCTCTCTTTCTCTTCCCTTTCTCCTGTTTTTTTTTTTAAACGCAAGGCTTATTGGATGATCAATAAATAAAGGGAATAAGAAAAAAGATGGAGGAGGGGGAGGAACAGTTAGAAGGACAGGGAGAGGAGGAGGAGGAGGAGGAGGAGGCAGTGACCCAGATAATGCAATGAAGTGAATCAAAATGAGCCTCCTCTCCTGGTGTAGACCTCAGCATCACACCCGTCCACACCTTCATTTCTTTCCTAAACAAATGCTCAGATCCTGAACGTTTATTCTGGGTGCGTTTTATTTATTTCAGTATTTTCTCATCCGACAAAAGACAGTGACCATGAAAAACAAGGGGAAACGTATGAGTTGTCTTTCAGATTTGACACTTTAGGTCAAAGGCTGCTTGAGATATGGGTTATGTTCAGGTGCTGTTCATCTCCGCTCATCTTTCACCTCCTTTCACCTCCTCCTGACTCTGCTTTCACCATCATCCTCCATACCCGCACACACACACACACACAAACCTCCCCCCTGCTATCACACTCCAACCCCCACATCTCATCTCCCATGAGAGGCGGGTTACTAAAAAACATGGAAGCACGGTGGATGTAAGGTCAGGTCTTCTCCTGCAGCAGATCCTGTGAACGACAGAAACACTGATTCATTATTCATTATACTACATGTCACCTATCTAATATCTAAGTCTGCGCGCACAGACACGTGCATGTTTCAAAAAGTTTAAAAAACATCATTTTCTTTACCGATCAGTACTATTTAAAATCTAATTGATTAATCTGTAGTGACCTTTAAGTGAATGGGAGCGCAAATATTCATCAAGCCACCCGCAAAACCGTTTGACAGCTGGTGGCTTATGCGCATGCGCCTGATATCGGCAAACCAGTCTTTGCCTTTCAAACTAAAAGCGTGTAATTCTGTTAAAAGACATAATGAGTTCTTGACTGCAATGTTTGTTAAAACAAAATGAAGATTTAAGGTTTTAACATGTTTAAAAATTGACAAAAAATTGATTTAAAACATCTTTTCTTAAAAGTATTGGTTGAGAATGTATTTTTTTAGTTAGTAGTCAACCGTTCCCGATTATGAACCTTTATTTTGAAAAAAGTAAGAACCGGATATTTTCAAACGATTCCATGTAGCTTGACACTATCGGGGCAACTAAGCAACAACCAGAGAAATAACCTCAGGAGCTCGGCATACTGTAGTTCCTGGCCAAAATAATGTCTGGTACCCCGCTGTTTCACTCTCCGAGGTGACCGAGGTCTGAGCAACAGCAGCCGGGATGGCGCTGGTCACCGTCCAACGGTCGCCGACACCGAGCACTACCTCCAGCCCCTGTGTGTCTGTGAGTATCCGTGAACTGGTTTGACATTTTGGCTTACTTTCTTCGGTTGGTCTGTCAAAGCGAAACAGCTGCTAGCCAAGTTTTCCCTTGTGTATGTACAGGAATGGCTAACTTAGCTGTTAGCATCACACTATAGACTGAAAGTAATCTCTCGCAGAGGGATGACGGTTTATCTTTTAAGTTTTTATGTCTTGTTTGAAGTTAACTGGCTTATTTTTAATTTTCAATGTGTCAAGTTTTTTTGCAAACTAACTCCAGCTTAGCAAGATAATGTTAGCACTTAGAGCTCGTTTGCTAACTCACTTCCTCCCTAAAAGTCAACACAGAGGAGCAGCCAGACACACTTAGCTAAACATTTATTTAATCGCATCTTAAACTCACAGTGATTCATGGTTATGTTTCTTAAATGGTTGTGAATGTGAAATATGCTGCCTTCCTCGCCTGCCACCAATTTGCCAGTCATGTCAGCACTACATTTACAAATTGACTTCCATTACCTCTGGTTAGTGGAGTGACAGTGAAGGGAAAGGATCTGCCTGGAAAGCAGGTTAGTGTGACAGCCCTGTCAGACCCCGTTGCACGCTATGGGACAGTCCGCTTATTCCCCATGACACTTTGAGGCTTCCCACGTCTGGCTTTAAGCTCTTGATAGACCCAGGCAGGGCTGAGGGTGAGGCTTTCATAGATGACCCAAGGATATGATTAACTGGCCACGGTGATACATGTTGGGATGGGAGGTGGTTAGTCTGTCAGGCTGCTCTCTGAAAAATGGGATGTTAAAAGGCAAATCTTGTGGTTCAAGATCCCAAGCTCTGGTTAACACAACATTGTTTAGCCACACGCTGCTCATTTAGCCTCAGTGTTTTGCAAAGTGATGGGGAATCACATGAGACAACCATGCAAATTATGGAGAATGGATTAGGAAAATCCCAAGCAGAGAGATGGTGGACAAAAATCGAAACCATGTAATGGCTTTAGGGTGTTGTGGAGCTGTGCTTGTGTTGGGAAATTTTGAGAAAAGCCTCAAGAAAAGCATCATGAATTAGTTACATTACCTGAAAAAAGCATCATCAGGGCCATGTTTTAAACAGCTGCAGCACACATCTCTTGATAGCATTGCACTACAGAGCTTTTATTTGGTGCTTTTGGATACAAATCTTCCTTCTCTGTGCCAGAGATCAAAGAAATAGCACACATGACTTACAATTTCTGCTGAATTTCAAATTCTGATATTAAACAGTGAGGGTTTGTGGCTTTGAGGTAGTGAAAGGATCCCAGGCTGAGGTTACCAGCTGCTTGTCATGGGACTCGTTCCTGATGGGAAGCAGCCATGTGAGTGCCCTTGTGAGATGTCTGGTGCTGAGAGGATCGAGAGCAGAAACCTGAGAAAGTGACAGAAAAGCAGTGTGCGGAGGAAAGCAGTGGGAACGAGCTTCAGTCATGAGTCATGAGAGGCACAGCTGGAATGCCATGGCCACCTCAAGATATCTGTTGTAGACATTTTCCAGCATGCTGCCTCGTAAACCTTTGAGAAGTTGTTTTTTTTTTGCTGAATTATCACAGCTCTCAGGCTATTGACCCATCAATTTATACAGCCAACACTTTTTTTTTCTAACACATTGGGGAATAGCCAGCCTACAGTGATAGTGCTACTGTAATCTGCCTAGCTGCACACCAAATCTCCTATTCTCATTGGCTATAAGACCACTCCCTACACAACCATGCAGCCCTACGGTAACCATGGGGATTAGCCTGTACATTAAATTCCAGTCAAGGCCAGGCTTATTATGGTATGTTTTAATCACCAATTGAAAGTATACGACCCCTAATCAAATCATTAATGTGTGTGTTAGTGTCTTGCCTTGGCGAAATGGTATCCTGGTATCACATTTGCCTTTGAAATCCGCTGAGCTAGGCATTTGTTAGGTGTTTCTGTGTGTGTGTGTGGGTGCAGGGATGTGTGTGTGTGCGTGCGTGCGTGCGTGAGTCCATGCACAGTCTCCTATTTCTCTTGTGTCACCATATTTTGTCTTGAAGGCAGGCTGTTAGGCTGCTGATGCAGTGAGCATCACTCAGCCAGCTGCCTCTCCAGGCCTAATAACATCTGCGAGAGCGAAATAGAGAAAAACTCCATCTCTGCTCCTCAAGCTTCTGCACATTCTGGCCCACTGCGTCCAGCTCTCGCCCTAATCTTCCTCATCCATCATCGTGTATTGACATCATTCATCAGCACCAGCATTAGCAACCTCATTATTGTTCAGCGTCCCATGTCTGTGAATATCCCTGTTTTTTTTTTTCCATCCATACTGTATGTATCTGGGATTTTGTGTGTGTATGCATGTGTGCATGCATTCATGTATGTTTTGGCTTGTGTAGTAGCCAGGATTGACAGATTGGTGCCAAAGAAAAAGTTCCCTGAGTTTTTGTGGGGGATTACGGAAACAGGCTGGGATTAAAATTGTCAGTGTGTGTGTATGGCAAACTGTGCTGGTGGCAGTGGTGGGGGAGGATGATTGCATTTTGGAAGAAGAGAGACGGAGAGGCAGAGAGGGCATGGAGACTCAGTCTGCTTCAGCCTTATCCCTGGTGCCTGCTCTGAGCCTCCGTTTAAATACCACACTGGCCCTGCTGTATACTGAAGTCACAGATGAAAGACTTCACGTGGCCGCCTTAGCTGCCAGTCAATTTAGCACTCTTTAGTGTAAGGTTAATTGAGTCTGACTCAGCGTGTGATGCAAATAGACCCCCGACTGTCTTTGGTCAATGTGATAGTTTTCTGAAATGCCAGCTGCTGGTAAAGGTCTGATGCGAAGTGTGCAGATATTAAATAAATATTCCCTTTTTTTTTTTTCTTTGACGGTGATTTTTGTTCTCTGTCCTTCTTTCCAGGAGTCAGGCAGTGGGGAGGATGACCGCCGCTCCCAGTCCAGGAGGTGAGACCACTTCCTGTTTTGTCATGCTTGGTCTCCAGTTTCCTGGAATCACTCTTTTCATTCACTTACTGTCATTCAATAGCAGCACTTGACACTGCAAGCAGTGAGTTAGGCCACTAGGGGGAGACGGTACAACAGATTTACAGTGTTCTTTCAATCTCTAAACCACATTATATGTTGCAGTTCTTAAAACATCATTGCAATAATTTAATAGGTGCAGAACAACGTTATATTGGATCTGCTTAACACCAGTCAACATGTTGAATGGAAACCAGTTTATGAATGCCATCAAAACTGAAATGAGAAGATTGTGACAAAAAAAAAAATTCTCACTTGATGTTTATTGGAATTTTGTTTCCCAGCAGTAAGATAAATTTAAGTTATTGCTAACTTAGTAGTTTCAGTCAAAAACCTCCGTCACAAAATCAGCCATCATTGTTAGTTTATTCCTTTTTCTACGCACCTTGTTCACAATAAGCACTTTGCCACCGCAGTAAAGTCATAGCGAAACTGCAAAAAGTGAAAGCAATCATAGCTTTGATGTTAAATGAGGATTGTGCCCAAACAACTGAGAATTGGTTGCTATGGTTTTTAAATTTTTTTTTTTATCTTGAATAGTTTTTCATACTGCAAACAAATAACATCTCGGTGAATGCTTTTGTAAATATGTGGCCACTCCATTGTTGTCAGACTGGGGCTGATTTGCATGATTCCTGCTTGTGGTTTGTGGTGGAGTAGATGATTTGCTTTGACGTGCGTATTTGTATCTTCATAAAAGACGAGAACGTCACTACTTTATTGTCCTTTTGTCTGTTTGACTCTGGCAGCTTTATTTTTGCAGTTAATCCATGGCCAAGGTCTTGTACAGAATTTGAATGAAATTCAAACTTAGCAGATGACAAGCTGAGCTCATATACTTTATATGTGTGTGGGTGTTTGACTCCCTTTTTACCTATAAGCATTTACTGCTGAACGAACAGATTTTCTCGGTCCATTTCAAGTCTGTTCCTGTAATACAGTCATGTCTCCGGAGTCGATAGCGCACAATCATTAAACAGGGTGTGGACTATTAAAGCTCTATACAGCCTCTCTATGATCAGTGGACTTTGTAAGGGACTTTTATGGACTCATTTTAGCTTTGAAGTGCATTTCAAATAATCCAGCTTTGCCATTTTGATGTTTTTGTGTCTGGCTTTTTAATGTTTGCTATCAGTAATAACTCATATTTTTAAGAAAACACTTTTTATTACTCTCTGTTGTGTTGAATACAGCTCTTAAGAATACATTATAGTAAAACTTGACACATATCCTCCTACAGTGTTCAGCTGAGTTGAAGACAGAATATTCATATGGATTGGTCTGAGTGAAATATTGCTGTTCTGTCAGGAGGCTATAGAAATCAGATGATGAGTGAAAGTTGATTATTTATCACAAACAATAAGGTATGTGCCAGACGGCCTGCATTAAACAGAGTCTGTCAGAAGGAGATTAAACTCCTCCACCTGATCTTTTCCTTTCTCATTCCCTTTTGGGCTGTGGTGATCACTTTTTCACGTTTCACTTACACGTGGTCTTGACCAGTCAGCACTGCATGAGTCCAGCAAGATCCTGTGTGACAAAATCAAAAGCATCTGAAAAAGTAAAGGCTGTTGATCACAAGAATATGAACAGACTGGTCCTGAGACCTCCCAGGCAGCAGGGAAAATATTGTGAAAACAAACTATTTCAGAGTAATTTTAGTTTCTGATTGCAGCTGACTTGAGATAAGCAGGGTGCCTCATGTTGAGCAATGATAGCGCATGGAACTTGGAACAGAAAAGATTTTGATGCTATTTCACACATATTTGAAAACTGAAACTCGGTGACATCACTCCTGCAAGCCTTCAACACACCTTGGTGGTGCCAAGTACATGTGGTCCCAATTATCTGTTAGGTAACACAAAAATGCATTAGCAGCTGGTGAAGTCATATCCATAAGTGTGCACATACACACACACACACACTCACAGTACTTATTCCCCATACACCTGACATCATTATAGTACTGTTTTACCATTTGGCTCCGTTAACTAGCTCACCATTTGCTCGGTGTTAGCACAAGTCCACACAAACACACTTCATAGACATGCCGGGTGCAGCCAAGGGCCTTGCGGAGTGACCCCTCATACTTCTTACATAACAGCTGAAGTCCAATTAATTCCCCACCCAACATATGGATTCAAGTAGCAGTACGGGTCAGTGTATTGTAAAGGGGCCACAGAGACTGAGGGGGAGCTTTGGCTTTTGCAGTGCGGCAATATTTTCACTCTGTCTCCATTTGTCTCTTTGAGTTTTTCACTCCACTTCTCACCGACTCAAACTCTTTATCTCTCTTTTTCTTCCCGTCTCCATCAACCTCTTTGTCGCTCAGACTCTCACAAGCAGCTGTCTGTTCTCCCTGCACCACACCAGAGAAGTATAGTGTTACTGCAGTGCAATAATGAATCTCTGCCACACACTGTTGCCTCAGGACTGACAGTGGCTGTCAAGGACGGTGTTGGAGAAACTTTTTTTTTTTCTACTCAGTGTTACGAAACCAGCGTTTCAAGGTTTTGTTCTATTCATTAAAATCAGTCTTTAAATGGTAAGAAAAATGGTGAGAACAGCCAATGAATTCTGTTCTGCTAAGGCAGCTGAACAAAAGATGTGCCTTCGTTAAAATCTTCTTTTAACAGTCTGCAGGTATATGATGTGACCTCTTGGCAGTCACATGTCGGAGCATCACAAGAATTGAACGCGCCGTGTGGTCAAATGTGTTTTTAGTTTCTGTTAATGCAGCTTTCAATCACCTGACCTTTAAATATTTACTCATTGTAAACCTCTCAAAGTTCTCACTAACTCAAGACTTACTGGACAACAGAAACATAAATTAGAACTTGGTAAATGATACAAGAGACAACATGAAAGGTTATAAAAAATCTGACTTCCCCATGACAAAACTGAAAAGTAGGCCTGACCTCAATAATCAGTGTTGACTCACTTACAGTAATGTTCAGCTCCATTTTTACCTGATCACCTGAAGTTGGGCACAGTGCCATTTTAAAAGGGTAATTCATACTCTCCCAAATGTGAGAGTCATTAATGCACACCTAAAATGACCTATTTAAAATGTCATTATCAATCATTGCTTTCAGTTCTCTTCTCTGTTTGATTTGCAGAACCTTAATAAAGCAACGCCACTACGCTAGTTAGAGCTGCGTCAGTGTATTGGACCCACTGTAGTCAAAAGCAGGCTGTGGATGAGAAAAGCCTGTGAGAATAAAGAGAGGCGGCGTTTAGCTGTTCTCTCTCTGACCTTGTCTGTCCATTGTCTCCCCGCTGTTGAGCATTTCCTATTACAGAATGTAAAGCAGGTGCTGGCGGTGTTTGATTTGAGGTTTCTGATGTTGTGTAAGCTGTTTGTTCGGAGTAATTGTAAAAAAAATAATACGAGTATATTGCTTTTGAATTTTCATGCGATTTGAATAGCTGGCAGAATCTACGTAGACGACGGCTGTGTTAGAAAAACAAAACATGAGCTAATTCTCAACATCAGCAGACTGCCCCAGTTATGCATTTTGACAGTTGACTGGTCAGAGTCATGTGTTTTGTACAAGTCTCTTCCTGCACTGTTTAATATCTGTGCTATGGACTCTTGCATGAGCTCTGCCCCACATGCAAACAGGCAGAGCAGGTTCACCGAGCAAGAATTTTAATAAGTCTGCCATTAGAAAAACCCTAAAAGTGCATGTAGCAGTAAATAAGCCTTGGACAAACTATTTCAGCACTATTTCCACAAGTGGAGGCATGTGAATAAGCTGTTCCTCTCCGATTTACTCTCCTCAGTGGATACCACACCTGCCTCCCACCTTCTTACAGAATACCTGCTGATTAAACATGGATTACTTCCAGTCCTGTATTGGTGACTCCATGGGAATATATATCAGTTTCCCACCACTGAAGTTTTTTTTATGGTGCACAGAATTATACATGCAGTATTTCATGCTCAGACTGAAGGTTATGCGGCACAAATGGTATTGCGTCCACAAAATGAGACATGGTCTTTTTTTTCTGCAGAATACATGAAGATTCTAGAGCTTCGAATCTTATGTATCTTGTTTTACAAATGGAAAGAGTAAAAATAATCAATATGAAATTACTTCATTTAGTTAAACGGCATAACTTGATAAGTTTTGCCAAGATACCATAATGCATTACACAAGTGACATGTCCATAAATGCAAAGCTATTCCTTTAAAAATGCAGTCATAAAATGGGAACGAGGTTTCTCAGTTCCAGGAACAGGTCTTCAGCCAGCGCTTCTCAGCTGAGGTGCCGTGCAAGTTTAGTTACTGTAAACAGACTTCTCCTTCTAACAGCTCAGTCATTGTCCGTCTTATCTGACTGTAAAGATGGTTCCTGTCTCTCGTCATGGTTTAGTGCTCCTATCGCAACAGAGTGAGCCCAGCACTTGGCAAACATTTGAACTTAAGGCGTTGTAATCCAGCTGTTCTTTGCATTACTTTGTTTTCAGCTAAGCTTAAAAAGTATTTTTACGTTGGTTTATTTAAGGTTTTTATGCCAAAGTTTCTTTTCAGCGACCACTATTATTCCATCACACATTGTCACATAATGAGAGAACAAATTTTTTTAGTCTTTTCTTTCAAAGTACAGTAAATCATATTGCAGATTATACACTGTAGTTTAAAAGTTGAAAGCATAGACTGAACTGGTGTGTCCTTGTGTTGAGCAGTATGCTATCAGTGCTCTTCTCCAGCTCAGTGAACAGCTGGTTTCATGCGCTGGGTAAAGACAGCAGGATGGTTGGGTTCACTTTAGGGGGGTTCCCATTTTCTCTCTCTCTCTCTCACACACACAAAAACACACACTTTTAGATATACAAAACTCCTTAACTTCAGCACCATTGACCTGCATGTTTCTGCCAATTCCCATCGAGTGACAGAGGGAAAACATGTGGCGGAAGACGATTGTGCAACTTGTTCAGGGCTCACCCCACAACGCACCACAACAACCTCTCATGTTACCAGCCCGCAAACAAATGAGTTACCATCAAA
The DNA here is from genome assembly GCA_029783805.1 of Acanthurus tennentii. NCBI lineage: Eukaryota > Metazoa > Chordata > Actinopteri > Acanthuriformes > Acanthuridae > Acanthurus > Acanthurus tennentii. The sequence continues at coordinate 6,703,361 of JAPZDZ010000024.1, read as the reverse complement.
CGCTGGTGAGTTTGACGGCACTAAACAGAACCACATGACAAGAGCACCAGGGCTGCTGTGTGTTAGTGTGTGGGTATATTTCGTGGTCACAGTTGCTGGCAGGGTTCATTGGACGGCCTGTGTTTGAGGCATGACTTGTCAAAAAAGGGTGAAGCGTTGTAAAGCGTAATGTGATGGTGGGAGCGCAGGTGTTGGTGTGTTGGTGGCGTTTCATTTGTGATGTAATCAGTTTAACTCCGTGCAGAGCACATGTGGAGTCTTGTTTAAGATGTATAAATACACTGTCACCTAGCAAATATTTGTTATGTCCTCAAGGGATCGTAAAGCATCTTACACACGATTATGACATATTTTATAATTTCCCCCGGAGCGGATCCTGTGAGTGGTTTGTTTGTTCAGTCGAAACAAGTTAAAGAAGACGGTTCGATAAGAAATTACAAGTAGAAAAGCTTCAAGTCATACACCTGTTTTGCAGTTAATGCAGAGAAAAAACTTGATTTCATTTCATTTCAGTGTTTCTTTCTACATTAAAGAGCTTAATATGTGTTACATGCTCACTTTTAATTGTAGAGGTCAAAGTTCTTATTATCTTTATAGTTTTTCATGAAATCATAATTTTTTTAATAGATTACGATGTAGACTATGAAACTTTAAAAGTCCTGCAGCATCTTGCCAAAGACATTCCTGTATTACTACTATATGCTTTGTGCTGTTACGTAAGGTCCCCTTCAATGCACAGATGAGCAGGTGTACAAATAATTAGGAGATGTGTTATAATCATAGAAGTTAACATGAGAGAGCAAAAGAGGACCGACTTATGTTTTTAAGTAGAAAACATTATAGTGGTTACTATAGACACTTTGATTTTGATGCTCAGCTTTTAAAAGCTAAACATGATATATTCATCTCATACTCTGTGGACGTGCATTGTTACCAAATGCACCGCTTCAAACTGTTGCAGTATAATTGATGACCTAGAAAACCACCATTATGTGCAGATTACAGCGAGCAACAATGGGCTGGAAAGTTTTGGGAGCAGTGGGCCAAGTCGTGCTCGTTTAACAGCTTAATAACACACTTAATTGTGCCCCATTTCTCAGTTAAACTCCCCATTGATGACTACTCTGCTCTGGGAAAACAAAAAACAGGCCTTCCAGAAAACATTGCAATAAAGCTGGGATCCACTGCGTAGAGGTCATTTGCCGCAGATGTTTTAGTTTGGTTTTTTAGGCCACTTGGCTTAAGCTGGTGTGAATAAAAGGGAGGGCTGTAGTTTAACGGTATTTTCAAATTGTTGTCAGCTTGCACAGGGCCTTACATGTTGGCACACCAGTAAAACATAACATTTTTAATAGGCTATAAAGCGAGGCACAAACACTGTGTTTATCTCCCAGCATTGTGTCAGTGTATCCTTGATATTATTTGAATGCGGTAATGTAAAGGCTTGTTTCTCCCCCCAGACTTTCTTGAAAAGACAGGCTCCATTATATCCCCTCTTTGCCTCGATACTACAGACCCGCTGCTAGAGCGGCTCCATCTGGATGACTTCAGCCTGTTTCTTATTTGTTCTTGCTCCTTACGTAACTCGGCCACAAGATCTGTGTGTTGGAAGAAAAGGGTGGAGAAGGGACAAGTGAAGTCTCTTCGGTGAACACTGTGCCAAATCCAAAAAAAGCCCATGTGGGTTTGATTGACTCGATTACATTAGAGTAATGAGCACATCCTATTTTGACCTTGTTGCACCAGGACGCTCAATTAGATTTTGCAAATCAGTTGATAGTTACAACATCATCATATCATTAATGTTATTAAAATCTGTAACTTTGCTTTCCGACCTGCAATATTATACAATCATAAGCAACCTCTGAGTATTCAGCTTCTTATCAAACACTTATTGATAAGTAAACTCTCAGCCCCAGAGGAGGAATTACTGTAAACTGTCTGATCACCTCTGCAGGAGTGGTTATCTTTATGGTGTTGGGTTGTTTTGTATACAACCTGTTCTGCAGCGCCAGTGTCCATGCACAAGGGCTCGTATTGTGGGCGGTCGCACCCCCCCCTCTCGTCCTCATTGGCTCCCCGCTTTTCCCAAAGCCACATGTCTCTAAGCTCCGCCCTCCCATGACTTCTCCGGCGAGAGTTTGACCCAAGTCATATGTCTCAGTACTGTACATGCTGGAGGGTAACGTGCCCTGTAACGAGGATAAATACTTTGCTTGTTTGTTTGTTTTTTTACTGAAAACGGTACGGAAACGTATTCAGCATGGGACTCGCTGTCGCTTCACCTGAAGATCGTGGACAGCGTGAAGCGACAAGATCAGCTTGTTCTCGATTTATAATTTAATTTATTATAACAGAAATACCGTCCGGACGTCTTATTTTTGCGGTCCATAATTCACGAGATACTCCGTCATTTTGTGCTGTAGTCCGATCATCCGCGCGCAGTCTAGACTGTTTGTTTGCCGGCTTGAAATGACAGCTCACATGACTTTGGGAGAGGAGTAAAAGTTTTTCTGCCGGACTCTGAGCACCTGACACCCTCCCCAACCCTCCGCGCTCCCACCGCCGACATGACGCTCGGCGCGGTGTCCGGATCCAGCAGCTCGTCGGCGGTCAGCTTCTGCTCCTGCTGCGGGGCCAAGATGGTACCATACTTCAGCGAGGACGCGGTGGTGTCAAAAAATCAGATCAACCAGCTGTAAGTTATTCAAAAAGCAAGGTGTGGAGGGTAGATAAACTGCTTTAGTACATTAAAACACATTGATAAAGGAAGTGTTTATGACAGTGACTGCCAACATCAAGGGAAACCACAGCGTCTCCATTCAAACTAAAAACCACAGCAGCTGATTGTGAAACAGTGTGGCATACTTTTAACACTGTAACCTCATGAGTAAGCAGGAACATGTGTAACAGCTTTGCAACATCAGGGTTGAACCTGTTTCCTGGTGACATAGCAGGGTCTTACTCATCATCATGGTGCTCCTCTTTGACCTTACAAAGACATGATGGCTCTGGATTAAGTGTGAATCATCTTACCTGTTTCGCAGGTCTAGACACACTCTAATGGAGGGGAAACACACTGCTGCCGATTTACTGTGGTGTGTCACCTGATGGCCATATCAGGAGTTTCACTGGTCATTTTTTTCCCTCCTTCTGTGTTTGTTCAGTGCTGAGTTATTGTTTGTTTGAACATGTGAGTGTTTGGTACAAGGAGGATATTATTAGACTTTATTTGACTAAAGTTTTTAAAAACAACTGGATAAATAACCAAAATAATCCAGAAAAAGGGGAAAAAGAGGCAGCAGTGTTCTTAAAATTTCACATATTTTTGTTTAAATGTTGTGTAACTATATATTAACAACTGAAGCTGATGTCTGAGGTCTCTGACTCATTGTAAGACGATACTAGATCCCCAAATAGTGGCCTGTAGCCACTTGGCCTCTGAAACCTACATTAGAAAACCAGGAAACAAGCAGCTAAATATCACCTTTAAATAAACCTCAGTGATTACGACAGTAGATCTCTTTTGTGTTTTTGCCCAGTGATAAGCTACACTGGAAGGGAGAGCATGAATGGCCACAGATTTGATAGCATTTTCCAAACCTCTACAATTAATTTTGTCCCTCTGTCCAACAGGTCAGAAGACTAGTGAGCTAGCTGTGTACCTTTCTAACTTTATTCATACTGATCTAATTGTCTTGGTTGTGTTGTAATAGATACGTGTCCCGTTTAATGTATGTGAAAGTGATCTTATCTGTGATCTACAGTGTCTGCAGACATCAAGGCAAAGTGATCTAAAGGCTTCTTTTCACTTGCGAGATGTAAAAGGATTTAGTTGCTTTGTATATGTGGTGAAGACAAGTTTGTCCTTCAGGACGGATCAAAGGCCTGTCTGTTCCAGCTCTGTTTCCAAACTCTCATGTGGTGCCGGCTCAGATAAGCTCTGCAAATTTATCTCGGTGGGGAGAATCAGTGTAGAAATTACTGCAACTGGGTTACAAGATGATGAAATCAACATTACCAGTAACTGGATTTATTTAGTTCCAGTGTCTGTTCTTGTTGTTTCGTAACATTTCCGTGCTGTCAGTAATCGGTTGTGACCAGCATGAGAACTGGCCCTCTGTCTTGGTTTTCAGAAAAGTCAAGGACAACTTGAGTCTTGGTCATGTTGTTTTTCAGCTCTTTAACACACGGCCGTGTGTTGAGGTTACTGAGAAAACTGAACATTTAGCCTTTATTATGGCAGCACTGATTCTTCAGGAAGACAATATTTTTTTCATGCTTCTTTGCACAAGAAAGATTTACAGCAAGACACACACACACACACA
>JAPZDZ010000024.1:6685710-6697495 GCA_029783805.1 Acanthurus tennentii | reverse complement strand
GACACACGAACACACCAGCTAACTCCCAGTCTTTCCCATGGGCTGTATCTGTCCTGGGTGCTAACTCAGAGGGCCTTAGCGGGGCCCGCCCTGCGTGGAGCCAGGCCCTATATTTATCCCACTCTCCTCCTGAGAGTGACTAATATGGGCACACACTGCAGGGGAGGGGGGCCACCCAGTTATCTGCCCACTATGTGGAGTGGTCCTTACATAGTTATGATTGTGTCTGTGACTGTTGCCCTAACAAGTACCTACAGCCTCACTTCTGCCCAAAGCCCGCGGTGGCCGCATGCCAAAAGACGACCCACCTGACACCGGCTGACTGGGTCGTCTTTCTTTATCTCTCTCTCTCTCTCTCATCCTTCGCTGCCTTCCCCTCATTCACATACTTTGTTAAGTCATATTTAGTTGAACTTGCTGCCCTCTGTAATTTCCCCACTTGTTTTATTCCACCAGTGTTCGCAGTGTTTGTCATTAAATCAGCAACTCTGGTTTTAATTTGCTGTTGTCTTGATATTAATTTATCATCTCTCTCTGCATACAAAGCAGTTTATCTTGGTTTATTTTAACAGATGGCCTTGTGTTGTTATCAGTGTTTGATGGTGCGTTGCTGCATGGCAAATTTATCCTATTAAATACATACAGTGTACCTACAGCTGTAGTACATAAATTAATGCTAACATAATGACAGTCTCATCGACGCAGGGATTTGCAGAATGTTACTGTCACTTAAAATGTGTTCGTTTGCAATAAGCTAGCATAGAATGATTTTTTTCATTATTTATTAATATGATAACTATTTTCTTGTTTAACTGACCAATCATTTTGTTTTTTGTTTGTGTGAAATGCAAGGAAACAGTAAAAACTAAAGTAATTCCCTGAAGAGAATTATTGGTTTTATTCGACTAACAGTGTTCATTTTACTATCACACATGTCAAAAAAGATAATTACTCCAAAAAAAAAACCCAGAATAGTGATTATGTGGCACACTTGCTTCAAACACAACTTTAACAATCCATTTTTAAAACCATAAATAATGCTTAATTTTCTACTAACTGCCTGCTGCTAACTACAAATCAGTGCAGCTCTAGCGTGGAATCAGTGGGTGGTGTTGTGTATCTCTGTGACAGTTCATGCTTTGACTCTACTTAGCCATACATCTAATATATCTGCACGCGTAGCCTAATAACAGTCCAAGTATTTAGAGCACATGCTCAGTTAACCCTATGCAGCGGGTTATCGCTGCCCTGTCAAAGAGGCGCTTCTATGTACAGTAAGTTGGCCGCGCTCCTCTAAATGCATGCTATCAATAGCAGAGACTTTTTAAGGACTACTGTATTTTTGGAAAGCGCAATCGAGAGTCTTTCGCAGCCCTCCACCTCTCCAACCATCAGGCTAAGATTCCACGTTCTCAGTGTGTCTATGGGCAGTGCTGGTGGTGCATGTTGGCGTGCATACACTCTCAATTCTCAGAGAGAGTGTGAGCATTGTATTTCAGATGACATTGTACAGTAGCACTGCTATACATGGTCACTGCCATGTACAGTAAATGTGTCCGCATGTGAGTGCAGTGGGACACGATGCAGCGGGAACTGAGGAGGGTGAGGGAAATTACAAAAAAGTAGGGCAAAGTTTTGAGGAATGCAGAAAGGAGGAAGTGACAGAAGGGAGAGTGAGAGGAAACAGCTGGGTCAGGGGTGTGCGGGTTATGGGAAATTAGCTCGGCACAGTTCTGGGGTTTTTGGTGGTTTTTTCTCTCTGTCCCTGTTGTCTGCGTCTCCTGATCCTGCTCATCCAGGGTCTCAGCAAAAAGTCAGGAAGGACAGTTGGATGGCTGAAAGGATGGAGAGATGAAGTTACAGAGGACAAGGGGATGACAGGAAGCCCGAATGGCAGACGGCACCGGACTTGTTTTGCCCCGAGTGTGAAACTGAAGAACCGTAGAACCTGATGAACTGTAAAGTCAGGTTCATTGAGTGTAGACTTGCAGCCTGCTGATGAAAGAGAGACAGACTATCCATCACAGAGGTTATTTATCAAGATGAGAATGTCAATAAATTGTTTGCGCAATTTAAACTGACACACATGGCCTCCATGTCATCACTTCCCCTTGATTGATCCCAGAAAAATATTCAGTGTTTTGCGTCTGCAGCTGGGAGTTCTTCGACTTGCTTCCTGACCCTGGAGGCTACGAAACTGCTCTTATTCAAGTTAAGCCGAATAGGTCAGCCAACTCCTTGGATCAATGTTTCCTCTAGTGACTCTTATAACTGCAGTATTTGTTCCATTTTGTTATGAGCTTAATCTTTCACTGACATTTCTTATGTTTAACCTCTTTTAAAAGAAATCACAGTGACGTTTTTTTTGGTGTTTGTTCTGTGTAGAATATTAAATGTGGAAAAGAAACAAACAAAAAAAACAACTACAGCTTGGCATTTGCACGCCAGCTGACAATTAAAACTAAAATGCAATAAAAGTAACACAAAAGGGTTTCTTCAGAAATCTGCTTTACTTAAGAACTGGCCGTACATATTTATCCAATAAGTTTTTGCCAGCTTGGGTTGTGGTTTCAATAATGACAAAACTTGCAGAGCCAGCGCTTTGTTATTATGATGATCCATTCCTCCTTCGTCTGAAATGGCCACTTCATATCCTCATTAAATATTTAAAATGCATGGTTTTATCTTGAAGTTGTACTATTTTTTTGTGCTCGCTGCATCTGCTGCAGTGCTGGCTGTGGAAGTGGCAGAGCATCTCAGTGATTGTGCTTTAACTGTCCCTTTGGTTTCATTCCACGTGGACATGAGCAGCTGCAGAAGTAGGTCCTCCAACCTGTTTTGTTGGTATCTTGTGTTACTCAGGTTAGTGTGCCATCCTCGGACTCAGAACAAAATCCCTGTCACTCGCAACTAACCCAGAGGTGCTGACACACACTCTCACACACACACTGGCTGTTCGGTACCCTGCTGAAGCACTGACCTCAGTTTATTATGTGTCCTCCTCCTCAATGTTTGACCTCAGTCACAGTTAATAAGATTAAGTGTTCCAGAGTGGAACAGAACCCCGTTTGGTACGACCCGCTTTGGTGTGGAGTGCTGTGTGTTGGCCCGCTCTTATCTCCGCTCCAGCATAGTGGTGGAGGAGGGGTCTCACTCTGTCTTCCCTCTCGGACCCCCGGCCTCCTCCAAATCCTCCCAATCCCCCCCCACCCGAATCCCGATCCCTCCCTACTGGCAGCTGTTTGGTGTGAGTAAGTCTGTGTGTGTGTAATCCAGCTGTGTGGAGGAGCAGAGAACATTGTGTTCTGAGTTCACGTTGGAGCTCGGTTCTTGTTTTTACTCAACATCGGTCTGTCAGCTCCGATTTGGGGAGCCAGCGGTCCAGAGGGCAGCAGCTGAATGGAGCATTGTGACACTGACATAAGCCCATGACTGTTCCATGTCCCCATCTTGTGCTTGTTATGAAAGGCCGGGGTCAACATGTGTGAGATAGAGATAACAAATGAAGCGCATTTTTACAATTTCAGAAGTTACACAGAAAGACCAAATATGATCAGATAATTTGGCCGAACTTGAGGCTTTTTATTCATGTCTTTTTTTTTTTCTTCTTTTTCCAGCATCAGTGAGAGTTTCCTCACCGTGAAAGGGGCAGCCCTGTTCCTTCCCAGGGGTAACAGCCCCACGCCTAACTCTGCCCCTCGGATCAGCCAGCGCAGGAACAAGCACACAGGTAAAGACTTGTTCGCACAGGTGACAGCTGCTGCTTTTCCCAACGATTTCCTTCACTCAGCTGACTCTGTCCTCAGCAACGAACCCCAGAGAAGAACGTGAGATTATACAGCACAGTGTGTTTTCAGAGGCCGCTCCTCCGAAGCATCATCAGTAACAGCTGGTGTTAAATTCACTGTAGCTGTTTCACAACAAGGAAAATAAGTTCGGTACAGTCAGTTCACTGCTGCACGCGAGCTTGTCTGATGGATGTTTTGTAAAAGAAGCCACACTGTAAATAACTCGGAAAAAAGTTTGAAAACTGGGAAAGAGTAAAATCTGCTGAGGTTCGTGCATAAAGACAGCCTTTGTAGTTGGAGGCATGATTACCTTTGTCATGTCACATGGCCTGATTCGTATCAAAAACATCAGAAAGTTTATTTCAGGAATAAAAAGCTTGTTTCCTTGGATGTATTTAGCCATTAGGTTGAATTTAGGGTCAATGGAAAAGAGTGTGAATGTGCACTGGAAACTTGCCACAGGGTAAAAGACACACTATCCTCGCTGTTATGTCAGCTTTTAAAATTACGTGAATGCACTTTTTTGTCCAAATGAAACCGGAACTAAATGTTGAAATCCCATCCAGGTGACCTCCAGAAACATCTTCAGACCATGTTCACTGTGCTGCGGCCTGAGGACACCATCCGACTGGTTAGTAACAAACAAACAATACAACACACAACAAACATACACACACACACAATAATAAAGGTCAGTAGTAGCAAGGTTACGTTGCGTTCAGGGACACAGTTTTCCGAACTAAGGGAGCGGTTTCAGGTCTTTGTTAGCAAACATAAAGACCTGAAACTAGTTTGTCTGAGCTCTTTTATCTGCACCAACAATGAGAGCAGCACTTTTTATGTAAGAGGCTTAAAGTGTTTGAAGTAACAAGTATTCATGCCATTACCCAGAGGTCTTTGCATCATCTTATAAAGGGCTAGTCCAGCGATGTAGTATTGCACTTCTATAAAGTTTGGAACTCATAAGAAAGATTAAAATTACCGTCAAAATGTATCATTGGAAATAAAAACATGGGTCCTACATGTCAATTTACTTTTGTATAAACACTATTATTAATACTTGTCGTTGTTGCTCCACCTCCCTTCCTCAGTGTGTCATCTCGTTTTTCTCCTGCAGGCCGTGCGTCTGGAGAGCGCCTACCCTCAGGTAACCCGCTACATGGTGGTGGTCTCCACAAACGGTAGACAAGACACGGAGGAGAGCATCGTGCTCGGCATGGACTTTGTCTCCTCTGACAGGTCAGTACCGCAACAATCAGCACTTGTTAAATCCCACAGTTAAAACAACAACAACGAATATATAAACATGTTGCTCTTGTTTTAGCTGGTTTTGTCCCTCTGAATGTTTTCTTAACTTGCACAGTTGTTTTTATAACTGTGTTGTGCTGCATTCTCTCATCGTAATGTTTTGATGTTGATGTTGTTGATCTTCCTCCCAGCTGCTGCTCGGTGGGTCTGGTTCTACCTCTTTGGAGTGACACTTTGATACACTTGGATGGAGATGGGTAAGAAACAACGCCTACCTCCTGCTTCCTCTCACTGCCCCCGGGGCGGCTGACTTCACTGCTCCTGAGGCTCACTGACATGTTTTTCTTATTCAGACAGTTTGAAGAAAGATGTGTCGCCTGTGTTGAAAGATGTCTATAAACTGTTTCACTTCTGATCTTTATGTCTCTCTCTGTTGTCACAGCGGTTTCAGTGTGTCGACGGTGAGCAGGGTTCATGTTTTCAAGCCAGTTTCTGTCCAGGCCATGTGGTGAGCAACCTTTTTCTTTTTTTTTTATCCCATTTTGACTTTGACTCCAGCCTTTTATCTTATTATACTTATTACCCTTATTATCTTCCTGTGAAACACTTTCTTCTTTATCTTACTTTATCTCACTCTGTCTCACGTGGCACTGCTGCTTCCTTATTTCCATACTCATTGTTTTGTTTGTCTTCTTGTCCCTTTGTTATTTTGCTCTTCGTCTGACCTTCCTCTCTCTTGAATATCTAATGATTTGTGTTTTCATTCTTTTCTTTTTACCCTTGTTTATTCTTAGTTTTTCCACCTCACATCCTTTTTTTATATCTTTTTAATCTGTAATTTATTCTGAATATATATTAATTTTCACTCTTTCTCTCCATCTCACATGAGTTTTTTGCTTCCTCTGACCTCTTTATTCGTCTCTCTTATTTTTATGTCGCCTCCTAATTTAAAAAACTTTCCTCTCAGCCAGTCATGAAAAACAAAACCAGACACAGTCATGTACAGTCTGAATTTCACTTCAGTTTTTCGGAGTATATCTGTCTCTCTGCCCTCGAGGCAACCTTCGATGTGTGAATCCTCTCCCCTCTCGCTGTCTGCCTCAGGTCAGCCCTCCAGTCGCTCCACAAGGCCTGCGAGGTGGCTCGTTGCCATAACTACTACCCAGGCAGCCTCTTTCTGACCTGGGTCAGCTACTACCAGAGCAGGGTGGCATCCAACCAGTTCTGTATCAACGAGTGGAACGCCATGCAGGACGTGGAGTCGCACCGTGCCAATTCACCCGTCCTCTTCACAGACCTGTGAGTAGACAGAGTCCATCAACACGCCGGTGATGGAATATGTGGGATATCAGTTAGTCTTTGGTGAATCCCAGACAGAGAGGCTTCACTCTTATGTTTGTCTCTATTAATATATGGTGCAAAATTCCCTTGGAAAGTAGAAAATTAGGAAATGCGACATCTAGTTCCACAGGCTCTCATGCCTAAGCTGCATAACGTCTAATTCCAAAACTAAACTTTCACTTGTAATCTGAACAGCCACAAAAAGTTTTCAACAACAAACTTTATGATCACTCAAAGAGCTGAGCTCACATGTATTAATCTGAGTTTTATTACTCATCTTCATCCACCTTTGGCAACAAACTTATCACTCATTCCTCATAAAGCTTTTTTATTAAAGCAAAAGGTAATAAATGTGCATGTAAAAATAAGAGGTCTTATGACTTTTCAGCAGCTCTGACAAGAAAAACTAAATCCAGGAGAGCTGTTAAGCACCTTTTGAAAAGTCATCAAGTTTTGCAATGACAGCAAAGGTGACACGTGCACATGCATTCCACCACCGCACAGGGAAAACACACGCATGCACATGTGTGAACAAACATGTGTGTACCCAGAAACTCACAACACTGGAGTCCTCTGTTGCACAAAAGCACAGGCTTGCATCACAGGTTCAGAGAAAGCTATATCTGTTTCCCAGCGGCTGTATTTATGCAACGGCAGATATAAGATGTGCAAGCGGCATCTTCACAACATCGTTGCCCAATCTCTCCTCACATACCGACACTGTTGCTACATTGCTACAGAAGAATATCGCAGGCTGACTGTCTGCGGAGCCTGAACTCTGGACCTCCAGTCACATGCTGCCTGAAACTTCTCGAGTAACAAGAAGTAGCAGAGAAAACACAAAAACAACAGCACACCAGACAGACAGGAGAGCAAATGCTTAACTGTGTGCAAATAGACACATGTTGATACACAAAATCTCAAACTCTGCAGCACAGAGTTGTCAATAGATCCACACGGGAGCAAGGAAAACACAGCGAATGACTCAGTCTGCTGGATTTATGTCTTTACTGATACCAGGGAAATTCCCCTCTCTGCTGCTTAGTCATGTGCCTCCGAACATATTCACAGCTTCTCTCTCCCTCTCTCTTAAACACATACACATGAACTCTCTTTAGAGATCTTCCAGGGTCCAAAATAGCCGAGACTCTGGCTAGCTTGATTTACGTTTGGAAAAAAACTGAATCCATACAAATAGGTAGACCGCTAATGGACAGACGTGAGCAGGTGGCTAACGGAGACGTGGGGGAGAAGACGTGGGTGTTTTTGGGGGAGGATTAGGGGAGATATTCTGCCGCTGCTGCAGTGCACCTGATGCCCTTGGATGGAAAGCAGAGAGAGAGACGTTTTAGGTTCCACTTAAATCTTGACAATCAAGAAACACCCATGTTTACTATCTGCCTGGATACAGAGATACTCTATCATTAAGATTGCCACCCATACTTTACGAGCTCTAGCACACACACACCCAAACACAAAGTCCCTCTTTGTCCTCCCGCACAGGGTGACTGCCAGAGCTACTGCACCTGCCAGTGTTTGTTGACATGGCGGCTTATTTCCCTGTATAATCATTGACAGCAGGAAGCGGCTTGATGTTGACGTGTTTTTAGTATTTGCTTGATAAAGGGGGATTACAGTGAATTCCTGTAGGCTACGCCTCTTAACAATCTGCGGAAGTGACACCAGGTTTCCATTCTTGGGTTACTCATTAGCAGCGTTTATTGTGTCGTCATAAACGCGGCACACACACACATTCTTCTTTTATCCTTTATTATTCTTTTTGTTTCCTTGAACATCCCTCCCTCAGGCTGTTTGCGGGCAAGTCAAGGCTTGTTGTTACTGGATTTCGGTGGCTAACTTGTATTTGTTGGCAGGAGTAAATATATTCTTTTAACCCTGTGGACTCGTTCTCTCGGGGTCAGTAAGACATTTAGCACTGAGATAAACAAGCAGTTCCCAAACATTAAGAGATGCTTTCAGGTTACATCAACACACCTGAGGCCATCATACTGAACATCCTTGTAGCTGCTGACCTGCACTGCCGTGTGATTTTACTGGGAGGTTTCAGTTAGAAGCAAAACAATAAAGAAAAACTGAACAATGTCAGCGGGAGGAGCGCTGAGACAAACTGAGCTCTTCTCTCCGGAGAGGTAATTAGGCCACTTGTTGGTGTCATCAGTGTGACGTCCAAAGGCTAAATATGTCCCACAGCAGCGAGTGGTCAGAAACACAGCCAGGCACAACAACAGGGGGACTTTGTTGTGGATGGCCGTCGGGCCGCGCTCTCAGATTTTTCTGTTCCCTCTCCAGTTTCTGAGAATCAGACAAAACGGCAATTCTCTCGTGGAACAAGTAATCTCATTGAGACCTTATGTGAAAATGAATCAGCAAGCGGGGCTGCTGTGACTGTGAAGGTGGTTCTTTGTGTCTGAAAGTGTTTTTCAGGATAAGAGAAGTGATGTGTTGATGGTGTTTATGTTTATTCCTGTGTGTGCAGGCCCACAGAGAGGGAGCGCACAGAGAGGCTGATCAAGATGCGTCTCAGAGAGATCATGATGCAGAAAGACCTGGAGAACGTCACCTGCAAGGAGGTGAGAGGCTCAGAGATGAACCTGCATTTAGGTCGGACCTTTAACGCCACAGATGTAGCTCTTAATCAGTAGATAGAAGCTTTATCTGTAGTTGAAAAGCTTTTCTGAAGTGTTGTCGTCTTTTCTCAGATCCGAACAGAGCTGGAGATGCAGATGGTGTGTAACCTGAGGGAGTTTAAGGAGTTCATAGACAACGAGATGATCGTCATCCTGGGACAGATGGACAGCCCGACTGAAATCTTTGAACACGTCTATCTGGTGAGAATGATGTGGTTTCCACCATAAAGTTTGCTTAAGAGAAAACAGTGTTTGGTTAGTCAAATCCTGCTGTTTAACCAGAAGATCACGAATACATGATTAGCAAATCTGTGTCTAATTCACATGATTATCATGTTCAGAACGACAAAAGTTCAAATGCTGATAAACAGATGAGGTTAAGTAAAATTATGAACAAACAAGGCTCAGATTTTTTCCCTGAATCTGTTTTGCTTAAATCTGTGTCTCATCCTTTAATACTTAATCTGTTGAACACATGTGTTATGATATTGACTGGTGCTGTGTTGTTTCCAGGGCTCTGAGTGGAACGCCTCTAACCTGGATGAGCTGCAGAACAGCGGGTGAGAGATCAGTCACACACAGAAATAACATTGTGCATTTAATGTTATGCAAATTAACCACAAACACACTTATTAGCCCGTTCTAGCTTTCAACATAACCTAATAGTCTTCATCAGTATTATTATGAGGGCTTTTTTTAAAGTTCTTTTTTCACTAGTTTACCAAGACCGCAGTTAAAATGAAAGTCAGTGTCAAGCTGTTTGGTTTTGCAGCTTTTTATGCCGCCTGTTACTTAAATTAAACTCCAAAGTCGTTTGCAGCACAGCTGACCTGACCTGTGTGGTATGAGCTCAGTGTCCAACATCTGAACCTGCACTGAAGTACGATTCGATGACAGTTTTATGGACATTAAAAGGTCAGAAAGTCAACCAGCCTCTTCCTGTCGTTCATGCAGAGTGCGCTACATCCTGAATGTGACCAGGGAGATCGACAACTTCTTCCCGGGAGTGTTTGAGTACCACAACATCAGAGTGTACGACGAGGAGGCCACCAACCTGCTGGAGTACTGGAACGAAACCTACAAGTTCATCACCAAAGCCAAGTAGGATTAAACACACACACACACACACAGACGGGATTATTATTTTCTGCATGGGTCCTCACTCTTGTAATCAACACCGTTTCTCTCTCATGTGTCCCTCAGGAAAGCAGGTGCTAAGTGTCTGGTTCACTGCAAGATGGGCGTCAGTCGCTCGGCCTCCACGGTAATCGCCTATGCTATGAAGGAGTACGGCTGGGACCTGGACACAGCCTTTGATTACGTTAAAGAGAGACGGGCCGTCACCAAACCAAACCCTTCCTTTATGAAACAGCTGGAGGAGTATCAGGGAATTCTGCTGGCCAGGTGTGCTTTCATGTAGGAGCATCTGCACAATCTGCACCTTCATTATTGAGCCTCTCGTTGCTGACAAACTGTTATTTTTTCCTCTCTGCTTCCACAGCAAACAAAGGCATAATAAGCTATGGCGCTCACACTCTGATAGTGACCTGTCGGATCGCCCGGAGTCATTGTGCAAACCCTCCTCCCACTCTCTGAGTCGCTCCAACTCTCACAACAACAACAACACTTCCTCTCCTTCCCTGCATCACTTCCTGGGCGTGGCCGTGCTGCAGGCGCTCGGTGCCGAGCCCGAGGACTCCGACAAATCAGAGAACACACACACCCCCGACTCGCTCACGAACTCCAGCGGTGTGTGTGACTCACCGGGTCAGGAGGAGGTCAGATCAGATTGTGAAGACCCCCTCCCTCCTCCCCTGCCCAGACCCCGAGCAGCCACTGTGGTCCCGGAGGAAAGGCTGGACAACTCGGCGAGCGTGGCCGTCACCGTGCCCGTCGCTCTGCCTCACCCTCCACCATCACTCCACATCTTACCTCCGACTCCTGAGCTCCAGCGAGCCCACCGGGGTCCCGCCACACAGCTGTCCGTTTCGGTGCCCAAATACAAACCAGTGGAGCTGCCCCTGCATTTGCCCGAGCGAAGCAGCTCTGAAGAAATCTCCCCCCTCACTCTGGGATCTACCGACTCAGACATAATTGACCGGTCACTCTCAGATTTTAGTGACAAACACAGCCCCCTCAGCCCCGCAAACATCACTCCCCTCGTTCTCCCCCTCGCCCACAGCGATGACAACAACAACCCCAGCGAGTTGGACAGCCGCGGCGACGCCGACGGGTCGTCCAGCCACAGCGCAGACAGCATCAACTTCTTCAGCGCCAGGGAGAAGTTCCTCGGCCTCGTCCAGGATGGTCGATGCCGGTCACTTTCTGAACAGACACAACCAAGGACGCCTCAGTCACCCGAGGACGACGGCGAGACTGAGGCGAAGGAGGAAGAGGAGCAGGGGAACGACACAAGTCAGGTACGAAATCATTCAGCTTCTCCAGTCTGTCAGCGTCTTGTCTTTTCTACTTCGACCTGCTTCATGCAGAAAGTCTCCCAACGTTGTTTGCTCTTGTGTTTGTTGATGTGCTAACACAGCTCCTCTCTGCGTGTCGCAGTTTTTTATGCAAAAGGTGCCTCAGTCTGCTCACACAGCAGCATCATTCTTCAGCATTCTGAACTGGAAACCATGCAGCTGCAGAAACAGATGAATTATTAAGCAGTTTTCCTTTTTACATTTTTACATTATTATAGCCAAACTTCACTATTGCCTGTTAATATTCAACATCATTATCACAACACATAAGGTCTTATAGCAG
>JAPZDZ010000024.1:6273419-6291376 GCA_029783805.1 Acanthurus tennentii | reverse complement strand
AAATGTGAGTGCAACTTAAGTTCCAGCACAACCAGAAATGCCTGTGAAGAGTGAATACATTAATTTTCATTTGCATTATTAAAGCCTGAACTCTCGATGGCTGATGCGTCTTTGAGTGCTGAAATGTGCATCAGCTTCGCTCCGACAAACTGCACTTGGAAGGTGGAATGAGAGTTTTCCAGAAGTTGGGATTCAGTGAAGAACCCGGCTCTGAAGGGAAGCTAACTGTGTGTATTTCAGCTTTAATCATCACCATTCAAGAAGAAAAATCAGTAAATCAAGAAAATTTGCTGTATTTTTTCTATTAAAATAATATTCCTGAATTATACTTTGCAATGATGATGTTGATGACATGAAACAATGATGATTCCCTGACGTTAACCAGGCTTAAACCATTAATTTTATTAGCCGTGTGACAACTTTGTGCAGCTTAATCACTGAAGAAAGAAAACATTTTGAAAACATGACAGCATGTCGCTGTTTGGTAAAATGTGAAGTTCACACCTGTAAATACTGTATTTATAATAATCCAGTGCTTAATATTCTGCATAATGGTAATTTGAAAATGGGAAACTTAAGTTAGATTGTAAAAAAACTGGACCTAAACATGGACTGTCTATTGGAGTGATGATGATGATGAGATACAGAGAAAGTTTTTATTTTTCATAATTTGTTTGATTAATGTGGCAGCTTTCTGAGCTTGTGTTTACTTGAGTTAATGAGGTTTAAAAAGAGCAAAACCTGGAATCTGTGTCGACTAAAAACACCTTCAAGTCTACTCCGTGCCCACATATGCGTATAATTTTACTTATAATCAACATTTTCTGCCGTTATTTCAGTTACGATGGAGTTTTACTGGAGATATTAGTTTTCACAGACAGCACAAAGCTGTGATAACGTGATACTGTGGGTAAAAAACGATCAGGCTTTATTCCAAGTGGAGGAAGGAAAAACGGAGGAAAAACAGATCAATTTCTGGATTTCCGGACAGAGGGCACCAGTGCAACATAATTTGGGTTAGCCAGCCCCCCCAGGGGGCTTCTTTAGTTCTCTCTACAGCTCATCACATAAGGAACTGCTTTTTTTTTTTAGTCTGGAGGCTTCATGGGCATCTTTTAGTCCCTCTCTCTCTCTCCAGTGCTTTTTCCCCCTTTCTTCTTTCCTCTGTGCCAGCACTGAATCGTCCAGCTGTGCCGTCTTAACCCGATTCACACAGCAAACATGAAGTTGGAGAGAAAAGGAAGAAGAAGATGAAAAATTTGGGGGTCCTTTATGAGAACGATAAAAGGAAGAAAATAGTAAATGTAAAAAAAACGATGGCCGAAGAGCTCTGATGAAGAAAGAGAGGGAAGAGTGCGATGGCTGGCTTCAGAGAGGGAGGGAGGAGGGCAGGGACACAGTATTAGGACAATCAGCACAATAATCCCTTCTGTTCCAGCCTGGGTCGACGCAGGATTTTCAAATCAATTTCATTTTCACTCATCACGCTGCAGTGGGAGAGCTGAGCGGTTGCCAGTTGGGTCATTATTCTCTTGTCCCCATTATGGCTTAAGACAGAGCAGGAGGTGGAGGCGAAGCTTCTGGAGCACAACAAACCTGAGTTTTACGTTGGTATTTTGACGATGCTGCAAAGTTTTGACCAAGTCTTTGATCAGCTCTGAGTCATCACGAGTCATCCTTTCATCGCGGTCCGTGGGATCTGAACAACAGCCTGCAGAGACGGTGTGAAGTCTTTTGACGTATTCATCTAAAAAAAAAACCCCCAGAGTCCGGTGCAGTTCAGCAGGCTGCTTCTTTCAAGAGCTCCCAACCAGATACGCTTTCAGCCTGCAGCTTGATGTTTGCTCGTTCATCCTCAGAAAACATACCGGGACACTCTGAGCTCTTCATTATGTGGCTTCAATATGTATTTTTTTGTGAATAACTCAACCGGAGAACTTAGACCTGAAATGTTTTTTTTTTCACAATGTAACTGAATATTAAAGCAGAGCTTCTTCCTAAAAGCAATTCCACTCCATTTTCCCTTTTTCACCAAGGCTTTTGTTGGACAGGCCAGACTGTCTCTAAGTGCATATTTAAACTACTCAGCAATTTCTCCCAGCCTTTGGCTACCTGTAGGCGATGGCTGCACAGGTGGAAAGTGTTGTTACTGCTCTCACAAAACTTCCAAATGTCAAAGTGTTACGAAGCTTCAGGAGATGGTGGAGGTTCAGAGGATTACTGTGCGAACCCTGATGTGCCGTGTGGTATATAGCAGTAACTTATGTATATCTTTAAACTGCGCTGAGTGATTATATCGTCTGTTCACCCGCGCTTTGTCATCGTAATGGAGCTGCCATCTTTCAGAGGTGCAGCAGCTTTACTTGTGTCATCATGATTAAATGCAAATCAGTGCAGCTGCTTGCTGAAAAAAAAAAGCACCAGCTTTTCACTGGAAGTGTCCACCTTGACTGCGATTAACCTACCAGTTAGCAGCAATGTAGCTTTTATGTAAAATTTAAGAAAAAATTGCCGTAATTTGAATAAAAAGTGAAAAAAATGTCAAAAGTGCCAAAGTGGCACCTTTGCCATTCAAAGGAGGGGGAATGAATGGAGTGAACGACCCTGGTTGTTTGAGCTCAGCTGAAAGTGTATATAAAAAAAAAGGTTAAATAATTTTAAATCTGTCCGTCCATCAGGATGAAGTCAAATTAAAGCTGAAACATGTGGCTGTGAGCTGTGATGACTGCAGCTGTAAATCCACATGGCTTTAGAGCAGATTAGAGGGCCGCTGTAAGTATAGTCCTGGCTGAGCACACTCATTGTTTACCTCCCATCTCCTCCAAGATCAGCAAAAATCTGCTTAGTGACCCACTGACACACACTGTGCAAGATGGCATCCCGCTGCGATTATAGATGAGGTCTCAGAGAAGTGAAGGCGTCATCAGTAAAGCATGGTGTTTTATATTTTTGGATATTCGGTCATTGAGCGGGGCCTGGATGACAGTGTGTCCTTTGACAAACCTGCAGCGTATTTAGATACCAAACTGTCGCTGTACCTGCCAAAATGACGACGGATAAGATGGCGAACACATTTCGTCTGTTTTACTTACAAAGCAATCAGGACAGTGATAAAAACTATATATGCAAGTTACTGCACCGTCTGCGTTTTAAAATGATCATCATGTAAAGACTTCTTATCCAGATACAAAAAGAAGCTTTCTAGTTTTTGTGTGTCTCTGCGGAAAGAAAAATGCAGTGATTCTTGTGTGCAAACCGCTCATATATGATGCAATTAATTAATAAAAATGTAAAAAAATCGACAAAGTTATGAGCATCTTGTCCCTTTTTGATGAAGAACATAACTGTTCTGAGGATGTGATGTAAATTTGAATCGACATGCATTTGTTTTACAATAAACATCGCCCCACATGTAGGCCTACGTGTTTAACAACAGAAAATAAAAATGAGCAGAAACGCTGAAATTTTTTATCATTAATATGCAAATAAGAAACCTAATAAACAACAAACCTGTCCAAAGCAAACAAACCCTGCAGGCACAGTATCGACTGACCCTCGTGTTAGTATTCATTTACCTTTATTTATTAGCTGCTCTGCATGGTCAGCTCTCAAATATAGATCCCGACGACGTGTTTGTGCTGCCCAAGCTGTTGATCTCCACAATGCTGTCATGACACAAGCGGCGTGTTTACAGAGTTCTGGTAGCTGAACTAATTGCGGTACCATGGCCAAGGTTAGAAGTGGGATGCCAATAATGAGCACTATTAGCATAATAAAACAACAGAGTGGAAAATCTTCTCTTGCTTCTCTTTAAAACAGAAATATTTGCCTTGCGATAAACAATAATGTGTGTGAAATGACAAGGCCGAGCTATGAAGAGATCATTAACTGGAAATAAAAAGCCTGGAAAACGAGCGCTATGCAGAAAAAGATACGGTTCCTCTGTGATTTCTCGTCCAGAGCAGATTTCAGGCTCGACGACGACGACGGCGGCAGTGGCTCTCAGAAGCTTCGCCGCAGTGCACACACTTTGTGTTTCTGCAGCCGCGACCGGCCGAGTCATGTGTCACCACCCACGCTGCTAAGAGTTAGCCGACTTTGGAGACAGTTCGTGAGTGGCGGAGGAGGGGCCGCGCCCTCCGAATGGCAGCAAACTCTCTTATTGAAAAAAAAAAAAAAATACAAAGAGAGAGGGAAAAAAAAATCAATTCAATCCAACGCTCCAGTTGAATGGCGGCGGGAATCTCAAGGCAACTCACGAGTGGATGTTATTCGAAAGGGCCACGCTTCGATAACGAAAACAATTATCGATGCGTCTTGATTTCAGTACATCATTTGAAAGTTAACTGCACTAATGAATGAATCAATTAAGTCGAAAGCATCATACAGTCTCCTGCCTGTGTGAGAGGAACAACAGAGGGAGTGCTCAGCTGTGATATTAACGTCAGGTCTCCTGCAGGGGAGAAAGAAAACATCATCGCGTGAGACGGTGAGCAGGCGAAGGGTGCAGGTGAGACAGAGAGAGAACAGAGGTGTTTTCTTCACCTCACAGTTGGTTTAAGCTGTTAAATGCTGCAGTGTGTGTTGGTCAGCTGGTGTTTGTTTCTGATCGTTGCTCTGTGTTAGTTTCTCGTGTATGGTGCAGAAAGTAATATACATATATAACAGCATACGTCAGCTGATGCTCATCTGAGAAATGCACTTCCCTCCCCCCCCCGTTGACAAACCATTCTTTGAAGTCATTTCCTTTTGCGCCGAAACATCAACATAATAACTCCGAGATGAATTTGAATCAATATAATGAAAGTAGCCTTTGTTGTTTAGTATCACTGCGTTAAGTGGGATCTTAGCTGCAGCGCCGTAATAACAGTGAAACGCCGCGTTCACCCCGAGGGAAACTCTTTGGATTTGTTTCAAAGGCTCGCTGTAAGTGGCCTTAATGGCAGTATGTTTTGATCTGCATTTTCCTACTGAGTTTTACTTTCCATTTCAAAAAGAGAAGGATATGAAAAGGCCACGGTGTTAAAGGTGTAGGAGATTAATTAGAGTTTCCCCCCCGGGCATTTGGCATTTGAAGAAATGGGAATAACTCCATGGCCTAGTTGCTTTACATTCCCCTCTGACTTGTGTAGCATAAATGTTTCAGTTGTAGGAAAAAGTGTTGACCTGATATACTCAAGCGTGTGTGTGTGTGTGTGTTTGTGCATTCCATTGAACTTTTTCAGCATTTGCATTAACAAGCAGTAAAAGAGGAAAAAGAATCAGCACCGCATGTCTTATTTGCCATTAATTATTCCCATTCAATTCAATTTAATCCTCCACCCAATGGAACGGCCTTGTTTTCAATTACTGGGATCTCACTTGTGTCTCCGCATGGCACACAATTACCTCCAATTAAATCAGGTCCCCTGGTGAGTAATTCAAGTATTGATTGCCACCAGCTTCCCATTCATAAATCCCCCCTCTTCCTCTGTTTTTTTTTTTTTTTAAATCTACCACTGACCCTTAAAAAACAAGCCCTTTTGTCAACTGCCACCTATGGGCTTGTATAGTGCTCGGCCTGACCCGGGAGAACATCACAAGCTTCGCTAATTCATTATTACCTGACGCTCTGCACTTAAACTACATCGGCTGAAGCGCCGTGGTTCGCTCACATTTAACGGGCAGTTTGTGTGTAAAGGCGGCCCTCGCCACCCGAGAGCGAGGAGGACAATGGGTGGCATTTGCCAGCGTTTGTTTGGCAGCTCACCAGAGGAAGAGAAGAGGAGAGAAAGCCCTTAAAACCTTTAGAACAAAGTGCTGTTTGTCAACCTGTGTGTGTGTTTTTATCACATAGTTGGAGTTTCTGCAGAAAATTACGCTTTTTTTGCCAGAAATGTGCTGAAATCAGACGTGGGGTTTTTTTTTGGTATCACTTCCATGTTACTTCAGTCACTTTATATACATATATAGTTCACATTAAGGACTGTGCATCTTTCTCTGAACTGAGAGTCGACTCAGATCAGTCAGCGGCACGATGGGTTGAATTATTTAATCCGACCTGCTTTTATACATTCACAACTGATTTCAGGGAGCCCAGAAATCTCAAACTTTTGATATTAATGAAATGAAGTCATGATTGCATAAGTGTGTCAGTATATTACACACAAAGAAACCCTAAAATTAGAGCCACTTTCATGTCTCGGCGGATAAAAGGCCCTTGCATAAGTGACCTTTCAGGAGGATAGTCACAGTTACTCTGCTAATCACAATACCTCAGTGTTTTTTCAGTCTTTTTTTTTTTTTGCAGCGGGCTCAGTAAACTCGTTTATGACTGATATTCTTCGCTAAGTGTTGCGTATTTGCATCAAAACCATTTAAAGTCATGTGTTCCCGTCCTGGAAATGATTCATTTTTAACAGCTCCATTATGTCCCGTCCTCAATTTAGTTATTTGTGAACATGAGTGACTCAATATTACTCGACCTGAGAGTTGTCTCTTCATCAGTTTTACACCCACGTTAGAGTCCTTCATTACTTTTATTTTGGCACAAAATGATGCCTGCAAAGAAGTTCATAAAAGCTGTGTTGAGTTTACTTACTTCCTTAATTACTAACCCTCCTTAAAATTTAGGATTTTGCAGACATTTGGGACGTATTGCTTTGTCCTGCAGTGCTGCTGGATGTAAAGGAAATGTGGTACGCCTGAAGTAAACATTGTACCCAAAGACTATGAACAGGTGGCCAAGTACAAATATGCAGTCCCTCAGGGAGACGGCAGTAACAGTCTTTCTTCTTGTCTTCAAACAGAAAGGAGAGAAAGGAAGGAAACCGCTCAGCCTGTTTTAACTGCGGCTCGGTTCAGAGTCTTATAAGCCACTGCGCAAAAATAATATACTGGTTTTTTTTTTTTATTTCTGGAGGGCGTTTTCATTTAATTTTTATATTCCAGTAACTGAGGCTGTCAAAAATAAGTCATGAGAGGACGGCGCTGCGGGTCGCTTGATATGTTTAGCAGTTCAGAGGAAAGTCAGCAGAAAGAAAGTCAGCCTTTGTGAGGTCTTTGTTTGTATTTGTAGAAAAGCTCCAAGGCGGTAATCACCATTATTTTGATCAATAGTGAGATGACGACTATTAATCACCATTATGCATTGATTTAGGGACAAAATACATTATTGCACATTTCAAATAAACGGCTTTCACATCTGCATCACGCTACAATCCTGCAAGTTCATGAACCTTTGCAACATAATGACACTGGTTCTTCTTAGAAGTGCACGGCCTCAAAATGAAAAATATTAAGTTGTTTTGAAACTTTCTTGCTTACCTCACTGACATAACATATTCAAGGACTGGCTTCCTCTGAGGTGAGACTCTGTGTGTGTGTGTGTTTGATGCATCTAGCAGTGAACTCTGTCCGACTCACTATCACAGCATCGATTTTCTTATTTATCCTGCATCTTCAGGTTACATTTTCAAATAGACCGTCTCTGCAAATTTCCCCCTAATTGAGCTCACCCACACTTTGATATTCTTTAAGCAGACACTTTCGTACCCTGTAAGGATTTTCTTGATCCTTAAAAAATTGCCTCTTCCGTCTCTTTGAAGAAGCACCAGAGGCTACAGACAAACACCTGATGGATTCAGATGATTTGACTCAAGTTGCTTGATCCACAACGAGAGCAACGCTCGTGTTTAGAGGAAAAGCAGCAGAATCATTTCCCCTTTAATGGTCCTTTCAAATGTTTGGTGAAGCCCAATTTAAGCTGTGATGTGTGGTTGAAAAAAACACTAGGTGTGCCGAACGCAACCTGATTGAACCATCTCAAGTACCGTGATGGAGCATCGCCTGTAAAAACATCCCAAGGTCGCACCGTCATTACTGGGAAAAGATCTGAAAATAAAACCTCTTACGTTTTACTTAGCTGTGCTTTTATCCAAAGTGTTTTTTACAGTCAGTGTATTGACCCACGCAGATCGTCCAAAAACTGCAAAAATGTTTTGCAAGTTGGTCAATCACAAACTTCACTACAGTGCTTCAAGTGCTACACTTCAGCCACAGGGTCGTCCGTTCTTTGTCGTTTTTTATCGTTTCACTTTTTTGTGCATTTATTTCTTTTTTTTATCCTTTAAACATGTTTAGCTCATGTGTTACATGCTGCTCTTTTCTGACTGAATATATGTTATTACCAACAAAGGCTTTTGCACAAAGTATTGAATTTATTAAAGTAAGTGTGTTCAATACTTTTTCCCTTGTGTCATTTCTTTTTATAACACATTGCACGGGTTGTTACCAACATCTGGGGAAAATTTCACATCAGTAGCACCTTTGGAAATGTATTTACTGAGAAAAATGGTGACGTGTTCAATACTAATTTTACCTGCTGTGTGTAGTTTCAAAAGTATCCTTTATGCCACTTATATTTCAAAAAGAACGTGGATTGGTACAGAGAAACTTTGGCCATGAAACCACTTATGCATGAATAGACATTTTTACAGGGCTGTAATATGACGTTTATTTAAGTTTTTTTTTTTAGGTGGGATCTTTTGAAGGATTCTTTTTCAATCTCTACTTTGCTGTCTGATTTAAACGTGCAGGTAAATCTCAAGAATTCTCAATAAAGTCTGATTTCCTTATCAATATATTCCTCGTATTGTCACACAGCGTTGCTATATCCCCCCAAAAAACGTTTGTGCGTGAACCAAAGAAGCTCTCTGTGTCACTCTTTAATACCTTTCATAAAGCAGGTCCAAGTCTTAGACACAAATCCTCCTCTATTTTCATTCAGATTCAGACTGAGACTCACATTCACTAAAGACTTCTGCCAAAGTGCACAAAGGAGACGTTCGCTATTCACCGACCGTGGAAAGCGTTTCCGACCGAAATCCTTATTCTTGACGGAATAACTTTTTTTTTTATTATTATTTTAATTTTCATTTGGCCCATGTGACATGCATTCGAAGATGCATCAACTTCCCCTGAATAATTATAACTATTCTCCAT
Source organism: Acanthurus tennentii (assembly GCA_029783805.1). Taxonomy (NCBI): domain Eukaryota; kingdom Metazoa; phylum Chordata; class Actinopteri; order Acanthuriformes; family Acanthuridae; genus Acanthurus; species Acanthurus tennentii. The sequence continues at coordinate 6,282,394 of JAPZDZ010000024.1, read as the reverse complement.
CGTGGCATGAATACATTAATGAAGGAGTTCAGCAATGTGGAATAGCTGCTGTCAGGCGTGTAAAAGAAGGAGTTTTTTTTTATACACCCCCTTATGCAAATTACTGTTTAGGGTGCAAGGGGACCAGCCTGGGTGGATTAGCCTTTAAGTGGATGCATGCATTTTGTGCTCACTGTTGGTGATGAGTGGAACTTTATTTTGGCAAATAAGACAGGAAATCTTCCACCAGGCTGCAGCTGAATCCCAGATTATGTGGAAACAGCTTCCATGCCACGCCGTCTTGGCTAATTTGCTCCGGAGGTCCTCTGTGATATAGTTTCTTTCTGTTCAGTAAATATGTGACATGCTTGTACATCAACACTCTTAGCTCTGCTTGTCTGATCGTCAACATTTTCCGACTGGTCTGGTAACCCGCTGTGCTCTCTGCGTGACGCACATCCCTCTTCTGCTCCGACTCCGTCCATAATGTGTCTATAAATTGTCGTATCTGCTTCTGCTTTCTTCTCTCGAGTTGTTTTTTTTTTTGAGGTCTCAGTCGTCCAAAACTTTGCTGTCTTTGAACTCTTAAATCTTTCTTGGAGCTTGTGTCTCCTCAGAGGATGACTACAAATCTTTGCCTGAACAAATCTCAACATATTTTGATGCAGTTTGAATAATTCTGCCTCTCTTTCTGGTCTTTTTTTCTTTTCTTTTTGTCAAACTTTTGCTTAACCTTTCTGACACAGTCTGAAGATTCCTCTATGCGTTATTTTATTTATTTATTTTTTTTGCCACAAACTTATCTGCCTCTTTCCAGGAGTGTTTCACAGGGCCAAGCTCAGGACACGGATGCATCAGCGGCGTGTTTTATTCCGTCTTTCTCTCTGAGTGAGCAAAGTGCTTTCCCCTGGGTGGTCTCGCTCTGCTCCTTCTCCTAGCCTCGCAGTAGTAGATATGGCCTGTTTAACATATCTGTGTCATTTCTTGGACACGTTCCGTAGAGACTGGTATCATGAAACGGTTAGTAGAGTGCAGGGCTTCCCATGATTACGCAGTATAACACAGTCGGTCTGACTGATGAGGAGTAGAAGATGCAGCCTGGAAGTTCCACAGTTTCCTCCCGAGATATGTTCAGTCATGAATCTATCAGAGGCTCCGTCTGATGGAGGGTTCATTTGTTGATTTGCCAAGAAAGCCGAATAAACCCCCTCCCCTCCTGAAAGGCCTGAGAATAATGGGGCCATCACAGCTGTTAACCTGAGGACAAAAAACCTACCCACAATGCTCTCTGCTCTCTGCTGCCTCTCTGGCAGGTCGAAACTGATGTTCTTTCCAGGATTTTCACTCTGTGTTTGTTGGAAGGCACGAAAGGCACGAGACGCTGCCAACGGTGATGATAATGACACCAGCAGTGGGGAAGGTAATAATGAAAATAATGATCGTATTAAATAATGGCAGGATCGGTGCTGCTAATTCTGAAGGATATTCACATTTTAATTATGGTAATGAACTTTTTCCTATTACCATTAGCAGTGTGATGCTGTCTTTAACGTTAGCTGTGATTGACGGCGCTGTATTTACCTCCGTTTGGCCAGAATTTATCACATTGGGAAATCTGTCTCTAGCAGTGAGGCGGAAAGAAAAGCAGAAATCAAAATCCGGTTCAGGGCTTCAGTCCAAAACTTTTGATTATAATCATGTAAATGATGCATTTATTGACAATTACCTCACACATTAGTCGATTCGGAGCATATGTTAGAACTTGAAAAAAAGGGGATCTGCAGTCGGAGGTGTGAGGTGAATCGAGCGCCGAATCCGAGGCTTTTGCAGGATATTTATCTTATTGTTCTGTCGGTGCATTTAGATTAAAGTTAATGCAGTGCTTCTCTCCAGGCTCTGCCTCCATCCTGGGGTCAGTATCTCTTCGCAGGAGTAGTGCCGAGTGTAATTATCTTGGCTGAATGCTTAAAAAGTTTCCCATCCGGAGCTGCCGTCGAGCTAAGAGTCATTACTTCTCTCCAAACCGGAGTGCAAGTCAAAAGGGAGAAAATCCTGATTGTTTAAAACTGTCGCCTGTTGTGTGTAATTTCATATGATACCCAGTGATTCTTTCCCTTTACAACATCACGACCCTGTGGTTTTCAAGATTATACGAGAGCCGTGGAAGAAGTTAAAGGCCTCACACTGTGGCCCCCAAAATGCTTTATTGACAGTAAGACTTAAATAAAACAACAGAGAGTTTTTAACATTTGCTGTGATTGAATGAAACAACCTGAAAACTGGAGTTTTCTTATCCGGGCTGCTGGAGGAAAACAAAAAAAAAAAACAAAAAGGAAAAAAAAACAATCTTTTGAGTAAACTCCTCTATCTTTGGGGAAGACTATCGATTCAATTGAAACTAAAAGCAGTTTGACATGGTGCGAGATCTACAGCTCCATCCCTGCCTGACTTATCTGGCTTGTTAATCCAGCGTATGGACCGCGGTGAGGGAGTGATGAATGTTGTGTTTGTACGCTGTGAGGAGAAACAGAGGGAGAGATCACAGGATACAAGAAACAAGACACTCCATCACAGCCGAGACAAAAGAGGCAGAACCTGAGGGACGTGTTTCCGAGTGCACGCCTGCTGCCTCTGATGCCGCTGTTGACTAAGAGCTCTATGTGTGTGTGTGTGTGTGTGTGAGCAACAAGGTGTACTGTGTCTTTTTGAAGTTGATTTGTGTGAGTCAGTTTGTGTTTGTGCTCTAATGTCTGTTTTTAAACTGACGGTTCAGAAACTTTTTTGTTGCCATAAAGTGCTTTCAAGAGCTGGCGCGTGTCCTTCTTTAATATTCACAGTGAAGGTGCTAGCAATCGCAGCGATGTGACTGAAGCATGTGTGTCACTGTCAGAAACAGAGAGAGACACAATGGAAAATCTCATTAGCCACGGCGACGAGCTAACGAGTGAGAAAAGGCTTATTTTAATGCAGAATGAATGGCTGGTCCTCCCTTTCGTGTGCCAAAATGCACCAGGTGTCTTCGTTTTGGTTGCTGATGGAGAAACAGCAGATACCCCCCCCCCCCGACCACTGAATCGAAGAGGGGTTTTTTTTTCTTTTTTTTTTTTTTCTCTTTTTGAAAACATAATCAATGCACTTAACCTTTGTTCCACCTCATTACGGAAAACAAAGGGACGTGATGCCAGTTTTGTCTATGACACACAAGCTGGCACTTGAAAGGAAATCTGCCTCATATGATTTGGCAAAGAGAGGGCGAGAGAGAGAGAGAGGGAGAGAGTGAGGGAGAGAGAGAGAGAGAGAGAGAGAGAGGGAGAGAGAGAGAGAGAGAGCACGAGCAGCGAGAGAGAGATTGATCTCTGAGTGGGTGGAAATGTCAGTGTGCTCCCGGCGATGCGTTTTCCACATGTGGAAGCTGCCATTTGTGCTCTTTTTCACACTTGTGTCTAATGCTCTCTTAGACTTCACCTCACAGGCTCCTCCAGTCTCTCTCTCTCTCTCTCTCTTTCTCTCTCTCTCTCTGTCTGGCTTTGTGCTTCCGTCTCCTCCCTCACCTTGTTTTGTTTGTTTTCAGCTTATATCACTCACAGATATGCAGTGGCCCATTACCATAAGAGCTTATTTACCTCGCCTGTCGTGTATAAGCTATAATTTACCCACATTTTCTGACTAATAAAAAACCTTTATGATTAGGCGCCGTCAATGAAACTTTTTTTTTTAACATAGTTCTCATTCAGTGATGCTTTTGCACAGGTTTGCACTTCATTGCTGGTCCCTTCCTTTCATACCCATCATCATTCCGCCTGCATTACATTTTGTTACCCTCCTCCTCTTGTTTCTCTGTCTCTCCAATTTTCTCCCCTCTGCTGCCTCCAGTGAAAGCCAGCGCTTCTCCTTAATTGACTAGTTTTGTCAAGCTTCCATATCCACCGTGAAAGGACGGTGCTAAGAGAAAAATACAGTATATACGTGTGTGCAAATGACATTGTGTATTTATGGTTGCCACCTCGTATGTGTGTGTGTGATTACTCTGCGTTTGCGTGCATGGCATATAATTGTGCTTCAGCACCTCATCTAAGCTTCCGCCAGGTGTGTTAGCCCGCCCACCCGAAGAAAGCTATGATTTGCAGAGAAGGCTGTAATTATAATCGATCATAAGTGCAAAGCCATTTTCAGACGTGCAAGATTTAGCTTCCAGCGTCTCGCTGCTGGAGAAGCACGGAGCCGCCAATTACAGCCAGTCCCGTCAGTGTTGGCACAGTTACCCTGTCGAAGGGTTGTTATGGGATCCTCTGTGCTTCAACCAACAATCACCAAACAGGTATTCACATTCAGCTTGTAGCAAAAACACAGCTGGAAGCAGGATCCGTGTTTTCTGCTCGGGCTTATCTGTTGCCAGGATATTCATGGTTCTGCACATTCATTGGACTTCATGTGGACGCCTCTGTTTGTCCTCAGAAAAACCCCAGTTTTGCATGGATCGACATAAAAGAGGGATAATTATATGTGTGTCATTAATCACAGAAACTGAACACACACACACACACACACATGGTGTTGATTATTATTCATCTACTTGGCTCTTGGTGCAGCCAGAGCATCCGGTTCTTTGTTCTATATCAAACAAACCTTACTTATTATACTTCACCACCAATTCTTGCAATATTCAACAACAAATAAGCCAAGTTTAGGGCAGAGATTGCATCTGCATCAATCTTACATAAAGCAAAGCTGTTATGTAAGTATTTATTGCATCATTCCTTATTTTGGTCCCTTAAAAAAAGACTCAACAAGAGGAAACACTCATGTGGAAGATTTTTCCTCCCCACTTTGATTACAGAGCTGGCAGGTTGCAGACAAACCTACTTATACATTTTCTACTGTTGGATGCCTGCAGGCCAAGCTTAGTGCCAGATGCACCGGCCCCTCCGACAATCTCTCTAATCTGATTAATCTCCATCCACACATATCATATGTACTGTATTTGTGCAGCAACGTGCATTTCTAGCATATGTGAGTTCAAACTGTGAGCCTCACCGATTGGATGGAGAGATTTATTAAGAAGGATGTGTTGCGTCGTGGATGTTTGTGCCTGCATGTTGTCTGCATGTACATATAGCATATTAGTGGGTGTGTAATTGAATAGGTCATACAAATGCCTGGCTGCATGTGTGTGTGTGGGTCGTAAAGTATGTGTGGGTGCATATTTGCACACACGAGCGGATGCATGTGTAGATGCGCGTGTTGGAATGTAGAAATAGAGGCATTTAAGCCGTCGCATCATCAGTGCAAACAAACATGGATAAGTGTGGCCCACATTTTTATTCCAGCATATAAATAGTGATCGAGGCAGCAAGATTTAGCTCCGAGAGGAAACACTATTTTTCTCCAAATGCGAAGGTATCTTACCGCTAATGCTGGTTGTCTCATATCTAATTTTAAAAAGAAAGGATGCAGGATTCTAATGTTAGCCTCATAGTCCATGAGCTAAATTTAAGCAGATGGAAGTGTCAACATTGCATGAAAAACTGAGAGAAAGACGCCCAAACATGCAGCTTTTGTTGCCCTTTTCACACCGAAGATGAGGCGTTATTGTGTTTGTCCATTCACACATGTTTTCAGCCCATGCCTCAGTGTGCACTTATTGATTTTGTTATTATTATTATTTTTTTGGGGCCAAAACAGAACAGAGAAAGGTTGGCTCTTTCTGTGTGTGTGGCGAGCTACTGTGCATTTTATTTTTGCCCTTTTTTTTGTCCCCTGTGGTGTGAGCTGGTGGTGTGCGGGGGAAGAGGGGTGATGCAGCGGCTCGGTCATGAGCACGGCGTCACATTAATGGACTTTATTCCCAACAGAGGCCTTTTTTTTATGCAGTTTGTTTGAGATGTTAGATTTGTGAAGGAATTCTGCCTTTCCCTTCATACACGGCAGACTCTGAAAGGTGAAACTCCTGTCGCTCTCACTGTATCATGCTGAGTTTGTGGCTTCATCAGTATGTATGGATTTTTCCTGTATAAGACTAAAAAGATCCAGCACTGGATATAACCCCAAAGTACATTGTTTTACCATTCCCTTTGATTAAATTTGTATTTTATTAAAAAAAGAAGATCTGCACATCACAATAAAAAGCTGTTTTGGGGCAGAAATCCTCTTTGGTCTAATTGATTCCAATAGGAGAGCAGTTCTTCATCTTTATCCTGCCCTGGGAGATAATTTTTAGACAATCTCATTATACTTGCTCATATTTCGAAGCATGCCTAGGTTTGGGTACAAATTGTTCTTTCATCTTTTTTTTCCGCGCTGCTCGACGAGCGCTCGCCACCACGAGGGGAGTGGTAAGTTCACTAATTCATCAAAGTTTTTTTATCAATTCCCTTGATATCCTTTTTTGGTAATTGAGTGCCGCTGCCTCTGTGAACTGAGGCCGGCTCAGGATACGGCGGCAACAGAACTGAGTGGACAATCTGGCCTGCAACCACAGAGAGGTGGAGCGCTGGGTAAATGAAATATCTCCTGACTATTCTGATCAAAAAAAAAACAAAAAAATTAAAAGAAAAGGAAAAACCCAGCTGAACTTTGAGGAACTGTCGTGCACGGACACTGAACGCCACATGATGCAACAGCATGTGTTTTTACTTCAGCGCCAACAGAGGCCTGCGGGGGCTTATTCATTATTTAGCCACGACTTAAACTCTGTTCCCCAGTCGCAAAAACTCAAGTTCCTCTCGCTCTTTTGACATGACGTTGCCGGCAAAAATCTACTTTCAGCTGGCCAGCAGCTTCAAATAAACTAATGGTGCTTTTTGATCTGCAAACATCTTCTTCTGGCCATCTGGCAAAACCCTTCTTGGCCGTGTTGAAGTTTACTCCGTGAGATCTCTGAACGTCTGTGGTGGAAAACGTTGTAATATCCGACTGTAGGATCTTGTTGTTCTGCCTTCAGCATGTCTGTTTTAAAAAACTGTGTTCGCTGAATATAAAATTTACATAGGATACCAATTCCCTCTTAGCTCCTCTGTTTATTTTGGACTTTAACTGAGGCTTTTTCCAACTATCGCAAACAGAAAACAGCAAATAAATCTGTGTTTAAATGACACAGACTCGTTCACTTAATAATAAAACGGCATTAAATAAAACATAGAATATATGTATTTGGATGTGAGTGCATGTGGAGCTTTAAAAACTGTACATACAGTGTGAAACGTCTCCATTGTGTCAGTACAGATGACCTTTGACCTCTGCAAGCTGAGCTCCATCTGGAGACTGGGTCAAACCTGCTGCCATCCAGCAGGTTTCCATAGGCATGCACACACACGCATGAACACACACACACTCACACACACATTCACACATCCCCCGCCCCATCACTACCCAGGTCCTAGATTAAAGTGACCTACATGTGGTGGATATTATTGAACTAGGTTACTGCTAATCAACTGAATGCCCATAAGCATTGTTAAGTGTGTGTGTGTGTGTGTGTGTGTGTGTGTGCGTGTGTGCAACAGATAAGATTGATTTGCTGCATATTGGTTGGTTGGTGTTTCCATATGTGGTGTACATGATTATGAGTGTGTGTGCTTCTGTTAAATTACGAGCACAGTGTAATACTGCACCATAAAACAAGCTGTGGCTAACGAGCATGACTGAAATAAAAAAAACAACAAGAACAAATAAACAAAAAAAAAAAAAACAGACGGCTGACACGAGAGTTTTTGGAAAAGCCATCCCCTCTAGAAGATTAAAATATTAAACTTGCTTCGTGCTGGTTTCCTCAGACATCCTGTGGTAATCTGGTTCCCCGCCATGCAGTCAGCAGTCCCACATTCAGCCGCTCGTGCACTGACTAACAGACACACACACACACACACTTTCACATGCATGTGTACGGTATATTGTATGGTTAAGAGGCAGGCAGGCAAGCTCCAGTGGCAATGTAGACCCAGATCACACTGTGGCTGCTGTCGGAGCGACTGAAAACTCATTACTGCTGGCCTAGATATTCACATTTACAGCCTTTTTCTCCCACTGAAAGCCACAGACCGAAGCTCTACATGCATCCACATGCTAATGCACACGCAGCACATGCATCGTTCTACTGCAAGTTCCTCCTCAGAGTTGAAGTAGCTCCTTCACAGCTACCACATAAACAAACACAAAAACACTGCACGCCGAATCCCTTCAGCTGTCACCAATGTTTCAATGTTTAAAATAAAATCCAAGCTGAACTGTTAATAAAATAAACACAAAACAATTTATTCTGTAGCTTTTTGCAATGCAGCTCAGTGAGTGACGGGTGACAACATGCGGTAACTACAGATAGAACAATGACCAACACTGTCCAGCCAATGATATGATGCGGTTCACACGTATTTGCTTAGGCAGCCAATCAACGTCATTAACAGCGTTTTATACGTACGTGCCGCTGTTTTGCAGGTTAGCGTGTAGCTAACGGTGCGGCGGAGTTAAGAGAGGTAAATGCTGCTAACACAACATACTGCACAGCTCATGAAAAACAAGATTTTTGTCTTTTTCATTGTAAGTAGGCCATAACACTTTTATTAAAAGTAATCTAACGGAAATTACTGCTGTAATTTGATTCCTTTAATAAGCCATGTGTTAGGAATGGAGTATGATGAATAGTTTCTCTTCCTTCTCCTTCTTTTATTTTCTGTTTTGTAAATCGTTTCGAACTGGTTTTCATGTGGCTAATACACTGGGCTAAGCTGTGGTGAAACGTCTCTGAATTGTCCGGCAGTCTTGAAGGCATCATGCCTGCAGTGCGCCTGAAGCGGCTGCTCCGTCACCTTTAAATGACGTCAGAGGACTCAGGTGGAGGGCTGCCACGGAGACGCCAAGACGAATTGTTTGCCGATCTCCACCCTCGGACATGAATGAAACCAGACTGTCTCTTTTCTTTAGACATTAGGGGCTATCAAATATTGACCTTGTTTATTTCCCTGGGCTTTTATCGTAACACCATGTAACTTGTTATGATCTCA
>JAPZDZ010000024.1:6112190-6126222 GCA_029783805.1 Acanthurus tennentii | reverse complement strand
GCAGACAAAAGAAAAATAAATGTCGCAGGCTCTTTTATGCTTCTCAACTCTGAAGTTTCTCAAATCAGCTGCTTAACATAAATTAGCATTTGCAAAATAAATGTAATGTTTTTTGCGCCGTGGTAAAGTGATGCTGATGAATGATGCATGAGGATATGCAAATGAGGTACCATCCAGTTGCCAGCTGAAGTTGCTGGTTTGTGATTCACATCCCTCAGCCCTCCTCCACCTCCGCCTCCTCCACCTCTCCCTCTCTCTTCCTCCCCTCTGGTCCTCTTTCTTGCCTCGGGAGGTGGAGGGCATGTGTGCCTGCACGGACCTGCAGGATGTGTGGTGGTGGTGATGCTGCTGCTGCTGTCCCTCACTCCTACAGAGTTGCTTTAATTGACACGGAAAACTTGCAGCTTTTTTTTTTCAAAGAGACGCAAAAGTTGCCAGTGCAATGCAAATTAGTAACCAGCAGGCATTTGGAAGAAGTGTGTGTCTTCCAGGCCCCACAGTTCTTCCCAGCTCACTTACAAAAGCCGGCTGTTGCACATCCCAAAAGGCCGCGGCGCTTTCAACAGAATAATGTGTGGAAAGAGACAGCAATTATATGCACTGTCTTTTTTAGCACAGTTAGGCTGCAAAGCTAATTGGAGAGTGGCAGAAAAATAATTTAAGGTGTCCAAGAAGGTGTTAAAGGTGGGTTTAGAGAGCATTTGCAAAAGGTGCACCGACGCTGCTCGGCTATAAGCATGAGCCAGACGCTGCACCGCACATGTGATGCAGTTTTGGAAAGTCACATACGTTTTGATTTATTTTCTATCTAGTTTCCAAACACATTTCATCCCAAGCTTTCAAATGATAATGGCTGAGGAGACAAGCTGCCTGAAATGCTTCATTTAGGGTTTCACTTCTCCGCTTTAGGCAGTTTTAATGCAGCTCACTGTGTAACTTAATTATTCGCAGATGCTTCCTGTAATTCACAGTTATTACATGCTTTCCATTTACAGAAACCTTTTGAAGCAGAGAGGTTTTTTAATGTATCGCCGACTCCAAGCGTTTATACCCGCCGTACTTCAAACTCCCACAGATATTACTTTTCAACAGCTTCTAAAACAGTGCTTTTTAGGAATAAAAAAAGAAACAGAAAAAGAAAAAGAAACGGTTTCCCATCACTGAGCAGCTCAGCAAAAGGTAATTGACTTTAGGATTTTTTTGCAAGCTGGATATACTGAAATTAGATATGCAGCCTCTAAAATAGGATACCTCTTGAAAAAAAAAAAAAAGGAGCCTAACAAGCACAAAATTGGGACAAATTATGACGCTTAGCATTTTTATTGCATAATGATATTTGCATCCAAGCGATGACGCACACAGCATATATACTTGAGAAAAAGGAGAATTTCACTTCATATTTTCAACAGTGGGACGTTTCATCTGCTGAAACTTTACGTTTCAGTGATCTGAAACACCTTCTGCCGCCACAAGTTTCTGCTCCAGTCATTGCTCTCCTCTCCGAGCAGAAAATAGACAATGCATCGCTCCTCTGTGTTCCTCACTGTGAGTTCTATTGTTGGCGTAGCTCAAGGCTACCGACATTTGCGTGCCCCTCACTCCCAAGTATACCAGGAGAAAAGTTGGAGAAGAGACATCCGGCATAGAAAAGTAATCAAAAGACATGAAACAAAAACATTTCTCTTTGGCAGGGATTCAGACTCTGACCTGCATTCACAGATTTATAGGTGGAAGAGTCAGAAGAGTCAGTGTGTGTGTGTGTGTGTGTGTGTGTGTGTGTGTGTTCGTATATGAATGTGCACTCGAGAAAAAGAGAAAAAAAAGTGAGGAAGAGTGTTTGAAACTGCCCAAAAAAACCCCTTCAGTATCTGAATAGTATCTATCTGTCCACGCAAGCTGAACAATTCAATGTTTGGCATCAAAATTACAATTTAAAAAAGTGTAAATTGCAATCGCAAGAGCTGCAATAACAACTTTTGATTTCACCACCTAATGTTAACTGTTTAGTTTTGAGGGGAAATTTAGCACAAACAAAGGATGAACCCAAACGACTTTTGAGACGCCCTGAATTTTCATCCAGCAACATCACGAGGTCAAACATTTTGGCCAACAAGCAAATACCTTTAAAATCAATCATATCCCCATCAACTTCATCTGTGCTTTGAGATGAAATGTTTCAGCATGCTAAATTTAAAAGATATACCTTTCACCTGCTATACATCAGCATGTTAGCTCCGTCATTATGAGCAAATTAGCATCCTTTTATCGATCCGAGAACGAAAATAAAACTGTTTACATACGAATAAATATTCTGCCCACTCCTTGTCCTCCCCTCAGGCTACCTAATCTTCTCATTTCCTCTCTGTCACCTACTCTCCTTTCTCTGTTCAGATTAGCATAAAAATGTAATGATATAATATAGTGTAATGCCAGGGTTCATGGGGCCTTTCTAATGTGCACACTTTGAATCAGTCGCTGCTCTCACTGCTCCCTGAATACCTTCATGGAAACGTGTCTTCACCCCGTTTCATGCATGCATGCCTCATACTCAACATATAGAGACATTAACGCCTCCACGTGCAGGCTTGGGCACGCATGCATACATATGCACACATACTGTGTACCCTACACACACACACACACACACTCGAATCAATTCCCTCCAGAGAAGATTAACCAATCCATCTTCATTACGCTTTGTTAAACAGATAACATGTGAAGCACACACTTCAAGCCCTGTTCTCCTGTGGGCACCGACAAAGACGCCTGAAACCTTGTGTTGTAATGAATTGTTTATTTAGACAATGCATCACGTCCCGATCATCTGTCATGACTGAGCAGCTCTCTATACACACACCAGGTGAGATTACTGACAGTTTAATTGCCTAAAAAAAAAAGAAAAAGAAAAAGAAAAAAAAACTAGTGCAGTCATTTCCTCTCATCTCTCATTTAAATTCTCTTCCTCCCTCTCCGTTCTTTGATCTTTGCCGTCACCTGGTTTTTCTCTCTCTTTATCCAGCACCAAACCAAAGCACTGAAGAAGAGATTGGGCTTCAATGGAATTTCCATGGCAACAGATTTTCAATCATACCTCTCCAATCACGTTGCCCCTGCGTGTTCGTCCAGGGAGAACTGAATATGATCTGGTTTATACTTTGATCCCGATCCCACTGATCTTTCAATCAAAATGAAATAACACTATATCAGCTGACCTCCGTCGCCATCACACCCTTGATTTGGATCATTAAGTTATTTCTCTCTCTCTGTTTCAAACACCAGGACTGGACTTTGGCAGATATCTGGTGTCTGAGCTCCTGCGACAGTCAGAAAGTTGTTTTGTTGGTGTTGTCACCTGTTGTTTCTATGAGCTTTATGACTCTAAATGGCACAGAATGCATGTTAGTCCAGAAGAAGTCCTCAGCTTTTTAACTCAACCACCAAACCAAAGTCTCTGCAGTAGATTTGACTCCCTTGCAGCTTCTCACCCCTAACAAGTGTGAACTGGCCCACAACTCCTGACATTTACTTTTGTTACAAACTGTGCATTTTTTTTTCCTTATTTTACCCCGGAGATTCGCTCTGTGCAGTTTCTTTCCACCACCAGGATTTCTCACTCCTCACTCACTCGCTATAGGTGGAGGTGTCAGTTTAAAATGCGCTGCGTCCCGAGAGACTCTCTCAGTGAGTCCAGCATTTGTATATTTCTGAGAAAAAAGTTTCTGCCTTTTCCCAAAATGTAATTTTTTTTCATCCCATTTCAGTTTCTATAGAATAGAATGACACAATCATAAAAAAAATGAGCTGTACACCTTTCTATTATCTTCAAACACATGGAATTATTACATACTGCATTAATTAACAGATCTACATCAAATTGCTTGCGGTGTCACACACACATCCAGCAATTAAAGCTGATATAACTTAAAAAGACGTTCAGGGTCTTCACAGCAATGCTATATTTAGATGTGATAAAAGATGAAGAGCAATTAACATCTGAGCACATCAAAGAAAATTGCCATTTCCCCTCCTGACCCACCCATGGATCTTTAACAAGACGTAGTGTCTTTCCTAATGAGACGCCGAGACACTATGTGCCTTACATGGCTAATTAGCCGGATTGCTCATCGAATAATTAGTCAGATATCTCTGTGATCGTCTTTGTGGTTTTTCTTGCACTCTGTTCCGATGTTTTGTCTGACATTTGCAGATATTATTCTTCAGCTAATTGAAGCTTTCGCACAAAAGAACTAATAAAACTCTGCCTAACAACTTGTTAAATATTAGATGACCTCTCAGTTGAAGAGTCAGTCTGCTTGTTAATCATTCAGTTTTTCAGCTTGACCCAACGGTGAACCGTGAGGCACTGCGGTTGTTGGATATGAGTGTGGAAACGTGCCGTAGTTTAAACCGTCGCCTTGTTTATGTGGCCCTTCGTCGCAAACGGCCTCATGGACCGAAATGTTTCAGTGTGCTTCAGCTCGAGTGCCTGTCTGACAGTCAAACAGCATGTTAAACCTCCTCAACACACATCTGTCTGATGTCAGAGTTTGAAGGCCTTCGTCTGACAACTTCTGCAACTTTCCAAGAAGCCCAAAGCACCTTTACTTCACACAGCAAAAGGCACGGAAGAGACAGTGAGGGTTTGAACAGTATAACTTTAATAAAAAAAAATGGTTTATTGTTGGTGCAACATCTTGAGTACTTTCCCATCTAAAGTATAATCACAGCAGTGAAACAACAGTGAAGTGTGAAACTTGACATTTCTGCAACATTGAAAAAAAATCAAATCCTTTTTGTGCATAAACATCAGGTCTTTTAAAAACATGATGTCCTTCACAGTTCTAAGTAAAATTAACTCAAAATTTAAATCAGACAGGCCATTTTGCCTCCTTTATTAAGGAAGTACCTCTTTGAATTCTTTTAATTTTATCATTTTAGTGGTAAAAGTTGGTCGAGTTGAAAGATCAGTGTAGTAAACCTTAAAGGTATCAGACAACCTGTTTGCAATGAATCTCAACCTGAGGAAGTTCAGAGTGATCACAGCTGAGTACTTGTAAATGGTGTAGTGTTTCCAGTGTTTATGCTAAGCTAAGGTTACCAGTTTGCATCAATCTTCTCATTAGTCACCAAAAAACTGGAAAAAGGTCCACAATCTTGTTTGTAAGTAATGTAGCGACACTCTAGTCTCCCATACAAATGTCCCATAGATTCTTTATGAAGTACGTTTGTGTGAACGTGTCTACATGACTTTGTGATGTCTGTCTGTTTTCCTCCAATGCCTGCGATTGTACTGCAAACCAGTTCCCCCATTTAGACAAATAAAGCTCTAACTAATTAACTAACTAGGCAGCAAATTTCTCACAGACCCGAACTGTTCCTTTAAAAGTTCTTCACATGCATTCACATATCCAACATGATGATTAATCTTTCATCTGAGCTGATGGTCAGTAAGTTATTGCAGGTCAGAGTCAGTGGGATAGGATTGAAATATAAAGGAAACCACATTACTTTAGAACAGAACTCAAACTTAAACTTTGTCTTCATCTCAACTCCTCTCTTTTTTCTTTTGTCCCCCCTCTTCCCTCCTTCCTCTTCTCTTCCACTCCCTCTCTTTCTCTCTGCAGCAGAGCCGCTGGATGGAGAAGAGTACCTGGACATCATAGGCATCATGCGAAACCAGGCGGGACGTTACGAATGCAAGGCCAGCAACGACGTCGCCACGCCTGACGTCAAATACGTCAACGTGGTCGTCAACTGTAAGTGACAGCGGACGTTCGCTGCGTTCAGGAACATCAGCATTCCCGCCACGTTTCGTGTCAGACGTCTCAGAAAGATGACAACAGCTCGACAGATAAAAGCATACAGAAGTCATGTTTTGAGTTGAAGTTAAAGACAGGGAGAATCTGGTGTGACAGGGACTGAAGGTCGGGTCTTGAAAGTTTTGGAGCACACTTCAGACCCCTCAAGACGAGACCAGGTAGACGGCGAAAGATCTCCGACTTTGATTGCAGCTGTCATTTCCATTCCGCGGCGATTCTCAACGTAGCACATCATCATCATTTAAGAGCCACTTAGCATTTCAAAAACAAGATCACCTAATTACATCTTGTCAGGGGTCCACGTTGGATCTGATGAGTGTGACGCGTACGTTGGCTGCTCAGGACTGATGAGGCGCTCATGAGAGATTACAAACCGACTCTTTCCCCCCCTAGAGGAGTTACGAAACTCTCTTTGATCCGAACAAATCATGTGTGGCTTTTTGCCCGAACTGTACTTTAGCCAAGTCTGAGTGCCTGACTTAAATGATAAAGATTTCTATATTAAGCCATTTCTCAGCGTTTAATCCTAAATGGAAAACGGGCATTAATCCACGTTGGCCATATTTCTGGCCATTTTGATGTTTTGCGGGAATCAATATGTGCATGATGAATGTTAACAAACGTGATGAATTTGAAGTTTTAGCACTGATTGCTTCTTTAAAGCCGAGCCATGAGTAATCTGTCTTACGCCGGTCCTTGGAGCCTGAAGGCCGGAGAGTAGAATAAAAAATTCATATTACAGAGTGTTTTTTTCAAAGCAGGTATTAGAACATCCGACTGTCTCAGATGCAGGTTTGTTTGATCGCTTTAGTTTTCTCCTCTAAAATCTCACTAAGCACCACATTTATTTGTCGTTATTGACGTTTCAGTGCCTCTGTGCTGTTTGCCACAGACTGGGCTTGGCACGTACTCTCATCAGAGGCAGCCGTATGCAGAATTTCACATATAAAAGACACATATATCAGAGGTAGCCTCATGCATGTGGAGGTCAAATCTATGAACAGTGCATAAATACTGCAGAGGATGTGCTCATTGTAATGATGGTCAAAGGTTACTCCCACATTCTTTCCCGCAGTGGGAAAAGGTGTTATATCAATGATATCATCACGTTTCACCTCACATGTCATCCATATGATTAAATGACCATGTGTGTTATCTTTTCTTTGTAAAACATCACGTTTGTTATGAACGTAAAAGCTCCGTTAGGAGAAATCACAGATCACTCACGTTATGAATCTCATCGTTCGGCTTTCAGGGTGTTGAAACAGTGATTTTACTGGATGTTTACTCAGAAAATTTAATCTCCCAAAAGATTAAATGATGAAATTCCGTGGAATGTTTTGCTTTATGGAGTTTAAGGATTTTGAAGACCTATTTAAGACACCATTAAGATACTGTATTTCATATGATTACACAATTTGAATGATTATAAAAAAGCTGCAAAGCTGATTTTTTCATTCATTTGATGTGCAAATTATGCAAATACTCTTGTAAATAAAAATATTTATATGTGTGTGTTTTTTTCTTACTTATTCCTGGCATAGTTTCCTTTCTCGTGTGCTTCTGTATTGAATTTAATGAGACAGATTGTACACATGTCACTGCCAATTAATGAGCGACGCTCCCACAGCAGAATATCTGTCCCACACCTGTGCACACAGAAGGAGTTTAGCATTATTTATTCAAGATCATTGTTTTAGAAACACTCGCAGCGCTCCTGATGAAGGTCCGGAGGGACAGAAACGTCAGCGAAGATCAATAAACTGTGGTGCTTAGCGAGACTTAGTGTTCTGAGAACTACAGAGTGCAGAAACTTTCAGTTCCACGGATTTATCAAAGGTGTTTGTTTGTTTTTTTTTTTTGCTTTTATCAGTGAGGTTCAATACGGAACGTTTGTCATCATATGAAAGGGAAGTTCGTCTCCCAGGCTCACATCAGTGACCCCGTTCAGACATACTAGACAAAATGAAAGACATTCAGGAGAAACAAAAGCGAAACTTTTAGAAAACATTTTCACTTCATGAAGTGCTTTGATAAAGAGCAAAATACTTGTTTGTGTTTGGGTTTTTTTGCCTTAAGAGGTAACTTATATCCACTCTGTGTGACTCTGCAGACCCTCCGACAATAAAGAAAACCCAGAGCTCAGAGACTCAAGTGGGCCGCATAGGGACGCTGCAGTGTGACGCCACCGCCGTGCCCACGCCAGAGTTCGAGTGGTACAGAGACGAAAAGAGGTAAAAGTCCACGCACATTTTATCACTCATCTGCACCCAGTCTTACCTCAAAAAGAAGTTATGGCAAATCTCAAATAGGACATTTGGAAAACCGGGCAGTAACGAGTCAAAGAAACAGTCGCCGTGATTAAAGATGATGTTGCAGACTTGGCCAGAGCCTTTTAGCCCAATGAAAGCCTGAGAGAGCGAGCTGAAATGAACAAGCTGTCTGCAGCAGTCAAACAAGCCATTAGAGCACCAGCCATTTGGCCTCTTTCAATCAACTGTATCAACTGTAAGAGTTATTTACCCAGGTTTGTGGACTGATGCTCCGAAGCCTCTTTTTTACAGTAATAATCTCCTCTGATGTTCCCAGAATGGAAAACCTTCTCTTTCATTGCTTGTCAAATTACTGGAAACGATAAAGTCGCTGAGGAAACAATATGCCGCCACTCTTACTGTACATCCACTGCAGCCGTTTGGGAAAGTTTGTGCCGTAAGCTTTTATCAGAAGAACACATTATTTATTCTCCCTGTGGTTTATTTTTTGTCGATTCCGCTCTGAATCATTGTGATTAGAGCTAAAGAGATTTCTGGTGCAACAGAGTCTCATGACAGTTATTAAAATTTGTTCTCGGATTCATGTGAAAGAACACAAATTCTCCTTTTTTTTTTTTTTTTTTTTACTCAGTGAAAATCAGCATGGCTTTCTTTCATTTCTTTCACTTGCACCACATTTCTTTGATGGAATGAAACGTTACTTTGATAAGAGTTGAAGGGAGATGATTAGTGGAAAGTTTGGCTCCAGAGTTTGGCTCCAGTCTGTGGTTACGTTTGGACAACTGAAGCAACTTGGAAAGGATCAGAAAAACTTCCTCTCGGTCCATGAAATAGTCACAAAGTGTGTGTGCACGCTTCCTGTGATTAAGGTGAGGGAAAGATTGTAATTTGGGTTTCTGATTTCAGTCTTTAAGATTTCACAAAAACTGGTCATTTCCTGTCCGTGCACATGAATTTAGTTGATCAGCTGTTGCCACACCGGATTGGCTGACGACATGTAATTGAAGGTTGCAGAAATAACCTTGATTTGGCTTAAGCCGACTGACATGCCTCGAGGCAAAGAGCAAACCTGATTATTTTGCTGCCATCACAAATAAAATAACGAGGCGATGTAATGAGGTTGAACTTACTTGGCGTGACCATGACAGCTGTGAAGAGACTCTACTGTTTCCTGTTTTTGTGCACAATTAGAAGCCAATTAACGAACAACTTTTCCCTCGAAATCAACATCACACCGAACACAGATCCCCTGCTGTAAGTTTGCGTGATCGTTCGTGTCTGAGCCGTCTTCAAAAGCCCAGGAATACACAGATGTCCAGCCTGCCATCTTTCTGCAAAGCCGTTCCCCCCCTTTTTTTTTTTTTTATTCAAATGGCCTGTGACAAAATCTTTCTACATTTCTTCCCCTGAGTAGTTTTCCTCCGAAAATGTGGCAGCAGCTTCATCATTTTATTATTGTGCCAGACATGCTCCGTATCATTCCACGCAGCGGATATAATGGATCCCTTTGATCCCTTTGTCAAATCTGCTCTCGCAGCGGTCCCATTGTCACAACCCATTGTTAATTTGATGACATCATCTGTGTAGCTTGATAATGACTAATCACCCACTTAATCACTTGCTAGGCTGTTATCCCACATTGTTAATTGAACATTACTGTGTAAGACAGCGGTGGATTTTGTGATATTCTTTGAGAGGAGGAGGAGGGGAAAAAAAAAAAAAGGGAGAACAGATCAGACGTTTTCGCCGGCACGCAATTCCCCTGAAAATCTGAGTAACCCTTTCTTCATAGCTCGAGTCATTTCTGTGAAATAGAAATCAGACTTGTGCCCCCCCACCCCACCCCCCCAACCAGCCCCGTTCAGACCGCAAGACATGGATTTTCAAGTGAAAGCTATCAATTTGAGTGTCACACGCATGTATCTGGAAAAAACACTCAAAGAGGATCGAAGTGTAATAATATTCAAAGAAAATGGAAACCTGGTCGCTCCATTCCAACACTTGTTGTTTAATAACCGGGAAGATCCCCCCAACCCCCCTTATTTTTGCGGGAAAATTCACCGCATGAGTCACTTTGGAAACGGAGGACCTTGGACAGGAAGCGGCTAATGATAAGAAAATTGCACACGTGGAGCATCTTGATGTGCAGTTTCACTCGCATAAAAACCACGGCAGCAAAAAGTTCACCGAAGATCGGAGGGAAAAAAATACTTGGAGGAGTGTCACAAGTGTTATCACGGATATGGTCTCTGAAGTAATAGGCCTATCACACCGGTGCTTGAAAACAATGATTTATGGTTGTTGAAATATTTTGCATTATCTGTTGTTTCCAACCTCCATCTATCTCGGTTGTTTTGTCCCCTGGAGGATTTTGGCAGCGTTCCTGTTTCGTGGCCTCTTCTCCCTCTGTGCCGGCGGAAAAGTGTTTTTGCACTTTCTCCTTGGATGACGATGTTAATGCACCATAATAATATCATTTATCCTTGCTTGGTTAGTAGTCCCCTCACCAAGAATCGGAGCTAATGTGCAGTAGTCTGTTGTGTCTTATTTACGTAATTGTTAAGGTCGGGCTTCGCTCCTGCACGTGTTTATTCCCTTTTTTTCAGATTAATCTGATCAACAACTGAAAAGTGCATTGAAATCACAAAGAAAATGAGCTTGTCATTGTTTTTTGATTTCATTCTTGCGTGAAACAAACACAGATAACAGTGAGTTTTACTAATCAAATATTTTTGGAATATTTTTGAAATGATGGACTCTTAGTTTTTTTAATTTGGCAGATTTTATCAGCTGTGACTCGTTAGATAATAGCAGTTTCATTAGACAAATAAATTCACCTGCTCTGGTTGAACTAGTTAAAACTACTGAAATGTGATGAAATTCTTTAAAATTTTATCTTGATCGTCATCCGTCACTTTTTTCAGCCTCAGACACATTTAATGATGCTTTTTCGATGTTAAGAAGTCCATTTAAGTTTAATGAAGTTCTGTGATTGACTTTGGTCTCCTGTCGAGTTAAATCTCCTTTAATCCCTTCCTTTAACAAACAAACTAAACTTTCATGTTGGAGATTTTAATTACTGATTCCTCTTCAGACGCAGAATTTATCTTTGCTAAGTCTCGCTGTGTTTGACGTCCGTCAGTTTTTTTTCTGATCCCGCTTTACTTTTTTATTAAAATCTTTTGTTTTTATCTAACTTGAGAGGTTAAACTGGTGTTCAAACTGTTTCTGGTTCAGTATGGTAAAGTTTTATTTATCCAAAGTTGAAATGAAACTTCTCTTCTTGGTCCCGTTCTGTTCTTTTTGACAACTTTTCATTCTCGTTTTTCTCTCGGTGGGCTTTGTTGCCCCCAAACAAACCACCACCGCGGCTCCCTCTTGGAAAAAGATCAAGACACAAATTTCGGGTCCAGTCATCTCGTGCCCAGATTTGGAGAGAGTTGCTCCAACCTGCCAAAACAAACGCAACTGAAGGAGTAAACAATCCATAGTTCAGACAAAACTGTTTGGCACAAGCTGGAGAACACAAACCGGGCTGTGGAGCTCGCTTCTTCTCTCCTCCTCTAAATAGAAAGGCTTAACTCAGCTAACCTTCTGCGAATCCACCCTGTCAATCTCAATCTCCACGTGAAAATGTGGACCACCTCAGCTGATGAAACATGACTCAGTGGATGAATCATCTCGCATCTGTGGCTTTCAGGAGGACCCGAGAGCCTCCGTGGTGCCCAGAGACCCAATCATCCTCTGCAGAAAGCGATGCGTCGTGATCCTAAAACAGGCGGCCGGCTCATAACTGATAACTATTACTGTCTGGCTGTCATGAGCAGCTTCTCACTGGCCGCAAATGATAGGATTTGAATCGAAACTGTAAATTGTTTGCCCTTCAGCCTCGTGCCTTTCGAAGGACTCTGTAATTCTGTAATCCTAATGGAGAAGCCGCGAATCTGAGAGAAAATGTCGTCCAGTTTTATGCAGCAGCCTCAGGAATCAATAATTCATCACAATGCTGATGTCTTGAGAAGTGTGTTTGAAGAAATCAACCATTGTCTGCCTTTTGAAGGCGCGATGCTGCTCCTGCTCTTTGTGCAGTCAATCACCCCGATCCATGTTTATGACTGGAGAAAAAAATCCAAAGTGAGCCGTTAGCTAACGTGACAGACGGATCGGTTTGTTGTTTTGTCAGCTGATGCGCGGCTGTCACAGCCACTGGACCGTTTTCAATCATCTCTGGGTTACAAGTCTCAGCAGGAATCTCCACTTGATTTCATTTATCATCAGCCTTGAATCATCAACAGGCCTGTCACTTTCTCTGGTAGTGATAACCTACTTTAGATGCTCCCACACGCCACAGAATCAAATCTGTCCATCTGATGATTCGGTCTGGTCTTTCATCTCTGCAGCCCTGCTCACACACACACACACACACACACTCTTGCGTACCCTCCGCCAAATAGAGGGGTCGAGTCATTTCAATCCAGGGTTTAATGTATCAGAGTGACACCGTGCATGGAGAAATGATCACCGATGATAACCAGAGGAGCGCTGCTGCCCTCTGCCTGCGAGGAGTGCACTGAGCAGAGGCAATGATGAAGAACTTCCCTCCAGAAAAAAAAAGGTTGACATGCACAATCTCTGCCAATTTCTCTGATAATGTATTCCGGTCTATTATGCCAGATGAAGAAGCTGGCACGGACGCAGGAATGTTTGAGGACGAACTTGAAATCAAAAGTGATAGAAGTTGCTGGCTGCGGATCTGCCTGTGCCAACGCAGGAAAAAAGTTCAAATGTGTAGCAGGAATCGTTCAGATCTTTAAAAGAGAAGACGAGGAACTTGGAGGAGGCCAGAGATCCAGGTGTTTACACTCCGGTTTTTCTGCTGCTGGGGATTTGAACTCAAAAAGCACGTATGCAAATAAAGAGTCCAACGTGAACGCTTCGGTGTGAATAATAAAAAAACAAAAGGAGAGCTCTATCTCTTTTGACCCGTTCAGGTCAGTTTATCCCCCCGCTGCTGCATTACAACCGTGCAGCGTAATCTACGGTAAAAATAGCTGTTTGCCTGCAGCTCCCTGCGGTGTTGTGTGTTATGCCGGTCTCTCAGCATGCTCAGAGGGCAGGCAGGCCTTTTTAATAGTGCAGTCACTTCTCATGAAGACACACTGGAGAATATATCTACTGCAGGCCTTATCGTGGCAAGAGGGTTCGCTTTTTAGATGAAGTGGGGACACTGCTGGTGCACTTGTCCTCCCATAGGTTTCTCTTTTGCTCCCTCGTTTTCACGCACACACACACACAAACGCATGCACACACGAGTTACGGCTGATCCCAAGGTGTCCCCATGGGAAGGAACTCAGCACTTTATCAAGTCGCAGCTCCTCGCGGTGAGAAGCCAAATTATGCTGTGCCATGATGTGCGTTTTTCCTTTTTATGTTAATACTTCCTATCAGCCAAGTATGTGTCAGCATAAACTTCTCGCTCCCCTGCTCAAATTTCGATTACCACATTACCCAGACTTAAGCAGGATTAAGTTGAGGCGCCTTAAATGAACTTCACCTCATTCATGATACGAAAGGGCTCAATCAGCCCGGAACAAGCGGAATCCATTATGAGCACCGTGTTATTAAAAGAGATTTATTTGGTTGTAATGATGTAAGGAACAGTTCATCAGCCAGGTATACAGTCTGAGTCAGCAAATTGTATTGATTAATTTGTGCTGAAATGGAGTTCAAGGTTGACATAATTGATTGTAAGAAGTTTGGTGGTTATTCAGACTCCCAGCGGCGCAGGACTTCAGCGGCATACTGATCTCTTATCCGTGAACGGAGTAGCAATGATCCCGTTTGTTTATTTGACAACAGCAAAGCAATCTGTGGAATTAAAAGAGAAACAACGACCATTTGGATTGTTGTGCTGGAGTTCGTAAATGCACAACAAACAAT
>JAPZDZ010000024.1:6087077-6098856 GCA_029783805.1 Acanthurus tennentii | reverse complement strand
AAACATACTGTTATACTGAAACTGATGCTTAGGAAGTTTGTACTTTGCAGTTTGACATTAATTAAAGGTGCAACAAGTTGTGTGTTAATTGAGTTTTATTAATTTTTTACTATATGAGATTATGCAGGGCTGCACCATCCTGCTGTGACAGTTAACAACTTGGTCAGATGTTATAAAGTGAAGCCAGTCAAAAGGACTATCCTTGGTAAAGAATCTGGATCATTCCCCGTCTGCCTCATAAATTATTCATTCAGATCAGAGTACCTGACCTCCATGCCCATGTGACTCCAATCTGTGCGCTGACAAACCTTAACCAAGTGTTTAATTTATAAATATTAATTTTCTCTCCCAGAGCAGCAGTGGCCAGCAGTGGATTTTTAATTACCATTTCACTGTCATGTAGCGTTTGTTTGTGACAGACTTCCCCGGTGTGGAACGTGACCAGTAGGGATCATTAATCATTTATTGAAATCAGAGCACCTGTTATCCTCGCTCTGCTCCATGCAGGCCAGCTATCCCATCGAGGTGGTAGCTATGACAACAGGGAGACAGTGCTGCCTAGGTGACCTAGTTTTCCTTGTAGTTTTTCAGTTGATGCGTGCATGTGTGTGCGTGTTTCCCACCTCACACCCCCACCTACTCGAGACTCGAGGATGCTCCATTAACTACCTGTCTGACCCAGTCTGAGAGTCCTTGGACCAGAAATATGAGATCATGTCAAGAACTGTATATGTTGTGTGTTTCCGAGTTACAAAGTAATTTTACGGCCTTCCGGTTACGTTTCAGTAACGCATTTCCACTATAATTGGACATCAAACGGTGGTTTACTCTGGAACCTGCTAGCTGATGTTGGAGGTCCAGACGGGAAGATTATGATCAGATATCTGACCTGCTGTGATGTGCAAAAATGATTTAATGGGGTTTTCAATTCCCACCACTGTTTGTGATTTAAGTAGAATGAATGAATGTAGCATGTTGGTTCTTGGTTTCATGGGTTAGGGTTCATGGGTTAATTCACATTAACCCATCTGAGATGTTCATAAACCTGTATGACTCAAAAAAACATGATCTCAACGGTAACCCCTTGTACAACATCGTTTTCTATCCGCACTTATCATTTCCAACCGTGTATTTCTATCCCGATCTCCACCTCATCAGTATGGACTTTCCATCTCGCAGAGGCTGAGATACAAGTCTGTCTAATCTAATATTGAGCTGTGTCTCTGTGTTAACCAGTGAATGGTGGAGCACTGCCAAAGATCTTTAAATCCCAAAGACTCAACAAGCAGTTATTTCCTCTGGATCCTGCCAAGAAGGCTACAGGAAAGCTCACCTATTCTTATTTATTGGTGTTTTATAGTAAGTAATTGCTTCTTGATTGGTGAGTGTGTCTGGATTCATTTTTGTCTCTGAACTCAGTGCCCTCGCAAACATGTGCACACTTAAAAAGGCAATGCTTCACTTCTGCTGCTAGAGGTCTCTCTGTCAAAAACTATTGAATTGAAAGAAGTAGTTTGATTGTGTGTAAAGCAGCATGGGATAATGGGATTTGTTCATTCAGTTGTTTAACATCCACCATTGCAGATGAAAATCTGTCTGACTGACGCAGGCAGAAATGTTCTCGAACAAGTAAATGTGTTAAAGCTTGTTCAGGTTTTGTGAATGTATTACGTTACATAATGTGTTATGTAAAAATTACAGATTTTTCTGATTTAAAATTTGCTAAAAATATATGAGATAATGAAGAATTACAACTTAAGAAAATATAAACCAAAGATAAATTCCTTTCCAGATAATTAATATGAAAATGATACATATATTTAAGTTTATGTGTCATATTCAGAGAGCTGGCTAATCTTCTTGAAGGTCCTTTCTTGTCGGTTTCTTTTCATTTGGCATGTGTTTGTCTGCGTGTAATGGGCTTTGAAATAAATCCGACTGTAAAAATATGAATGGAAAGCTTTAGAATAATCTGCATACCTTGTTTATCTTTTGTTTGGTTAGGCTCCTCCTTCTCAGCTGTCGGGCTGACAGCAGCAGGCACATCGGCTTGTCTTGCCTCCTCCTTTTTCTCTTCACTCTCCTCCTCCTCCTTTTTCTCCTCAGCTGTGGTCGTGGTGGGACTCTTGGCAGCAGCTGCTGGGGCCTCCACCTCTTTGGGCTTCTCCTCAGCTTTTTCCTCCGCCTTTGGCTCCTCTTTCTGGGGCTCAGAGGGCGCTGTGGCGGCCGTGGGAGAGGCAGCAGCAGGAGCTGCTGCTACAGGAGACGTCGCTGCGCCTGCAGGAGAGGCAGCAGCAGCTGCCGGAGAGTTAGCTGGTTTGTCTGCCACTGGGCTTTTGGCTTGGCTCGTCTCCTCCTCCTTCTTGGCCTCCTCTCCTGCAGCCTCTTCTTCCTTTGCAGGTGCCTCCTCTCCCTCTGCTTTCTTTGCCTCCTCTGCTCCCTCTGTCGCCTCTTCTGCAGCAGCAGGACTGTCTCCGTCCTTCTCTTCCTCTCCATCTTTCATCTTTTTCCGAGTTATGTGTCCACGGAAGCTGGCCTGTATTTTGGTGGCAGCCTTGTGGGCCTTGTCCTCGGGTTTGTTGGTGGTGCCATCCTGCTCAATCTTCTGATCCGCCTCCTCATTCTTCTCCACCTGGTTACCAAGAGAAAACACATCAGGTTAAACATCTACAGTAAGCCATCATGCTGGTCCACTGGAAAACCAGCACGGGGATGAACTGGTTGTTGTTGTAAAACTTGCAAAGAATCCCTCTACTGTGGAGGTATGTAGCTTCAGGGAAGATAATCCTAATCTATCACTCTGGCATTAGGTTCCTACCATTGATAGGCACAATATGAGTTGAAAAGTCAGAACTCAGAAAAAGACAAAAGTATGAAAGGCTATTTATTATTTGACTTATATATTAATGTTTTTATAACCATTAATGGAGAATTATAGACTGGGTGGAGGTAGGTGAGGGTTTTTAGGATTGGTTTGGAGTTGAGTGAAAGTGTAGGGCTGGATTAGGAACAGGGTTAGGATTAGGACAGTGCAAAATGCAATATTGAAAGGGGTTCCATTATATTACCTTCAGTAACTGGATCCATACAGTAGCTGTCCATCAAATAGTGGGTTGTGCTATGAGTCATATAAATCTAATGAAAAGAAATCAAATCAAATAAAGGAATGAATGATGAGCACTGAAAGTGGCAAACAAAATGAATCAGTACATTCAAAATGAATAGGCAAACAAATCAAGGTAAAATATTCTCAAGATTCAACCAATCAAAAGCTCTGAATGTGCACCTCGTTTGAATGAATGTGGATAAGCAACATGAAGCAACACAAATCGTCAAAGAAAGCATGCATGCAGTGCAGCATCAGTTAGCCAAACAAATAAAGATGTGATGTGAGGTATCGAGGCTTGGTCTGGCATTGAGATGAATATACAGCATTTTTGTCGTTCCATTTGCTAAAAAGAAGAGATTTACAGCCGTTGTGAATCATGAGAGTAGCAGACGTGTGTGTGGGGGTCGATTGTCTCCTCGTAATGAAACGGATACACTCGGATTTGCTGCATGACAAATGACTCGAGGCATTTATTGTGGTTATTTAATCCAGGCGTGAGGTTAATATTGTCCTCTTGATAATGGTGCTGAAATAGATTTAGTGATTAATTAAAACTTAAATCTTGAACCTCCTCTCTGGCTCTCAAATCGTGTTGCTTGCATGCACTTTTTTGATTATATCTTCGAAAAATGTAACCAGACAAAAAAAAAAAAAAACAGAAAAAAAAGCAAGCTTTCAAAAGTGAGACTCTTTCTCCAAAATAATGAGCCATCTTTTCTTTCTCGAGGTACAGTAGCTTTTTCCGTCTCCGTCTCTGGCTGCTAGGGAACGAGCTGCCTGCTAGAATCTCCTCAGCATTCACCGCCATACCCCTCCCAACCATCAAAGGTTACCTTGACAACCAGAGTGCTAACTCATCACGGGGCTGTCTGCTGGTTGGTGCTATGAGAGACTATATGTCACCCTGATTGGCAGTGCACCTGACCCCTCAGGGGAGCGGGCCAATAGAAACTCGTAAATCAGGGGGGGGAGCAATCAGCATGGCTAAGGAGGGGTTGTGTGTGTGTGTGTGATGCAGCAGCGGTGGGGTGCAGTGCGGGACCGGTGGAGGGGGAGGGAGGGGGCAGAAGGGGTCGTATGTGAACGTATGTAGCAACGCTGGCGGGTTGTGTCACTGAGCGGCTGCGTCTTGTTTAAGGTCAGTGTATTTCAGTAAAAATGGGTTTCGAGAGTTGCGACTGACTGACTGGCTGGCTGGCTGGCTGGCTGGCTTGCTGGCTGGCTGGCTGCATCCATCAGTCTATTTCCCTGATACCTTTTTGTCTCTGATAGTGTCTTTATTGGATGTGAGGTTCGACTCTGACAGCTGCCCCCGAGTGAGGAATCACATCTGTGCGACATGATTGAAGAGCCAGAGGCGCTAAACCAACATGTCTTATTCAGGGTCAGTGTGTCAGTCTAATATTAAAGTAGAGAGGCCAAGGTGCAGCTGTGTTGGTGTGTTCACCTCCTCCACCTCCAATCACACGCTCTCCCCAGGGTTCAGGGTGTAAATCCTGCCCCGAGCCTTCCTCAAAACTCTTATTATACACCAGCTGAAATATTTAAAAAAAAAAACAGATAGTGGGGTTTTTCTGGGGGCTTAACGCTGCTCTTCTCATACAGTGATTTATGTTTCAAAGCTGAATCAACGCTGTTTACTTAACAAGCAACTATTAAATTTGGAAATTAACTTTAGAAAGTGTCCATTTGCTGTTAGAACAGAGACAGATAAAGCACCATGGGCACACCTTCTGCTCTTCATAAAACGCAGGTCTCCAGTGACTTATATTGGGCTTTTATTACGTCTGATCTCATGGGTGCTTACAATTGCCAAAAAAATTGACCCGAGCACTTAACTTTAAATAGAATTACTTACTGGCTGCACAGAGTGAGTCAGACGGAGTGAGAAAGAGAAAGCAAAGGATGAGGATGTTTGGGAATATGGGGGTATGACATCATTATTGGAACAGAGGGGATGTCATTCACTTAGAGATCTGGGTGTGTTTGAGTGCAAATGTAATAAAATACCAGCCGAGTGCCAAGTGATCTCATATCAGTTTGAGTAGACGAAAGAGAAAGATCGCCATCACCGTTTGACCACAATTGTAGCATCATCATTTGAATTATTGATACATGTCCGTGCATCACCCTCAGAAGTGCTGCGCTGTGATTTTCTGACTGTAGTCTGTTTCCACGAACCGTATGATTCATTACCGAGCTGCTCTGACCTGACAAATCAAACTCGTTAGGCTGCGATATACAATGCACCTGCCGTTAACGACTGACGTTAAATTCCCATGTTATTCTAACAGAAACATTACTTCAAATCCTTCAGGAATTGCTTTTTTTTTTTTTAAAAAAAAGACTTAAACTGCTGACTGAACTCCAATCACGTCCCCTCTTGCAGGCGTGTCTGTGCGGCACACACATTTTCATTCATAAATACGGCAGCACCTCCCAAAGGTACGCGGTACGCTCCCTCCAAGTCTTCACACCAAGACGCCATGACCCTTTCAACCCCTTCCTTCATTCATTTGCGGTGAGACAACATATTTGCATTATCAGGTTAATCAAACACTTTTAATACAAATTAGCCCGCAGCGTTTCCTCTCCGAACACGGCTTTTCCTGGTTGCCATAGATACGCTACATTAACCACTGAGGACTGTTTCATTATCCAGCAAAAAAAAAAAAAAAAAGAAAAAAGTGGAATGTTTGCATTATGAAAGTGCCTTTCTTGCATGATTTTAAAACCGATTATGCAATACTCCTGCAATTATGATAAAACCAGTATAAGGCAGCAACACTGAACGCCTGCTGCAGGACACTTGGATGTATAGGTGACGAATAATGGCAGCCATTTTCATGCCCAGAATTAAAAGTAGCCTGCAACAGCTTACAGGTTAATTTATCTGAATATAAGGCTGTCGCTCGACAAAGGACAAACGCTCTGTCTTTCCTGTCTGTAAAGGGAATAAACGGCCCTGCTGAAGTGTGTTACACACATTATCTGATGGCTGGATGTGTGTGTTACTGCCTTGGCTATCAGCTGCAGTCGGTGCTCTCTCCCTGCCTGTCTCTGTCCTTGGGTGGGCACCGGCTGTCGTGAGAACCACACCCGAGAGTCAATGGCTTCACCGACGGATCTATAACTACACACACACGCACGCACACACACACACACACACCATCCCCCAATGGTGACACACAGTAACAATCCACCACCTTCCCACTGCCTCATTGCCAGAGCCATTAGGGACTTGTTTCATGAGGGGAGGAGGGGGGCACGGTGGAGTGGTTGAATTACCACACAACCACACAACTCACGCTAAATGCACACAGCAGACGCGCATATAATCATGTTTTGTATCGTTTTTTTTGTTGTTGTTGTTTTTTTATTCTGATCCATTCAAGCTGGAGATGTCTATTTTCACCTCGCCGCTCCGCCCAGCTTTTGGCTCAAACGCTTGCAAAAAGGTGAAAAGGAATATTACACGTAATGGTTGCATTTTTTAAAATGCTGGACGTCCAGAATGTTGCTTTGCAGGGGCCCGTTTGTCACAAAACCAACAAGTGCATCTGCTGGATTTATTCGAGTCACTTACGGGGCAGTTACTGGAGATATGTGTCTATTAAATCAGGTATAAAATACACAGTGCATTCGCTGATATTAAATAAGATGGAAACACTCCCCGAACATTTCTCATATTCTGACAGTTTGCTTGTAGGCAGAGAGACAATATTAGCCACCCTGCTAGCGGCACACATACTTCCTGCAATGACACTCCTCTGCTAAAAAACCCCGGCGCTCAATGGCTGACTACTTTTTCATCCAGACATCCAAAGAGCACAGACTGGCTGCTGTCTGCAACTGCTGAATATCTCCCTCTCCTTCTTTCTCTGTCGTCTTTCACTCTCTTCCTCACTGAGCAAACTGCTACCCACTCAATTCTCTCTCTCGTGCACACACACACACACACACATACAGACACAGCGGAGCACCACACCCTTTTAGCCAGCTATCTCCTGCAGATGAGGAGAGGGGGGCTCAGGTGGTGACTGCCACAGCCCCTTGCTTGCCGCCCCTCTCTGTCTCGCTGTCCCTTTTGACGGGGAATTGATGAGCGGTGTTAAAGGATGCACTGTTTCTTTTACGACGGCCTGGGAAAAGATGCTCCGAAGCAACTAATAAGCGGCCATATGCCGGCGTCATTACATCCTCTGGAGCTGCCTTTAATTCAATTACACAGACTCTCTGCCTGAACAAAGGCTCCGCAATCGCCACTGATCTGATAGGGGCTGGGGATGAGGATGAGAGGGAAGTGGAAGTGGAGAAGAACTGGAGGAGGAGAGGGGCGATAGGGTTGGACACCGGGAGGGTTTTGGTGGAAGCCAGGAATCCAAACGTGGGCTGTGGCTGGGGATTTGGCTGAAGTCAGGCGCTCTGGGCAAACAGGCTTTTGAGTGCATGAGGATCCACAACATGAGAGGAGATATTTGTCTATAAGGAAGCAGACTGGGTCTTGATTTTGGGAGTGAAGTTGAGCATGATTAAGGCTCAGGCTGAAAGTGGAGGCAGGGCTTGACAGAATATGCAGGCAACACGGTCCTGGTGCCAGGAGGAGAACCAGGGATGGTGTATGGGCGGAGCTGAAGATAAGCACATATGGGTGGGATTTGAAATCTTGGTGTTTTGGGGAAATGGCAGTTTTGGTTGAGCCTGATGGTGAGGGAAGGCCTGAGTTAAAAAGAGACCTGGATTTTAAGATAAATCTGAACTTTATCCCTGATCTCTCCCCCAAAACCCTGAGGCGAGGACGAAAAGCATCCTCTTTTTGTGGCAAATTATGTTCAAAAACTGCATGAAGCTCAAGATAAAGCTTGGGACTGAGGCTACCAAGGAGTCTTAAATGAAGTGCTAGTAGCCACTCCCATGGTGAAGATGTAGCAACAGCACTTAACACTCCACAATGGCAGGGCCCACAGCAACACTGCCATGTTAGAGCAGAAAATCATGCTCTTTGCTCATTCACCCATGAAGACCACAGAGTCTGTCTGGATTAATTTATGCCTCTGCTCCTCAAAAGCAAGGAACGGGAGGATAAGTGCTTGTACGCCGGGAGGATGTTCTTCCCTACGGTGAAACGCTCACGCTCGAGGCAGCGACGGCGTTTCTGTTGGGGGAAAAAAAAAAAAAAAAAAAAGCCGGTGCCTCACCCACATGGCTGCAGTGTGCAGTGCGCCGGCTTCCTTTTCTTTTGATCTTTCACACCGTTGCGCCTGCTCTCACCTCCCATCATCCCTCAGTGTGTCACCACCACATCCCTGCCGGCTGAAGCCACCCTCCAGTTTTTCCTCCCCTCTTTGACGTTCTGCTTTGCTGCATGCCTGCCTCTCCCTACCTTCCCCCCCTTGTACCTTGCAACCTCCCTTGCAGCCTGAATCATTTTTTTTTACCTCTTTTTCTCTGCACACCAGGTTCTCTCCACTGTCTACCTCCTCTTGCATCCCCCCCTCATCTAACCTCCATGTGCACCAGCTACACGCCACCCTGCCGCTCGTTCTCTCCCTGCCAGCCTGCCTGCCTCACTGCATCCTGCTCATCCTGCATGTCTTTCTACTGGCAAGCCTTGCTTCCTTCCTTTCTCTCTCTCTCTCTCTCTCTCTCTCCTCCTTGCCAGAGCTAATATGACTCATCCAGACTAACATTTAAGAAGCAATCAAGTGGCATCGGAATCCAGCGTGATACGAGTCCGATAAAATCATGCTCAGTTTTGAGATAGCAGCAGCAGCAGCAGCAGCAGCAGCAGCAGGAGGAGACCGGCCCCCCTGATCGCACACAAAAGCACCATGATAGCTGCTGAAATCCAAAAGAGTGAAGAACGGGAGAGTGCCACCCTCCTCTCCACTGTCCAGACCCACCCGCTTCCATGCAACACCTTCCTTTTTTTTTTTTTTTTTTCTATCATTCTCTCTGGCACTGAGAGTAGCCATGGGTTATTACAAACTACCCAACACCACCCTTTCACACCCTTTAAACAAGTGCACACTTCATAGTACCCTCCATTGACAGCATCCACTTATAAACCTGGAGGGCTATGATAATCCATTTAGACTCATTTATTCCCATTGTATTCCCCCGAGGCCACTGACATGATGGTGCTGCTCACTCCAACCGTACCCCGCCCTTTTTTTCCTCCTCTGTGGAAATTTACTTTCCTGTGTCACCTATTTGTGCTCAAGATAAAACAAGTACAAAAGACGCTCAGACTCCCCCATTTGAGGTATCAATTAATAGCACATTGATTGCTCCAATTAATAAGCGTCAGCATTAACAATTGTGGAGTTCAGTGGAGCTTCTGAATAAACAAGGGGGTGTTTTTCGTCTCTAACAGCGGAGACAATACAGAACGTATCAAGTGCCTTTCAATAATCTTTCACTTTTTTTCTTTTTTTTTTTTTTTAAGTGCATGATCAATATGAGGGGATGCCCGGCTGCTTAAGATCAAGTTACAGTCTTGCGCCTCTCTGCGAGTACAGTGTGAGGTCTGAGAGGCATTGTGGCAACATCCATTCATGCAGGATAATCACATTAACTAGGCGTGTCTGGGCTCCGTGGATAGACTTCTCTAAAGACAAGCCAGGCCCCGAGTCAAAGGAAATTACACCAACATTTTCTCCGATCCCTCCCCAAGCATCCTGATCTGACTACAGCCCCACAGTCACAAAGTTCAGAGTTGAGATGCATCATTTTTTTTTTTTTTTTTTTGTCACATGAGAGAATAACAGAAAGAATATTGATAAAGCAAAATGAGAGCAGTTTACCGGTTTGGTTCTTCTTATGCAGCACAGCATAGTTGTAGTTGTTGTATCCTCCCTTTTTCTTCTCTGCTTCTTTCTTCCCTTTTTTCTCCCTTTCACTTCTTCTCTCTCACCCTCTCTCTCTCTCTCTCTCTCCCTCTCTCTCGCTCGCTCTCTCTCGCTCTCTCTCACTCGCTCGCTAGCTTTCGTGCACACACACACACTCTCTCTCTCTCTTTCTCTCTGGCTGTATCAACAGCTAAGCCGCCCAGTGCATTTACTCATCCCAGTTTGCACACACTCGCTCTTCAGTCGGTCTGCCTGGGCGCACCTCTCTCTCTCTCTCTCTCTTTTCTCTCTCCCTCTCCTCTCTTACTCGCAGCCTGACAATGACTACAAGCCCACCCTTTAAACCCCTCCCTTCCACGCGCTCCCTCCATCCTTCTCTCCTCCCCTCTTCCCTTCACACTATCCCCCCTCCTCCTCATCCTCCTCCTCCTCCTCCTCATCCTCCTCCTCCCCCTCTTCTTGCTCATAGTGATGAACCTCCCCACCTCTTTTAGATCAGCACTCCTCTCTTCTACATCTTCTCACCCCCCCCAACATCCCTCCTCCTCCTCCACCTCCACCTCCTCCTCCTCCTCCTCTCCTCCTCTTTCAGCTCCAGCAGAAGCTGCGGCCCCACCCTAAAAAAAAAAAAAAAGCTCTTGTTTAATGACTGACTGGATACCTCCAAAATTTTGCTTTTCTAGTCTCTTTTTTTTAAATTGTTCTTTACTTTTTGTTTAGCTCAACACCACCCCCAGCCCTCCACTCCTCCTTTTTTTCACACACACATATAAGGAGGTGGCTTTAAAAAAAAAAAAGAGAGAGAGAGAGAGAGCCCAAATGGAAGTCACCTCCTCTGATTGCTCAGCCTCCCTCTCAGACTGTGTGTGTTATACACTCTCCGGGTCTCTGATTAGTGCTATGAGCCTGCGAGCTCCGCGGCCAAATTGCCACGGCGATGCCAGGAGCATGTTTTCTGGCACAGCCGGGAGCAGCTCCTGCCAGGAGAGACATGTGAAAGAGAGCAGTGATGATCGCGACGAGCGTGCATGTGTGCGTGCGTACATGCATGCATGCGTGCACATTCGCATTCACACACACACACTCTTTGCGCTCTTAGGACACGTCACCCGCACCACCAACCCACCTCTCCCTCCCCCCCACCCACCTCCCCAATACCCAGCGCTCTCTGTTCTCATGGAAACACCAGCAGATAGACTAGAAGAGCAGAGGAGGAGGAGGAGGAGGAGTGTGTGTTTGCATGTGTGTGTGTGTGAAAGAGAGAGAGAGAGAGAGAGATGGAGGAAAGAGAAAGGGATGGAGGATGGAGGAGGAAGGAAAAGGGCCGGGTGTGGCAGACAGGCAGGCAGGGAGGCAGGCGAGCCCCCCCCACCACCTCCTCACCTCCCCACCTCTACACCCCCCCCCACCCCCTTTATTTTTTTGGTTTCCTCCCTCCCCGTGTGCCCACATTCGCACGCAGTCCGGTTTAATGAGCGGGCGCAACGCATGCATCATCCCCACAACTACATTTATTATCATTACTATACAGTGAAGCTCGCAGGCGCATGCTCATGCAAACACCCACACTGTGTTTGTCTTTCATAATACACACACACACTCACACTCACACACACACACACACACACACACATACTCGGTGGTGTCAGGAGAGTCCCCACCCCCGCTCTGACACTGGCGCGCACCAGCAGATGCTACAGACACAATGAGGATGGATGGATGGATGGATGGAGGGATGAAGAACAGGAGGATAGACAGAGAGAGAGAGAGGGGTGGAAGGAAGGAAGGAAGGAAGGAAGGAAGGAAGGAAGGAAGGAAG
>JAPZDZ010000024.1:6002558-6021140 GCA_029783805.1 Acanthurus tennentii | reverse complement strand
TGGTGTCAAAAAGCTTAACACTATTCGGAGAATAAAAACAGGCAAAGGTCCAAGAGGAGGTAACATCTTTTACAGACGCTTTTCACTCTCCTCACATATTAAATCTGCAGCAGAATAAACAGAGGCATAAAACCGACAGCAACAGAGGACAGGTTGAAATGTTGAGTCAACTGTAAAAGTCAGGTCAAAATCACTTAATAAGTGTTTATTACATAAAATAAAGTCTTTTATTGAGTGATTTGAAGCCAAAAGGGACCTGCTGGAAAAGCTCTGGCTGCTTTTCTGCTTATTTAGGATTAGCAAGGTGATGCAGCTTGAGGCCACACATGGAACTTTAACATATGGGAAAATCTTTAATTTGCACTCTTGTTTGTAGCTTGTTTATGGGTTGTTTTTGAGTATTCTTGTATATAAAGTGAAGATAGTCCTAAACTAACAAACTCTGGCACTGTGTGTGTGTGTGTGTGTGTGTGTGTGTGTGTGTGTGTACCTGTGCTAGACCCCAGCCTGCTCCATGCTGTACTGCAGGTCAGGGGGCTTGTAGCTGAGGAGCATATCACTGGTGCAGGAGGAGGGGTAGCAGGCTGCCGCATGCAGCTCCCCTTCGACATCACACACTGCAAGAAGAACATACACAGCTTTTAGTAGCGGGCCTTAAGAAAATCCACACAGAAGGTAGATGATTGCATGTCTCCTACTGACCAGACTCTTCCCGCTGGTGCAGCTGCTGGCTTCCTGTCAGTGACGTCTGACTGAGGATGTCCGACATGCGAGCGGAGCTTAGTGCCTTCCCGGCCAACAGGCTCATCCCTGACATGGGGTCAGCCTGGTCCTGGAAAGAAAGTGAACTGTTTTTAACACGGATAAAAAAAAACTACCGATACTTAACAAACAGCTTCTAGCAGCTACGATGAGTCAGATCTCTGTTTGGATGACTGGGTATGCTGATAGTGTGTCGAGCCCCCCCCCCCCCAACCCAGCTATTACTTCTTGGATCTTTCAGTCGTGCAAACATTTTCCTTTCATTTGACCTATTTAACAGGCTCTCAGAAGCAAAGGAGATGAGCTGTTCTATCATATTAACAATACCAACTAATATTAAGATGCCACACAAATGTCTGAGTGCTTCTGCCATCTCTTTTGCATTGTATCACATTTTCAGTACATTAAAAAGTTCAGATTATGAGTCACTTTTCATGCTGCAGGCTTGAAGCCAGTTTCTTATCACTAAGTGTGAAAAATGTGGTCTGCAGAAACTAGCAGTGAGGTTTCACTCACATATGCATCATCACAGGTCTGGATGGTGTGGTGGCGCTGTAGCTGTCCACGGGACCTATAGGTTTCACCCTGGGGACCTCGAGAAAAGCCCACACCATTGTGATCAGGCACCTCCATGGCCTGCCCTGGGGGCCTGCACTCCACATGCTCAGGTTCTGACAGAAAACAGAAGGCACACAGTGTGCATACACTGAATATACTGCCTGATGATTTATAAAAAATGAAAGAAAAAAAAAGTGTAAACCTCTGTGGCCACTTTTACAGCTGCTTCTTAATCAAGTCTTACCTCTAGCTGCTGAACCACTCCTAATGTAGCCGGCATGCCTGTGTGTAGGGGAGTTGTAGGGTGGGGTGCCTCCTCGGGGAGGCCCTAGAAGCTCATGACCTTCACCCGCCTTGGCCAGCAGGCCCTCGTGTGGGTGGTGGTAACCGGCCGGCACCTCGTCCTCCTCCATGCTCTCTGAGTGAGGTAAGCTGGGGCAAGGCGCCTGGGCGGGGTGCTGCTGGGGCTGGACCTCCGGGGGTCGTATCTGGAGGAGGTGATGGTAGTGTTGGCCTCCAGAGGCACCCTGCGGCGTCGGAGGCTCCAGACTCTCACCCTGGCTTAGCTGGCGTAGAAGCAGCATCTCTCCATACTCTTGTGGTGCACCGCTAGCGGGAGTAGGGGTTGCTTGGCACGGCCGGGGGCTCTGCCTCTTCAGCAGGGCAGCCAGGTCTTGAGGGGGCAGCCTGGGGTCAGCGTGGCCTGTTAAAGAGTGGCGGGGGGACAGGAGGCCCTGCAAGGTGGGAGTGACATGCTGCTGTGGGGGGCGGTAGTCCAAAGGTGTCGGGGAGAGCAGGGCCTGCTGTAGTGTAGAGGGGGTGCCATAGCTGCTGGTCCCCACCACCCCGCTCTGGTAACCCTCCAGGCCAGGGACTTTGAGGGAAGCTCCCTGCAGGTAGGGGCTATAGGTGCCGACCACCCCGGAGGCGCCCCGGGAGGCACCGTCACCAGACAAGAGGTGGGGGCTAAACTGAGTCTGGTCATAGCCCGATGTGAAGCGGCCAAGGCTGCGACTGGAGAGAAAGAGGGAATGCAGAGGGAAAATCAGCTACCTGTCGTCTTCCAACAACACACACCCAATCATTTCTACACAGTGCAAATACACAAACAGGCTTTCACAATCTAGAGCTGGCCTTCGTTAAATCACCACACAGATACAGCCTGGCAACACGTTAGGTCAAATCCACCTTCAAGTATTCACTGAGAGGTGCAACGACATTCATGAAGAGTAAATCTGACAGTCAGACACTCTCTCAGTGAAGGTACTTCTGGTTACGGTGGACAGTTCATTTGGGGGGGGGGTGATAATGTCAGGGATCACAGGATAATGGATCTCCTACTCTACGTCAACTTCCAAAACATTTACATCCAACCACTCACCCAGCTACACTGAGGTGGAGAATTTGTTGAGGATGTCATCACAGCAAAGTCGATGGAGGATTTAGTTTTCAATACTGATAACAAAGAGTGTCCTCAAAGTCTGCACTTTCACACATAATATCTGTCCTGACAAGCAAACTTACTGTCTAAAGTTTAAAAATACAGTTTATAGAAAATCAATGGGCATGGCAGAAATGTAAAACACAACAAAATGGTAAAAAAAAATGTACAATGATGAACATAACAATACAATGAATGGCAATGAGGGTACAAGATTTTGAGTGGCGATGTCATGGAAAGGTCATGCACAACAACATTTCACTAAAAGATGGAAGAAAACATGAAAAACAGTCCATAAATATTGTTGGGAGGGGTTGGCCGCCATCAGAGGAGGTGGTGACAGGATGGGTGGGGTCACCTGTGCGACTCGGCGTTGTCTGCGCTCAGTTGCTTCCCGAGGACTCTGTGTCCCCCTGGCGTGGACAAAAAGCTTCCCTGTCTCTGTGTCCCTCCTCCCAGCTCCACTTCCTGAACCTGAATGGTCACCTTTGACAAAGAGTCAAGGCAGAACATTAAAAAAACAGCACATGTGACCATCAGCAGAGAGAAAACAATGACAAAAATAAAATCTCACAGCCTCTTGGCAGTCACCTGTTGTTGTTGAGGTACAGCCTGTGCCAATGGGACAGTGGGGCGTGCAGATGCTGCTTGTTGATTGGTGGGTAGAGAGACCCGTTGCATGCCTGTGGGAGGTGGGCTGCCACTCTGACCCTGATACAGAGCCGGAGTACCGTGCTGGTACTGCACTGATGGCGGACCTCCTAGGAAAGAAGTAGAGAGGAGCCATGAAAGCAGAGCTTAAAACCTAAGTTGCTAAAAGCTGAAAAGTTTCCTCTAGCCCAACAATCTCTGGCAGTAAGGACAGATTTTCCCAAAGAGGGAATGATTAATTTTCCCCAAATAGAGAGTGTAACTGCAGGAAGTTCAGGGGCAGAATGTTTCAGGAACCATTTTTTTCTTTCTTTTTTACAAGTTGAACTGCTTGTTGTTCACTATTTAAGCTGACTGAATGTCTGTTCTAACTCTTATTTCACCTCTGAAGATGTCCAGCTACTCTGCCTAAACTCTCCCTTAAGTACAATAACAAATATCCACTGGTTAGCTCTGTTTGCCCTGCAGCTAGCAGACTGTGCTCTGGAAGGACTCCCGCTGCTAGGAGCAACGTTAAGTGCTGCATTTATATCGCTATCACATGGCTTTGAGCTGCCGTTGGGAAGAGCTGTGTCTGTGTCAGAGGAGAACAGGCTCCATAACTGGAGCCAGACATGCTGGCAATGGGATCAAGTGACTCGGCATTTACAATGGACATCAAGACAGCGATGAAGAAACAGAAGCGGGGGCGCTAGTTGCACAAAATACCTATTGTCACAAGGTGTTGCTTCAAATAATGGCCCCGCTGCAATTGAAAAATAATCAGTTATTATATGAACACAGGTAATTATGCTGTTGATGATCCGAATGTTTACTCACCTGCTGCACCTGGTTGCACAAAAAAAACCCCATCAACATAAACTACACCTTCCAGTGTATTATTCATGACACAGTTTAAAATGTCAGATGTCAGTTTGTGTGCAGACAAAAGCCAGCGAGCAAGCCTGAAGCCTCTTATCTGCTTCAATAAACAAATAAAAATGTAATGGGTCGATATAGCTGTAAATGAATAATGTGAGACTACGATGTGACTCAGCCGTCGAAAATTAGCTTTGTAATAACTAGTTTGTTATTAATGACATTTGTCAGAAATAATCATATCTATGTATTTCTATTTAAAATCCCAAGTTGAAAAAAAAAAAAACCCTACATCAACATCAGCCATCTGATAAGAAGTGTTTAAGCACTATAGCAACAGTATTACTAACCATGCCCTTGCATTATGCCTGCAGAGCCAGGCGGAGGGCTCTGGTTGGGTTGTCTGAAGAGGTGGTTGCTGGGATGTGTTGGCGGAGGGCTGGAGGGCTGGATACGCAACCTGAGGGAGGACAGGACAGAGTAGGAGAGGAGAAGAGAGAGATACGACAATGATGTAACACTTCAGTCGATAGCACTGCACCACAGTATCAAGTTCATTGTTCACCGTTCAATAGCTGATGAGTAATACGTTTGTGTTTTTGTGTGTGTTTGAGTGTGTTCACCTCTGGAGCTGGTGGGTTAGGTGACTGGGCTGGCTCTCTCCATGGCCTAAAGACAGACCCTGCAGGTGAAGAGAGATCAGATTTGACTCAAAGCTTCAAAAAGTATTTGTCAGCGTTATTTTGCCCGTGTGAGGCTACACGAAGATGACATGAAGGCTCATATAAAGTGCACAAACGAAAAAAGGACCAAAGGTGAAAACCAAACCATAGTGGTAACTGTCCTGGATCTCCAAACCTCAGATGAATCAAAATCATCCATCATTAGTCCATTAAGCTTCTATGTATGCTTCACAGAAAACTGCACATTTCTATATAATGTGTGCATAATTCAACAGTTATAAAGAGCTGCTATAAGCCTCCGCAGTGAAGAAGGACCACACCAAGCAGTACAGTACAATCCTCCAGCATGAAAGGTAATAAACTGGTACAAACATCACAGTGTTTTCTGTAGCCACCATGGATGGATTTGGCTTGTGGCGACGTCTGAATGACAGCTGTTTGACCGACACAAATACCTGGATTTGCTGGTGGAGGATCTGTTGCTCTTGCTGGTAGAGGACATGTTGCTGCTGGGTGTGCTCCAGGAACCGCTCGTCTTGCTGGGCAGCATACATTTTCTGGAGTTGCTCACACTCCTATGGCAAACGTACATAGAACAAGTGTTAAATCTGCATGCTAACATAAGAGGGTAATATCAGTCAAGGGCAATGCATTAGATCTAAATAGGAAGCCATGATGATTATTCTCTCTAATCTCACCAGGGATGGCCGATGAACCGACAACTAAATCAACTGCATGACAAATGTTATTTTAATGTTTACGTTTTGCCAGAGAAAAATCTGCAATTTATTTACAGTATCTAGTCATGTATAACAGTGATATGCTTTCTTTCAAAACTGCCCCTTACAACAATTTTGAGAAATTAGTCATAATATGCATGATGACTGGAATATGTCAAATGTCAGCATGAACCATCATATCTAAAGAATCTTTATGTAGATTCATTTGTTATTTCCTGATGTTAAGTGTTTTTATCTACTTTAAACCTCTGAGAGGAACCAAATTTTAACATCCTATCATCACCTGGTACTTTATTCTGAAAATAGTCCAATGAACAACACAGATGTGCTTAAACATTAAGGCTACTGTTATATTAGTAAATAAAGAAGCGTGCTGTAAATGCTAAAAAAGCACATCTTTTCAAAGAATGCAAGTCAGAGCCAAATTCCTGCAATGTGTAAGTAAGGAAGTGATGTGTCATGTCTCTGAACACTTTGAAGAGTCATAGCATCATGCTCACCACCTTGTATGACCAGTTCCAACATGTATGAATCCCTCTGCTTGTTTACTCTGTGTTTACCTGTAAAATCTCTGCTCTTAACCGTGAACACATTAAAATACATCTGATCTTTTCAGGGGTCTTTCCCTGGATGTACGTCGGTGTGTGTTTTAACCTCTCTTTTATCACTAGTGAGTCAAGATAATCCAAACACGTCAGTACATGCCTAAGATAAAGCACACACAGCTAAAATGATGATTATCCTTCTCCCTACCTACGCCTCAGACTGGGTGCGGTAATCTCGTTGCAGTGTCACTGTGAATGATGTGATGTCTCAAGAAGAAGCTTGAGGTTTTCTGGGTAAGCAACCCGGTTTGAACTTGCTTTAGGAAATACTGTATGTTGCATGTGAAGGTTACAGAAAGCCTAAATATTGACATGCTTTAAAGACAATGCTTACACACTTCACACCTTTTTCACACGCTGGACATCAGATTGATTACTAACAGCAAAAAAAATGAAGATTAATGAAGCAATATCTGAGCTTGACTTTCATCTTCGTCATCATGACGTCAACACTTTTACCTTTTATTGCTGTCAGGATCACCATATGTTTCTCCTTTTAGAAGGTAAAAATACTGTTTGGATGTTGGTGTTTGAAACACCATTGGAAAAATCGAATAACTTAAAATATTTTCCTCACGTTTGCATCTTAAGAGAAAATGTCTGAATGCTGGTACTGTGTTGACTTGTTATTTCTGTCTTCCAATCCGACCATTACATCAGGGCAGGTGAATGAGGCCTTGATGTCTTTTGTAGCATTGCTAATCACAAACAAACAAGCTTTTCTTGCGTGATGCCATGTCCTTGTTTTACCTCTCACTATGTAAACCCCATGCTTAGCATAACATCGTAAGACCATCTTGCATGCCAGAAGCCTCTGAGGGCCTGATTTGAACTCCTGGGGCAAATGCAGTTCATCAGAGTTGAATAACAGTGTTAAGTTCATTCAGATCAACACTGTAGTTCTTTTTAGGAAATACTGCCACCAGAACTGAGAATAAAAGTTAACAGAAAAAAAAAATGTTCATTCAAACCTATGAATTAATCAGAATTGAACACACATATCCAATGACTGCTCGTACACAGACTGCTGCATCACTTGGTTTAACCAACTTAATAGAAGAGATTTGCAGTGCCAGGGATCTTGGTTCGTATTTAAGTCAAAATTGCGTCACACTAGCCGCGATGCTTCGCTATTTCTGCTCTTTTTACTTTGAAAGCCAAATGTGTTGCATCACTGTTTGCAGAATCTAGCAGTCCTCCTCCCTGGTCAGTTTAAAGGCAGGTGAGTTAAGGGCAAAGCATAGCACAGACCAGAAGGGAGTTCCTGAAATCTCAGCACCCTGTGTGTGGTGCTGATCAGTATCCCAGTGAACACTTTACAGACACGTTACCCTAACTACCTCACAGACAGAAAAAAAAGTACCACGTTTATCTTGTGATAAAGCCTTAACAAAGCACAAGTATTGGTATAAAGAGGAGCGATGTACCTGTTTAAGTTGCTTAATGAGGCTGCTGTTCTCTAGATGAGCCTTGAAGGCTTGGATGGTGGCCGCGCCGTCGGAGAACCGTCTGACAGGTGAGAAGCGCTCCATAGGGAGATGAAGGGTGTTACAGTCCTTATAGCTGGATCTGTGGAGGCGATCATAGGGAGCAGACACGTGTCCCCGAATACACACACGCATCCCGCACACAAAGACACAACATGACAGATAACACAGACACATTGACACAAATATAATCAGTTATAAAGACACAGAAGCAGACACATGAGACTCTTGAGGTCTTCAAACCTACACAGATATTACAGGTTTAGGAGTCAGCTGTTAATTCATCTGTTGTGTCAAATTAATCCGTTAGCTATCCCTTAAATGATTACATCCATCCTGTCAATCTTGACAGAGGAGGAGACAGCTTACAGGTAGGGGGTGTTTGGAAGAGAATAACTGTGTGAAACTGGCTATGACTCAGTGTTTAGAAGCTGATCCCAATACTTTGACAGTTGCACAGATGTTTTGCTCTAAATCATTTTTAAACCTTTGACACGTTCACTGCATCTCATCAGCAGCTGAAGTCAATGAGACAAAACCCTTTTTTGTAGAGGAAAACATCATCAAAAGAATGGCCGGCAGATCACAGCATCTGCTTGCACAAAAAGAATTACTTGAAAAAAAGATGAGGCTCCTAGCTTGACACATCCGTTGTCACTCAACAGAGAATACATACTTCAACAGCAGGGACTAATCTATCTGTGCCAGGCCACATTTTTAAACATAAGCTACAGCCAACTACTGTATCAAACAAAAAACTTCACACAATACACCCAGTATGTCATATGAGAGCTGGAAGGACATGAAACTACACTGAAACCACAGCTAGAATTACAACATAGACATTAACTAAACACAAACATATAACTGCTATTGAAGAGAAAATACAGAGGTCAAGATTTAGCTTGAAAGTTGCTGCTCTTACAATATCCTTCCAATTCTTTGGAGGGAACCTGACACATACCTGCTCTTTCCAGTTTTGTTATTTTAAATCATTGTTTACTGATGATGTGTCTGTCATGTGCCACATGCTCCACTTCTAACACCACGACTGACCAAATACAAAAAACATTCTGTCTGGAAGGTTCACAACCTTCACCTGGTGCAAGTACATCATTATAACTATGTGTGTGTGTGTGTGTGTGTGTGTGTGTGTGTGTGTGAGATCAGCTGTGGGTGCAAGTGAGTGAGTGTGTGAGAGAGTGAGAGGGAGAGAGAGTGAGAGGGAAAGAGAGAGAGAGAGAGAGAGAGAGAGAGAGAGAGAGAGAGAGGGAGATGGAGATAGAGTGAGTGTTAGGCTTGATTTGCTCTTCAATGTGTGTGTGTGTTTGTACGTATACAGCTCGGAGCGGGCGTGTCCCCTCACCGGGTGTGTGTGTCGGGGGCCCAGCCCCCCCTCTGGCGGGGGCCCTGGGGCCGCTGTGACTCTGCCGAGGGCTCGCCATGCGATGTGCTCATGAGCGCGTGCGTCGTGTGCCGCTTGGAGCGGTTCGCCAGGTACCTGGGCCGCAGGGAGGGGGGAGGACGGGGGGGTGAAGGTGGGAGACAGGAAGCAGCGCTGGTCAGCTCTCTGTCCTCATTGGCTAATGGAGATGGGGGGAAAGGCCCGCCCCTTTCCACCTCTGCCAATGGGTGCCATCATTCATATCATCTTAGCCAATCAGAAAAACATAAAATAAAATTACACCATAGATGGATGTTATAGCCTATGGGAATCCCACAACGTTCCAGCTTCCAGTTTAAGGATTGGACCGGTTGTCATTTTTGTAAAATCGTTGATTTTGCAAGCTTTAGAGTTAGCAAAGCTGTGTGAGAAAGGGTGAGAAAGTCTGGAGAGTAATTTGGCACTTACTGGAATAAGAAAGATAAAGAAGCTTTTGGCAAAAGAGTTTGAGAAATAGGAGGGCTTGATTTGGTGGCAGGTTCGCTTTGGAACCGTGGCAGAAGGCACTTGCGCGATGGAGAAAAGAGGAGAGATGGGATATAAGCACCACAGCAGAGTGGCCACCTCC
Organism: Acanthurus tennentii; assembly: GCA_029783805.1. Taxonomy (NCBI): domain Eukaryota; kingdom Metazoa; phylum Chordata; class Actinopteri; order Acanthuriformes; family Acanthuridae; genus Acanthurus; species Acanthurus tennentii. The sequence continues at coordinate 6,011,343 of JAPZDZ010000024.1, read as the reverse complement.
CGTGGGAAAAAAGCAGAGCAGCCTAGAGGCACTCACTCCCAGCAACCCAGGACACCAGCGGAGTCTACAGAAGGTGCTATCTGAAGAGGACCAGCTGGGAAACCTTAACCAGGACTCCTGAATCCAACACCACAACTCTACATACAACCTGCTCCTCCTTCCAACATATCCCCTTACTGATGCCAAATATCAGCTACTTGTATGTCAAAGTTCATATTTTTGTCAGTTTTTTCGGATTCCTTGCATTATCTGTCTTTTAAATCCCATAGCGAGATACTAGTTGGTTGCATAAGCCAATTTTTTCTTCTTTTACATTCAGCTTAGTGGTTACGAAAGAGATTATCTCTTTCGTATTACAGACAAGTAATGTTTACATCATTTAGAAGGCAGTGATGCTGATCTGTTAACATAGAAGGCACTACAACTAATAAATCCTTTTAAACGCTGGGAGATCATGCCTTAAGGGAATAAGTGAAAGCCTAACTTAGAATAAAAGAAAAAACAATGCTTTGATAAAATCATTATAATATTAAGGTAGCTTTCCCTCTTCTAACAATCACACAGACCCCACCGACCTCTCGTCACAGATTACAGGCCCTCCAGAGTATCCAGTTTAGATAGCACCTCTGCAAAGTAAAGCCCTTCACCAAAACCTGTCGTCATGGTTACCTCTGTACAGCTTCTTGGTCTGGCTCTCCGTCCGAACCCTCTTCATCCACGGGAGCTACTGCAGGGATAGGATGCTAAAAGAGGAAATCAGTTGACCAGTCAATACTTTTACAGTTACGTGAGACGGTTGGTAGAGTTTGCAAACAGAAATCACAATGCTCACCGGGCTGGCAACAAGTGGTGAGGGCCCCCGGGGCCTCTTGAGGAGTTGAGCGTGGAGTTGAATGTTGGCCCCGCCGTCGGACGCTCTTCGACCAAGAGGCCCCATGCCGTTGAGCAGCTGCAGGGTTGGTGGCTGCAGCAAAGACTGCTCCTGAAGAATGGGCAGACAGAGGACGTCAGATTGGAGTGGAAAATCGATAAAGCCGATATTTAGACTCTCCACATGCAGGTTCCTGCAAATCAACTTATGACTTCCAGAAGCCTTTTTTAATGTTGGTTTAAAGAGCCCAAATCAAATACAACTTAAGTGACAGAACCTTGTACTCCAGCTGCTGTGTGGGCTGCAAGCTCTGCGTGGGCATCAGAGTGTGCATTTGGCCCACTGTGGGGGCAAGCGTGGGGAAGGGGGGCTGGGGTACTGCACCACGAGGGAAACCCGGCGGTAGTTTCTGGAGGTCCTCCTGCATCTCTGTCCTAAAGTGGGAGGAGAGAGAACAAGGATAAAGAGACACTTTGATTATATATGCTGGAAACGGGACAGACTGTGTGACTCTGAGAAGCTATAAAATCATGTGTTATCATCTGATGGTATCAGAGAGACCCCCTCAGGGGGGCTTGCCCTCCACATACACATCTCTCAAACACATGACTGTATAAATGTTAGACTTCATGAGCTCAGAAACACTTTGCAAAGCTGTCGGTGGTAAAAATAGTTAGCTTAAAAATAACTTTGTACTGTTATAGTCATATTTAACACTGTCAAAAGTTTTTTTTTTTTTTAAATCAGGATTGTAAACATCATATGGTTTGCTTTTTATAATAAAAAAAATGGCAGTTTAACCAGGTCATTATTTAGGTATAACAAAGTAATTAAAAATGCAAGCAATGAAGGATGATGATTGAGACTTTTGAGCTATGGTTTAAATAAAAACCTAAGGTGATGTCTTCACACAAAAAAAAAGCAGATAATACCTGTCAGCAAGTAAAAGTCCTTCTTTTGATACTGTTCTAGTGACAGAAACATCACTAATAGTTTATATGTGAGTTGGAGAATTATGCTCTTATGAGTTACCTTTGGTCTGGTACCCCCACAGTGTGTCGCCTCATTGAGAGATAGCGAGCCATGGCCTCTGGAGATGGTTCCTCCCCTTCATCACTGTCCAGCGCCATGCTGCCATCCGGCTAAACAGTGAAAACAAACAGGCTTAGAAACAAGTAACACCCTTTGATAGAGAGTACTGTATCCATGTTCTCGTGTACATAATACACTTTTTAAAATGTATCCAAATTCAGATGCTTCAAAGTTCAGGTGTCCTACTAAAAATCCCTGCTGCAATGCAGTAATCTGACGCATTTTGTGTTTCACAGCATTTGTGAGTCAGCTTTGAGGCTGTGTGAGTTATGCTTGAGTGTGTGTGCATGTATGTGTGATTATGTGTGTCTGATAACAGTCCACGAGATGGATCCTGGTCCACACTGTCAGTATTAAACAGTTGTAGTAAATAGTGGACAAAAATATTAGGACTGGATGATGTTGTGTTGACTGACTGAATTATGACTGCATCAATTCCCTGCTAGGTTATGGGACACCTGTAAAGGTACAACAACATTTTTTTAACAGGTCGCAGTCTTTAAGTTAGAAGCATTTAAAGTTACAGTCAATGTGGGATTTCTAATTCTCAGACAAATTACCTGTCTGGTGTCAGCTGTCTTATCAAACATGATGAGCCTTAATGCAGGCCAATGACGCAACCAGGCTGACTTACCTCAACAATCTGGTTCTCTGGGTTGATGAGCTGGACATGTGGAACAGTCATGCTAACGGGATTACCCTGCGGATCTGTCGGCTGCATACGCGTACACACACACACACACACACGCATACACACACACACACACACACACACACGTGAGGATTGCACTAAAACAATCTACTTAGTGCAGTGGGATTGGTAGCTGTGGGTTAAAGCCAATGAACTCCATTCAGTGGACAGACATTCTTTAAAATGTAGGTTACGCTAATAAAACAGTTGTGTGTCCAGTTGCACCTTAAACAAATTCATTACTTTCATCACAACAAAGTAGCTCTTGATAATAATGTCATCTTATCCACATTTATACACATATCAAATATTAGAAGGCAGATATACAGAGTTAATCTGCCAACCACAAAGTGTGTTAAGATGGTGGCAGAACAGCTTCAAATCACTATAAACAATCAAACTGTGTTGAAATTTGACACAAGCGGGCTGCAAAGCAGCACATAATCATTCAATTAATGATAATAATCCACTGGACGATAGTTACCTGTACTGCATTAAGAGGATAGCTAATGGACCGTGGTGTGGGTAGGGCAACAGGCAAAGTCTTGTGTTTCTTCAAGCGGTCAGCCAGTAGACTGTAGATGGCACTGTAGTGATCATATGCATCTGTTTGTAAGGACTAGAAAGTGAAGCAGATAGAAATAAGTTGATAAACACAGCTTTGAGAAGAAGCAATGCAGAAAATTCAAATAACACAAGTGAAGTTCAGTTTCATGTTGGTTGTCCAACCTGAAGCGTGCGCTCTCGGTCCAGGCCCATCTCAGACATGGCTATCAGCACCTGTTCAATAATGAGCTCTGTCTCTCTTTCTGTCTTCACCTGTTCACACTCCGCTATCAACTGAAGAGAAGGAGATTAAGAGAGAAAACTGTCAGGACAGCAGCAAATGACAGTGTCTTTCCATTCACTGTCCAACACATTGACTCCATCATGAAAGTTATGTTACAGGAATAGTCAACATTTAAGCAAAAGCATATTTGCTTTATGGAATGGAAAGAAGTGAAATAAGCTATCTTAAAGGTTGCTGGGATTCATTGTCCACTGATCATTACTGACTGATATTCTTTCTAAATTAATTTACTTTTGGTGTCCATTAACTTTTTTGATAAGGCAAAACATGCAAACATTTTCACAAGAGTTTTTGCAGATTAACCAAATAAGACTGAAAGAGGTGCTGCTATGCCATCTGTTTTTGTTTTTTTTTTGTTTAACATTTTTGCACTAAGGTGAACTAACTGGCAGCTATATATAACCTATATTTTGAATAAAGGTTTCACAAAATAGTCAGTCATCTATCTAAAACCACTATTTCAGACTGAGCATGTCTGCAGAAGATTTGTTCATCTGTTGTTTTAGCGAGAAGCAGTAATGTGCAGAATGTTTGGTTTTTTTTTATGACAACTCATAAAGCTGTCATATGTGACAAAGCTGCAGACATGCAGAAGGAGCAGGAGGAAGACAATGTAGAAATACTACACTAGAGCGGATAAAGACTAGTTTTAGATGGCACATTATACAAAAAGAGTGTTTCAACTGAACTGCAACATACTTGCTGAGGGTTTAGTCCAATCAGATCATGGATCATTTGAAAATCAAAGTTAACAAAAGGGCATGTGGAAAATTCTTTTCTTTCAGCAGATGATCATCATATAAACCTGCTCTAAGTAAAGATATCGACAGCTGTATACTTTCGGAAGAGTCTCACCCTGTCGAAGTCCGGGTCCGGGTCTCCTTGTCTCATCCACTTGTTCTTACAGATCTGCTCCATTGTCAACCGTTTGCTAGGCTCCAGCACTAACATGTGCCTGATCAAGTACTCACAGTCTGCAGTAACACACAAACAATACAGTTGCACTAATGTGACTTAACACCAGTTAATACACTACATGTTTTTCAGAAAATAATTGTTTGGAGAACATCCACAGAAAGTTTTCAACTGACTTCACTGCACATCACATGTCTGTTTAATCATGTTGTAGGACTGAGTTTTGTTTTTTTTTTCCTTCATTTGAAAACATAACGCAATTAAAATTGTATGCAGCCAACATGCAAAGCCTAATTTAAAAGTGTTGGGATGCTGTGTAAAACATAAATAGTGTGATGATCTGTCAATCCATTTGTACATGTACTAAACTGAGAACAGTACAGAAACATTAATTTAACTGATTTCAGTATATTTGTGCTTATTCTGAATTTGTCAGCAAATTATTTCAAATAACACAAATCAACATAAAGACACTTGGTTCATCCTTAAAAGACTCAGGTCAATCACAAGCAAGGATAAAACAAAGGTCACCACCTTGTGAAACATGATTGCTTAAAGCACCTGACTAAAATGACTCAGAAAAAATTCATTGAACAGTTGTTAGTAATCACAGTTCTTTGCAAATGACTGCACTGTGTTCTTATTCAAAAGCTTGCACTGACTGAAGTATGTTCCGAAGGAGGAAGCAAAGAGACATGTCCTACCTGTGGACATGAAGAAGGGGATGCGAAACTTGCCGCTGAGGACGCGAGCCCGCAAATTTTGCAGAGTGCTGCCGTCGAAAGGCAGGGCGCCACACACCAACACATATAAGACCACACCTAAGCTCTACAAAAAAAAAAGACAGCAGGGAACAAGCTATGAGGGCTTAACATGGCTTAAACAAACAATTATTTTAATTATTCATAAGTCCAGAGCACTATAGACTACGCTAGAAAGTGGCGACTATATTTTGAGACAAAAGCCATCATACAGTAAGAAGTCTTTTTTTGTTTTCCTGGAAAGCTCAGGCAACTTAGCTAGAGCCTGTGCTGCATCCCAACAGAGCCTTTTGTATATCTAAAAGTGTCCTTACCCATATATCTACTTTAGGTCCATCATATTCTTTGCCCTCAAAGAGTTCTGGCGCAGCATAGGGAGGGCTGCCACACCACGTCTTTAAAAGCTGGCCTCGAGAAAACATGTTACTGAAGCCAAAATCTGTAAGGGGGAAGAGGAGATGTTTTTTTTTTTTCAATCTTATCACTTTTATCTACAGCGCTGATTTAAAAAACCCCAGAAAAAAAAAAAAAAAATCAAAAGCACATGTTGACACTTGCTTACGCCCACTCACCAAGACAGCCCGAAACCAACCAATATTACGTTTCACACCCTTACATTCTTAAGTGAAGACACAGACACACACCTGCGATTTTGATGTTAAGGTTGTGGTCCAGCAGCAGATTCTCAGCCTTCAGGTCTCTGTGGACGATGTTGCGGCAGTGACAAAAATGAACTGCTGCAACAATCTGCTTGAACTTTTTCCTGGCATCCTTTTCTGCCATACGCCCATGAGCCACCAAGTGGTCTGCAAACAAACCCGCAAACACACACACACACACACACGTTTGTTCAGTTTATTTACACATAAACATACATGTGTGTCACTGAATTGTATCTCAATGAATGCACATTCTGACTTAGCTGAATAAATAATAATCATTAAGGAGGAACCTTAAGAAAACAGAAATGGGACATGGCAGACAGGATGTGACTCAGAGTTTTATAGAAGCAATTAATCTCTACAAATAAGTCGCACAAAAGAAAAAAAACATAAGGGAAAAACATAAAATCAAGCTGTGTTACAGAGTGAACACACAGTGCAAACAAACCAACCATGACAAACGAAAAATAATTAAATACAAATTTGTATAAACATAGAAATAGTCCCCTAACAAACAAACTTTTTACTCGGGCAAATTGCAATAAATTCTTTAAACAACAAAGCAGAGAGAGAGGAAATGACATCTACATCGTATTTACAGCGGGGATGTCCCTTACCAAATATCTCTCCACCGCTAGCGTACTCTGTTACCAGATAGATCATCCTCTCTGTCTCCATCACCTGAAACATAAACAGATAATAAAAACCTGGACCTACAGACCCTCTGACAGGCCAACATCTAGTTATGGGCGGTTCACTCGTTACATAACAGAATGAGTAAGCATTGTTTGGCATAAAAAAAGCAAGATATAAATTTAACAAATGCTGCTGTTTGCTCAGTTGACTATTCAATGTATGTGTGTACGAGGATTTTTTTTAATATTTTGTAGTTAAATGTTTATTAAAATATTTTAGCTGATGTGGGTTGTTTAATGGACTGCAGATTTCCCCATTGTGGGACTACTAGAGGAATATCTTATCTTAAATTTCAACATCTTGCTGCAGTTACCCAAAGAAACAATGGTAGGTGAAATCAGATTCTGCTATACAAACACATTCTATTTGTCCTTTCCCTATCGGGCCATGGGTCTCAGGTGTAAGATGTAAGCAGCACGCTTTATGGGCTCTGTGGGTGAGTGTGACTGTGTACCTGGTAGAGGCGGATGATGTGGGGGTGCTTCAGCAACTTCATGATTTGCACCTCTCTGAAGATCTTTTTCAGGTTCTCATCATCCAGCTGGGTCTTATCCACTATTTTTATAGCCACCTGGAGACAGAGAGACAGGAAGGGGATGGAGGGAGAGATAAGGAAGAATGATAAGAGAGGGAGAAGGGATGGAGTGGCGGAGAAAGGGGAAAACAGTGAGGGAAGCAGTGGATATGGAAGACAAAAAAAAGAGAGAGAATTTATCTCAATGTAATTTATTTACCAGCTCTTAAGTGATCAATAGACAGTCAAGCGAATGGTATTTAGCTGACATTTAAATTACAGTCAACAATTCCAGGGCACAGGCCTGTGGCCCTCGCAATGGTGCTGTAATAAAACAATAATCATTGAGGGAAAAGGTGCCAAGAAATAAACCAGCAAAGGAACCAAAGGAAGAGTGTGAGTCAGACTGGCTCAATCTAATATGACCTGACACCTCTTAAGGGTTTTATCATTTCTAAGATTGCTGCATTCAAATGACTCTAAAAAGCAATATCTTTGTTACATATTTTGTTACATATAATGGCAAATTTGTCCCAGAGAAATCTGTAATTTTATTGAAGAGCATTTCTTTTTTTTGTCACCTGTAGCTTATTATTTCTGGTAGTAGCACTCAGACAGAGAGGTTGAAAATGGCAAACATGACTTAATGTTGCATAAATAATATTTTCATACAATTATGTGTCTGAGTAGATTTCTGACCAAGTCAGTCAGATAGTTTTTGATCGGATTTGGTGGAAGTTTATTGTAATGACTTCAAATTATGCATTTTTCTTTTCACTGCTTTATTGAGAGACCTCTGATGGCAGAAATTGTAGGTTGTAAATTTAAATCCACTGACAAACTCATAAACACAGTAACACCAACGGAGTTAAAAAACACTAGACATCACAAGAAGAAACTGGCACTGCTTAGGATGATGAATACAGTGTTGTTTAACACGGTATTTTCTCTGGATTCCAGCTTGTTTGGGTAACCTGATCTATGTAATGACCCTTAGATTGTGAGCAGAACTCTTGCATAACTGCTGAGTCCTCGACAATGGCTTCGGCAGTGTGGACGGTGATGGGGTGTGACAGGAGCTTTGCTCTGCCACTTAGCAATGGGTAGACGACTTTAATGACTTAATCAAGCGAAGCTAATGGGGCTGCCCCAAAACTCAGCATCTTCCAAAAATAGATGGGTAAAGACTGTGTGTGAAAAAATGGCAAGCATGCATTCTGCTTTCACAAACACACACACACACATACACATACACAACATCTCATCTGTTAAATTAAGCCATCACAAGCTCCTCTTTTCCCTGTAACATACACGAAAAAGAGGAGCCCCTCTACAGCCTGACAAAGCTGACTTCCTGTTATAGACAGGAAGGGGAAGTGAGGGTGAGCGATGAAGGGACATTAATTCAGATCTGTGTGTGTCTGGTGTATAGCTTTCCTTTCAGGGCATTGGACAATTAGTGAAAACATGTGCAGGGTTTTCCCTAATTGTACACTGGAGCGTAAAGCCTCAGTGTTTGTCACAGCACCTTATCTAAATGAAACAAATAAAACGATGCCAAGAATTCTTTACCATGTCCTTTATGACCCTGCTAGCTTCTCTGTTCTTCCCTCTGCATTTTTGACCAATGGCAATGCTAGGCTCTCTCTCTCTCTCTAACCACACACACACACACACACACACACACACACACACACACACACACACACACACACACACACACACACACACAC
>JAPZDZ010000024.1:5986891-6002458 GCA_029783805.1 Acanthurus tennentii | reverse complement strand
CACACACACACACACACACACACACACACACACACACACACACACACACACACACACACACACACACACAGAGCAGATGACACAGTAGAAAGTTCACACTGGAGACAGTAAACCAGGTGAAATGAAGTTAACAAAGTTACTCTAGTCAACAGCAACTTTTTGCTAACATCTCAGGGTCTTTCCTTTTTCAAGTATTGTGCTGATAACAATTGAAATCGTGTGAAAATGCATCATCTTTAGTTACCTAAAATCAAAATTTCTTTCCCCAAACCTCACAACTACTTGAAAAAAAAAGCCAGTGGAGTTTATGTCTTCCATAAATGTATGCATTTACAGACGCTGATGTCAGTTCATCAAAATTAGTGCATTTATTTTTTGTAACGGCATACTGATGCTTAATTTTCACTAATACCCATTATAAAGACACTTGGTATCAGCTAAATTTATCCTATTAAATAAAAAAAAATAACATTGGTCAGGTATGTATGTATCTGTTTGGAATGTGTGTCTATGTGGTATTTTAAGCTCTAGGAACTATTCTTGGTGTTGGCAGTCATCCACTTTTGTTGATGTAATCACTCCCCTCTGCATCTTCTGAAGGGTAACAACAGGGCATCTGGATCGTACACGCACATATGCAGACATCTACACGTTCACATTATGCTCCATTTGAGGACAGGGAGTGCTTCTGAAAAATATAAAAACTGGGCAACCATTACAACTACACAAGTGTTTGGTTTGTGTAAAAATATAAAATCTGACAGGGTGAGAGGTAACTGACACTGAAGAGCTGCAAACGTTTCAGGTTTTACATATTGGTCACTCAGCAGTTGTGTGTGTTTATACATTTCTATTGATAATCTATAGTATAGACTGAATTTCTATTTGCATCCTTATTCACTGCCATGCCACCAGACACAAACCTTGTCAGATGAACGGTGATGCTGGCTAGTTGGTGAGCTTTACACAGCAAACAACCATGTGACCAGTGTATATCTGAAAGGCTGGTTTCAGGCTTTAGATCCAGCCAAGGTACAGTAAATATGTTTTGACTGAGAGCGTTTACCTTAGGAGCCTCAGTTCAGTTCAGTCTGCTTAACACTTGATTCTTTGGCTGTGGAATTTTCCGTCAAAAGATCTGGGTTCACGCCCACACCCACTCCCCCCCAGCACGCACAAGCACCACACACACCCACGCTCTCATACACTCCTAAGAGGCTGGCTGCAATGAGATGAAGTGTCACATAGCCATTTCGATCACAAGACAGTGACCTCAACACAGCACCAAGCCAGAGCAGCTGGCGCCCAGCAGACGAATCTGGACCAACTTACTGTACATGACAAGACTCAACTACTACAGTAGATCGATGTGATCAATCACTTATTGTTAAATACAGTACCATCAGTCATTTAATGTCATCTGCTGAGCTCAATGAGGCAGATTATTATGTCTTATCTCATTTTCAACAAAGTTACTAGATGCATTTTTGTATAACTCAAGAAGAAACTAAAAATTACAAATTGCCATTTCAAACCAGTATTTATTTGAACGATATGATATTAATTAATAAAATCCTGAAATGGAGCTTTTTACAATATTTGCCATTTCCTAGATGTCAAACAAGGTCCAAATTAACACATGCAAACTGTAAATGAGACAGATTTTCCCTTTGGTGAGTAAATCTAAGACACAAGTTCACCAAACTAGTGGAACAGTGTTGATTTTACAATAAACATGCACTTAAAAACTATGCTGCGAGTTTAAAACTGCAAAATGAAGCTTATTTGTGATAATGCATGAAGTTAGACGGTTCCTTTTATAACTTCCTGTATTAATTCTCCCAAAGTCTCTTTCATATTCAAGCAAAATCAGTATTGCAACTGAAAAATCCTTTATCAAATCTACATTGAACCAAACTGAATTGTATCAGGAATTAATTCTTGTGAGCAGAAATGAAATCAAGTAAGGAAATCAATGTTGATACCCAACCCAACATTCCTTTAGTATGCCACCATTGTTGTCCTGTGAAGCATCCCTGCATGTTGTCTTTAAAGCTTATCATTATATTATACAATAACCCATTAATTTCTTTTGACATTAGCATATCCAATAGCTTTACATGATTTAAAGAGCACCTCTCTTTTCATAACATGGTTACAGGTAATTGCCAACTTTAACAAAAGTGTACAACAACAATGTACCTACCATACAGGAGCTGACAAGACTGAGATTACTGGGAGCTTGTTAGGAGCTTATACACAAGCTAATGACCCAGCAACACTTGAAAAGGGGGCAAACATTCTCCAGTGTAAATACAAACATGGGCACAAGAAAGCACTGCCGGCTGAGGTAGCAGAATGTTAATATTTAGGAAATATAAATGTGCTACACACCAGCTCTGAAGTGGATATGAGTTTTTTATTTAGCTTTAGTAAGGGACTTTTATTGTGACTAGTTAGCACTGAAAACTGTTTAAATTGAATTATTTGGCACAGCCCTGATAAAATAAATTGCAGCCTTGGCTGATGCACTTTTTAAATCTGATATTCAGTGATGAAGTAATACTGTAGGAGGTAAAATAGATCCATATTAACATTCTGGCAAGCGTTGCATGCATTGTTTTAGGAAAAATATCAACAATACAAACACTATAATGATATGATAGTATTTTAAATTATTCAGCAATAAAAGTTTAATCAGATTTATATAACATGTTAAGAAAGCCCTCCAGCATTCTTGAGGGAACTCACTAAGACAACATTCATCCATGGCAAAGCTATAATGAGGCTTAACAGAGAACTGGGTCCATGTTATAACGTCTACAGTGGGAAGCTGAGAGAAGTGCACACACACATAGTGGTGTGGTGATATTATGTTTGAGGTTAACCTTCATCAACAGGTGACACAGATTACAACACCCACAGGGGGTGTAATGCTCGGGCTTAATCCATTTATCTCACCCTAGCATGTGCAAACACACACACACACACACCCACACACACAGGTAAAAAGCATAGAGTAGTGGCTATCTGTAAACCTTGTCTTTCTAACATCAAACTGAAAACTGCTTAGTGTTGTGGCTTTTTTTGTCAGAAAAAATTCCATCACAATCTTTATTACCCATCATTTTCATTTTCATGTTTTAATAATAATGCTATACAGCCTATTTAACCGCGCTTAATTCCCCCAAAAAATCTCTATTATACTACTAAAAAACCTATCAACATTAATGCACAAGATAAGGTCATGGCAGGTCGGTACTATGACTGTAATATGCGTGTGCACTCACAGAGATAAAGTGTAAAGGCAGAATGAGTCAGCAAAATGCCTTTCAGAGATGTTCTACTTGTGCAATTGTATGAGTTTATGTGTGGAAATGACTCAGTTGTGTGTTAGGCTGAAAGTAAAAGACTAGGGACATACTACAGTGTGGAAAACTGGAGATCATACATTCATCTGCTATTTGCATTTTCTTTACCCCATCTTTCACTGCAGAGCCTACACTTAATTACGAGTCAGTTTTACGGGACAAAAAGATGTAACTACAGAGGTGATTACTAGGCACCTCAAGATTTGATTCCAAGTCAGAGGGCTTCAATGCAATGAGAAAAAGAATTACAGATGCATCTTGCTGATCAAAATTTTCATATTATTTTGGATTGTTCACATATTTTTTTAAGTTAACTGCATTAATTAATTAATCAGTTACTTGGATAGCATCTTAAAGTCTCCAAGCTGTATGAGAATAACAACATGAGGGGGAGGAGGGCTGTGTTGTGTTGTGTTACTAACAGGGCTGTGTGATATGGACCAAAAAATGGTATCTTGGTATTTTCAGGCTGAATGGCGATATATACAATATATATTTCAGTGTTTTCTACTAAATGGGCTAAATGTTCAGCTGAAAGTCAAAGCTGCTTCTGACATGTCAAAGGGCTTTTTTTTTTAAACACTCTGTGATCAAAATTAAATGAAAGAATTTGCCTTCCTATTTGAAAATATACAGCTGCAAATTATAAATGAAATATAATAGAAAATACAGAAAATAGCAGGACCATAAGCAGGGATCTGACTGCAGCAGCATCAACCTTAGGTATTAGTGCTTGTCGTTCAACCACACAGCTGTGGTAACTGGAAGTATTTGCTATCAACAGAATAGCTTCTACAATTTTCCTCGGGCAATCAATTCAATGACCTAGCAAACACTAAGGTGGGCCAATGTGCACCTGAAGAACTACGCTGCATCCAAGCCACAGCTTTGGTAAACAAAAACATACAATAAAGCAAACAGTCTTCTTGACAACAAGCTCAGCCAATGGCAAGTCAGCTCCATTCAAAATTGGTGGATTGGGGCTGAACAGCCATTATCACTATGGAAACCTGTAAGACTTCAATGGAGGGACCTTCTCCAACTAGGAGCACTGGCCACACAGAGTCGCCTATGAGAACAAACAGAGCTGTGGATAATGATGCGGCAGAGTAGTGATTTTTTTATTGCCACAGTGTGTGTTGTCATGTACGGTTCACAAATATGCATGTCAAAACAAACCGCTGGCATCAGTCAGGGGGCAGAAACAAGGGGTGCTGATATGGTTCATAAGGGACACAATCATACTGATCAAGCCTACATTGTTGTGTCATTTAACAGAGACAGACACACACACACATAGTCTGGAGTGTGTTCTTATCCTTTTGAAGCCGGCTGGCTCTGGATTCACACAACTAGGAACGCAGCAGAAGACAACTCGAGGGTAGGAAGATAAGTCAAGCAGAAGCACAGCTTTTGTCATATTATTCACCTAAAGGAAATCACATCTGAGCGTGGGTATATGCGTCTTTGAGAAACAAAAAGGGGATGCTGTATGTTAGAGAGCTGTGCGTGAGAGTGTGTGCGACTGAGGGAGTGAGTGAAATTGTTACACAGTACATTAGACCTGTTACCTAACGCATGCCATCCTGCCTGCCCTCTTCCTCCTGCTCATCCTTCTCGTGCCTAAAACACTCAAGAGGAAAGGGAGGAAGACAGGAAAAAGAGTAAAACGAGCAGGGGAAAGGGCTTGAATTCCCACAGATATACAGGTCAGGACATGGCGCACAGTGCCATTTTTTTTTTTAAACCAATCTTGTTCACCCTTCTGTAGGAACAACAAATGGCTTTCCACAATTTAGTTTGACTCAGGTCATACAAGGGTACTGACCATATCTCCTTTGTCAAACTCGTATACACAAGGATGCATTTACACAAATGTACAACATTTAGTACATTCAATATATTTCAATTCAGAAGAAGATATGAAGATATAGTGAGCAAAGACGGATGATTCAATACTTCAAAGCTCTGACTTAACTAAATCTAAGTGGCATCATTAGAATGAGTTTGATTTTCTAACATGACAACAGCATGTGATGTTAGTTCTTCTTCTAACCTATTTCTTTTGTGATTATTTGCAGGTCACTGACCAACATTAAAAGGTGTTTTTAAGCCAAATTATTGCCAATCTATTATGAAATCTTTTCATAATCATAATTTTGTCATTTATTAAGCTAAAATGCAAAACACTTCCTTTACTTTCCATCACCTTTCTCTTTTATATGACTAGAGTTTTTGTTTCAGTCTGTGCATCAGACAAAGACATAATTCTGAAATGCCACTTTCACCATTGGGAAATCATTATGTAAATTTTCCCCTGTTTTATGACATTTTACAGAGTAAGCAGCTTCTGTTAGTTGATCAAGGCCAACTTTATTTAACTGAAAACATATAAACCACATTAAAAAAATTGTATGCTGTTGTTACTTCAATATACTGTAATCTACCAATTCCCCACATTGGTACAGCGGGTAATTTTAGAGCTACACAAACAACGAGGAGTTTATAGAGTCTTTCAAAGTCAACAGAAAACTAATGTTCCTTATTGAAGGGTCATGATCAGCAATAAAGTTTATGATGAGGCTAAACACTGAAAACATTCATCAAGACGACAGCAAAGCACAGCCCTATTGCCTCGAGCAAAGTGTGTGTGTGAGAGTATCAAAACTCCTGTTTTGACTTTCACTTGGGTCGCCTTCGTCTAGAGGAGACAACTTTCACTATTACAAACACCCAGGTGCAGCACACCAGTATGTGCCATCAAAGGTTTGTGTTGTGCGTGACTGCTGCAGTGTTAGCAAGACCAAAAGTCTCCATTCAACATGAATTTGCAAAATACACACTGAATGGTAGCGAGCAGATAAACTTTCAAAACTTGCCTGTTGAATGTTATTGGTTAGGTTTAAGAAAACAATAGAAACCAAATGAGGCATAGAAAAGGATTGTCTCTTCCTGGGCTTCTAAGCTACTAAGTATAAATATCCAGGTCCTCTTCTGTGTGACTGCACTGCAGGATATCATCCAGCTCCATCTAACATCTGAGAGAGTTTCTAGGCTATTTTTGACCAGTCAGCGTTTTTCTTTGGATCGTTTTAAAAACCTAGGCCACAAGATAAGGCTCTACAGCACAGTTATAACTGATGACTGATCATCATATCCATATTCATGATATCCATAGGCATGTAAAAGCACTCTCCTATTCTTTGATATTCATGACCATTTGGGGATGCTGAACCCCCTCAGCTAGTTGATGAAAATCAAGAGCTGACTAGTCTGTTTGTGACCACAATCAATGCACAACAAACAAGGGCTCTCTTTCATTCCGTCTGTCCATATTCCACCATCATTTTGTCCTCTGTCTGTCTCTCACACTCAGACAGCCAGACACACCAAACACACATGCGCACACACACACACACACACACACACATCGAGACAAGCATAAACAGGCTCACACACAAGGAATACAGCCTCATAATCAGCTAATCAATCTTTCACTTTTCACTACCATCTCTGTGTTGCTCTTATAACAGATTCAACACATGCCGACTCATCTGTACAACACATTGTAGTCATAAAAACACAATAGTGTCCTTCTACAAACATATTCTGCTGTGTTGAAAAACATTACATTTTACTTACTGTGCAAAGTCTATTTTGGCCTCATGAAACCAAATGAAGGTTCTCTGGGCTATGTGGCGCAACACACACAAATGATTGGTGTCTGCCTGTCTGTGTCACTGTGTATGTCAACAAAGACATGGAGGTAAGGTCGCACACTCAGCCACCTCAACACACATTCATTTGAGCCATTAAAATTAAAGGTTCCTTATCTGGTTGAAAAACAATAACATTACATAAGCTGTCTGTAAGTCTATGCTTCAGCGACATGTATTTGTTGTGATGTAAACAGAGCATCCATCATAAGGGATGTGAGCACTGATCACAAAAGTGACTGATGCTGCTGTTGAGAAATGCACCAACTGATCCTTTCTGATTAGTTATTTGCTTTGGCCCTGTTGGGTTTATGCTACCATGCAGCCAGTCAACAAATATGGAGTGACATCAGACTGCTCACAGGCAAATAAACCTTGAAAGCACAGAGGCAACTGATCTTACAGATCAGCACAAAACAAAAAAACACCTAAAAATATCTACGTAATCTGTCCAGCTAAACAGAGCATTGTTTATTTAAAAGTACAAAGTTAAGTATCAAGATCTGATTTATAGCTCTGCAGCACAGGACTAACTTGTGGCTTATCTCAATTCAATCAAAAATGATTATGTTTCGCATAAATATCACTTGTTTATATTAGTATATGCTAATAAGTGTGCCAATCCTTCAGCGGTATACAGTTTTTCTCTAAATTGTGCCCATTATATAAAAAGGCATCTACATACATACATCCAAAGTGTGCAGTACGTTTGCCATGTCGATGTTTTCAAGTCTGAGATACTTCATCTAGAAAGTCGTCTAACTTTATATATTGGGATGACTGGGATTTCTAAATACCACAAGTTTCCATAAAGCTTTGACAGACGCTTAAGGCACGACAAACTGGAATTGAAAAACATTCCCTCACACAAAAAAGATTAAGGCTCTTGGTGGTTAGTTTACTTTTTTAAACGTTCTCTGACAAGCTAGCTAAGTGAAAAAGCTACACACGGCTCTGCCATAGTTGGTTTTCACCAGTTTTCGGTGGTATTTTTACGCTAATTTTAATACAGAGCTATCAGTAGCTGGATAAGCCACAATCTATCTATGTACTTTGCAAGTTCACTGTTATGCTTCAGCTATGCCATAGAGAGCTGTAAACTTTTATCCTCATGCCTTGAAATCCGTCTTAAAGATCTAACGTTAGCCAAATAGCTAATTAGCTAGTAAGCTAAGCTCGCTAACATTACTACCAGTTGCAACGTTCTGTCTCCTCTTTTTCATCTTCGTCAATACCCTTCTCTCTGTCCTCTGCGCTCTGAATAACATTAACCCCAGGCCTTTCAAGCTTCCCTAAATTTAATAACGTTACTATGTCACTGTGTGAAAACACATTTATCTTGAAGGAAATGCTCTTGTGTCTCGGAGTTAAAGGTGATGCCCCGTGTCGAACGGTCCCCCCAATACTAGGCAGCGGTGTCACCAAAGCGGGCTGGCCGCTGTGTCTCCAGAGCCTGAAGGCCCCAGCGTCATCCTAACTACATGGTTGAAAAGGCTTGAAATAAAACGATGACAACTTGTAGTGGTCCACCTCTAACGCTCGCACACCAGTCGTCTTACCTTTGCTTTAGTAATGATGTGTGTGGCTAGTTTAACAACCGCGAAATTTCCCTTGCCGATGGTCCGCTCGATTTCGTAGTGGCCCACTCGGGCTGGGGGGGGCCTGGTGGCCGAAGTGTGGCCGGGATTAGTGATGCACCCAGGTGCCGTGCTGGTACGACCGGAGTGGCTGATCCCGGAGGATGGCTGGGCTCGGTTCTGGGAGCCCATGACTGCGTGGGTCGGTCGGGCAGAGTGCGTAATCCCGGCCGCAGTAGACCCAGCAGCACCTCCGCTTGACACGGCCGCCATCTTCTCGCCTCTCTGCGGGAACAACAAGCAGCCTTGCGCAGCGCGCATCGCGGGCACGCCCCCGCCCTGCGTCATTTTACGTGGAACGCTCCTCCGCAGCGCCCTCTCTAGGTTGTAACCATGACAACGATCAGCGTAACAAATGACTTCATCCGCTGAAACGTATTGTGGTTGCCTTGGCGACAAAGAAGTGCGCATTATCACTGTTGTTCCAATGATTCAGTGATTCCTCGCAAACTGCTCCACTATGTATAAGCAGACGGGCTCATGAAGTTTTAAAGGTATATATCTGTAAAATCGCAATGACAGAATTAAATAAGTGAATTGAGAAAAGCACATTCGCAATACGCAATTTACATAATTTTTTAACTTATGAATATTTGCACAAAAGCACGCTCAATGTCTCTAGAGGTCGATTCAGCGGTGCCATTAAGAGTTACACACAATTCATGGCCATGAAGGCTGCTCTTGCACATCCCTCTGTGGGTGTGTTTTAAACCTTCGTTAGCAGTCACTCCGGACCTAACCAGTTTTTATTTATGCATCTTTTTATATTTACAATCACATGAGCACTAAATTCCAATATGAACAGAGCTTTGTCGTGTGTCTTGCAGGCTAATATTGTTTGAATATGGACTTGAAGTCACTGGGTTAAATCTGGTGAATATCTTTTTATTTAAATCACTGTTTTCAGATACAATGTTTATGAAAAAAAAACATTATTTATTCTTTATTTCTGATAAATCAATTGAAATAAATGTGATACATGGGTCAATTGTTAATTATATTGAGCTTTTCCTTTTTATTTAGACTACAAAATAGAAGACGCAGAGTATTTTTTACGCTTAAAACTGTACGTGCTCCTGATCATCAACCTGTAAATATTAACAGCTATAATAAATGTGATTTTATGCCTTTTATGCGTAATAACTATGCTTTATTTAACTAACATTTTTAAAAGGAAGGGTTGTCTTTAACGTAAAATGTATTCATAGCGGTCTTCACTGGCAAGAGTGCCTTTTTGGAAATTAATAGCACGTAATAAATACCCTACTGAGTTATAAATAAACCTAAACACCTGAAAATTACAAATAAATGACCCAAAACAAACCCAAAACAAAACAGACCTCAGCGATTACAAGCATAATTCAAAAAGCATAGCTTACGAGAACCCAAACTATTACTTTAATTTTACAAAAAAAAACTTCTTACAAGTAAAAATCTAAGTGAAAATAATAACAGTGAAAAAGTGGTAGAGTAAATATTAACCCTTTGCCACAATTTTTACCTGTTATGCAGAAATGTTTGTGAGTAGGCTGTTTTTAACCCTAACCCTGCAGGGGCTGCTTCATTTGGTAAAACAAGCAGTTGAAAGGGCTTTTCTGTTCTATAGAATATCATCGGGTTATAGACAGCACCATCCTGTGGTAGAAAATAGTTCTTGCATCCTGTTGATTAAAGCCGGATACCAACAGAACAAAGCAGTCAACTGCAAAGAGTGGCAAGCCCCGAGGGCCACAATTTCGTTTGTGGCAATTTAATATAAAATTTTATGTTAACCTTTTTTGGTGTTTTTTAAGGCAAAAGTAGGTTGTATTACCTAAACTTAAAGCCTTAGCCTGTAGATTCTGAGCAACCACAGTATTCTTAAATAGATTTGCGTTTTACACAGAAAGCCTGAGATCAGGAAATACAAAAAGTGACAGAATTGCCTTAGAAGCCCTAAAAAACTATTATGTAAAGTTTATTGTGTTATTTTCTTGAAAATAATAAGTAGAGACAACAGGTTCCAAATGTGTTCATAATAAAGTGCCTGTGTAAGGGATCTTGCAAATCTCAGGTGGTAATACATGTCTATCCACATCAAAGAGAGTGTCTAACAAATATAATTCGAAAAAAGAACAAAGTTATGCACGAAATATTATCTTTCATCACATGAAATATAAGTACAACAGCGCATCATACATATAACCCTGCACACGATTTATAATAATTTTGATAAAAACAAGAAGAGTATCTACCCCGGTGTATAATATTATGATGCTGATAAAAACCCCAAATTTGCTTATAATAAGAGCAAAAGTGACATGACGTCATGACGTCGCCTAAGGTTTGTTTACTGTCTGAACGTGGTGGGGGCGCTAATGGCACAAATTTTCACACTGTAAACACGCTAAATCTCAATGCCACGGCACCGCGAATATAGGCCGTGACACCATCTCACATTGCCTAGACTTGGAGGATCACTTCGTGCTGTTTTATTTTTCACACGATTCGCGGCGCTGGATATGACTTCGACATCAAAACATGGAGATGCCTGACCAACGTCCAAACCAACGATGCTAACGTTAGCACGGCTAGCGAGTAGCCTGCTAGGCTTTAGAGCTTAATATGAGGAGGAACTAAGTGTCGTTGTCATCTTGTTTTCTTGCCACTTGTGTTGTTGGTTGCGCAACTGCCAGTTTGGTGTTTGTTAGGAATGTGGAAGGGAAGAGACACACATGTTTAACTAATGTAAACAAGCCGCCGTTTCGTTAGCTTGTCAGTTAGCAGCTGCTGTTATTGTCGGCCATCGCTGGAAGTGACACAGTTAAGCTAGCAAGCTTGTTGCTGAATAATTGTGACTGAATGGGGTGGAGTTTTCGTTATTATTGCCTCAAAGGCTAGAGTAACAGTAGGTGTCAGTCGGCAGTTTGGTAAAACGGTGTCAGACAAGATGGTTTTCAGAAGCTGCTGGAAATCTCGACATAAAAACAGTTATGGACCTTGTTGGATCCGATCAGGATTGGCAGCCCTACTCTGTTTGTGTGTGACACAGTTTATTTGTGGCATCGGGGCGGTGGGAGAAACCAAAAATGTGGTCCAGAAAGACGCAGAGTTTGATATCACCTACAATGACACTGTTACAAGTGAAAACCAAACCATCTATGCTTTCAATCACACTGTCTCTAGGAATAAGGTGAGTTTACATCTTCTGACGAAAACATTTGTATTTCTCACTGTAATATCAAGTAACGTTGAGTGTAATATGATCTGCTCTTTTATTCCTGTATTGCAGACGGAAGGAGTGCGTGTGTCTGTGGACGTGTTGTCACAGGGTTTAGAGAGTCCTATTCTGTTTGTGGTACGACAGAAACAAGCTGTGCTCTCTTTTCAAGTCCCTCTCATATTAAGAGGCCTGTGAGTATCCACTCTTTAAGTTGTACTACTTTTAAACTGGACTTATCTGAACACTGGATCTTTTTGTGTCAAAATCAGCAGAAAAGCTCATGAAGGCTTTGTTCTATGACACACCTCTAAACCCTGAACAGTCCAACAATATGTCTAGTTACTTGAAATATTCAGCAATGTCATCACTGTGTGTTTTATGTGCTCTTAGGCCTGGTCTCGGTAAATAATGTTCTATAAGTTGTAGAGAATTAATTTTAAGCGGCCTGCAAGGCCTGTTTCCACAAGACTGAATAGACTTATATGAGCTTTGGGCCTGTACAAGGCCTTTATCCCCCATATATTTACCAAACTGCACATATGCAGTTTCTTCATGGGAGTGTCAGGTCATGTGCTGAAGTCAATGTTTAAGTGCTGAAGAGAGCTAAATATGCATTGTGCCTTGTGAAAGACATAAGTCAATAAATGCTACCTTTTTCTGTTGTAGGATCTTGTAGACGTGGCAGAGATGTATAATGTTTAGATCTGAGATCCAGGGTCAAAATTTTTCAAGGTGTTTCATTTAAGGGATGTCTCTTATGTTAAGTTGTAATGGTGTATTTGACCTTTTTCCAGAATTGCAGTCATTATTTTTTCCTTCTTGGATGAACTTTGCATCACGGCCCATGGCTTTACAGCCACAAATCTGCAGATTTTAAAATGCTGTAATTACATCTCAGTAGTTTTAGGAAACACAGGTTTTGTAACCTGGTTAGTTGACCAGCTCAGCTGTTCATAAGCAGCTGGACAGCAGCTGATCCGTGCAATGTGACTGTTTCCCACATTAAGAAGAAAGATGGTCCCTGCAGTTGTGCAACAGCAGGATGTTCTCACCATAGTCTTGCTTTAATGTGCTGGAAGGGCAAGTTAAAGCTAATAACCAATGAACTTTGTAATTTCACTTCCTTATTTATGATCCTTCACTGATTTTCTGAGAAGCGAACTGACTGTAAATAACTTACCTCAAAGTCATCAGAGCAAAGCACTTCTGTTTCTGTCATGTGGTCCATTTACTTAAATCCACTTCTATGAATTGAGTTGTGCAGTGTGCGTTTAGCAGCATTATCTGGAGAAGGGGTCTTATTGATTTTTGCTCGGACATTATTTAAGACACATCATCTAATCAGGTGATCTGAGCCTGACACAGCAATCCTTGGAAATGAAGTACACTCTGATATTAATAAAGAGTCTCAATTCACTCCACATAATGTAAAATATAATTTTATTTGGTTCAAGTTCATTTTTCATACAGCCATCAACTGCTTCACATACTTTAAGTTTCTACTTGTTATCTGCATTGAAAAGATTTTTTTTCCAGCAAATTCTAAAATTAAATTCTATCAAATGGCATAATTTAGACCTTTTGAATGTGAATTTTAGCTCTTTTTTATTTCCTTCTCTGTTCATCACCATGTCTCTCTTTCTGTCTTTCTGACTGTCTCTCTCAGCTTCCAGAGGAAATACCCTTACAATCATGTGGGCCGAACATTATGCCAGCCTCCGACCCGAGCCGCCTCCGAGACCCAGTACTTCTTTGTGGATGTGTCCACTTTGTCCAGCCAGGGTACAAACTACCAGCTCAGGGTCAGCCGTGTTGAAAGCTTCACCTTGCAGTAAGTTGCAGCTGATGTTAACACCCAAACACGCTACACATTTCCTTCCTTAATTTCAAGTTTATTTCTTTTGACATCAGACTTGATTTTGTAGCATCCAAATACTAACTCAGGTCCGTTACTTTCACCTCGATTACAGGACAGACAAGAAATTCATCTTCACCGCGTCACCATCCCAACCTCAGGTACACCACTCAATACCATATCTTTGTGTTTTGATAGAAGAAAGAGTCTGTCTTAGGAAGTTTAGTCACAAAATAAAGATTGCAGACAGGGTGAGAGTGAGGGGTAAGGACGGAGATTACAAGAAACATGAGAGAACCTGCAGAGAAAAAGAGGATGAAAACAATGGGAGGAATTTCTAACTTTACCCAACCTTTAAACATGCAGTGACTTCACTTTTGTTCTTCTTTTCAGCACATGAAAAAGAGAACAAACTTGTGTGTTCTCTCCTCTGTAGCATTTATCACATAAACCCGTCAGTCATGGTTTTCACCCACCGCTGTGTACTTTTGAGTCAACATGTTGTTATTTTTTGTTGAAGGAATTGTTACTTCCTCCTGCATGCAGTCAAAAGTTGATCTTATCTGAATCTACGTCTGTGATACTAATAGTCACTCGCCTTCTGGAATCTTGTCTTTGTTTCTTTTCTATCCCTTGGCCTTTTTCAGTACTTCAAGTATGACTTCCCAGATGGGGTGGACACTGTGATCGTCAAGGTCAACTCAGACATGAACTTTCCCTGCAGCGTTATGTCTGTCCAGGACATCCAGGTACAGTTACTCCCCATCCCCTCAAAACCAGACAGCTGCTGTCCTCAAGTGGCCCTTGGCATCGTGGTCAGCATGCAGTAACACTCTTAGGCCACATGATGGCATAATTCCATTCATTGCAGCAGTATCAATTTGATAAAAAGCAAAAATTGTCAATTTAATGATCTATGGAGAAGAATTATCTGAGATGTTACGGCTTTTAATTCATTTTTTTCTGTGCTTAAATCCACCATGTCCTTTTTTTTCATCCAATTCTCATCATTTTGTTCCCGCTTGCCTTTAACCTTTTGATGCTTAAAGTTTTTCTTTTTCTCTCTCTCTTTCTTTTCAGTGCCCTGTATATGACCTTGACAACAACGTGGCCTTCATTGGGATGTATCAGACAATGACCAAAAAAGGCGCAATCACTGTGCAGGTAGTGTCCGACACACAGTCATGTGCATGTGTCTAAAATACAGGCCATATTGCAAACCTCTCTGACAAAGCTATATCATATCTAATGTCTTTTTTTTTGCCATTTAGAGAAAAGATTTTCCCAGCAACAGTTTCTATGTAGTGGTGGTGGTTAAAACAGAGGACGAGGCGTGCGGGGGTCCGCTGCGCTTCTACCCTCTCCGTCCTGATGAGCTGATCGACGCCGGTAATCGAACCAAGGTCCTTGATGTGATAGTCAGCCCTGCTATCAACTGTAAGTCACATGTTCACAAATATGAACTACTCACACTGAGGAAAATACGAACATATATCTTTTGCTGTAAACAACATCATTTTAAATTGAACTAAAAAGTATTTTTAAAATGATCCACCGCTAGAAAGCCAACACACTATTCAGGTATCGTCAAGTTCATGATTGTGTCGTTGCAGTTGAAGCTTGTTTAGTGTGTGTCAGCCAAATGCACTATGCAACTGTAAAAAACATGCATCTTTTCATCAAGTAACATTTTGATCAAACCCAAAAGCAAAAAAAAAGAAAACTGTGGAATAGAGATATTATGCATTTCTAAAGGATTTTATTATGCAGTGCTGTCAAGGTGATG
>JAPZDZ010000024.1:5976757-5986791 GCA_029783805.1 Acanthurus tennentii | reverse complement strand
AAAAAAAAAGAAAACTGTGGAATAGAGATATTATGCATTTCTAAAGGATTTTATTATGCAGTGCTGTCAAGGTGATGCAGAATGAGCATGCAAACAAGCTTACAGTAGATACATATATTTTTGTATATTCACTCTCCACAGCGGAGGTGTATGTAATGGGCATGCTGTTCTGTCTGGGGATCTTCCTCTCCTTCTACCTGCTCACCTTGCTGGTGGCTTGTGTGGAAAACAGACGGTAAGATTTTGCACTTTCCTCTGCAACCTAAACAACAGTCAGTTCCTGCATCCACTTTACATGCACAGGCTTGTTTCACTGCTGATGTGTTTGCATCTGAGCATCTGCTAAGTCTTTCTTTTTTGCGGTAACTTCATCTCCTCTCCTTTGATTAAATTGCTTAAAAGGCCAGAAAAATAATTTGAGCATGATGAAATAAACAGTAATTAGAAGTTCATAATTATCAAACTTAAGTATATTTCGGTCTCACTTTAACCCAAGGGGGCAGTTTTATACAACTGCACAACAACAAGACCACCAGACTGAATACAAATGATGTGAATTAGCATGTTTTTCTCTCTCTGTCTGCAGAATGAAAAAGAGGCGAGAGATGTTTCAGATTCCTGCTGACATGTCGCCTGCTGAGACAGGTAACCCAGCAACTAGCTGTACTGGACTGGCCCATTAGGGGCTCGTTAGAGGGTGTGTGGAACGTACCATTTTCTTAAAATCATTTAGCTGTACTGTTGAGTTGATGCTGTAATATATATATATATATGTGTGTGTTTGTGTGTGTAAATCCAACCTTTTAACTTGTAATACAATAATCATTTAACTCTTAAGCTTTTTGTGTAGAATTTAACATGTCTGTTTGTACTGATTGTGTGTCTTTCACTCTCTCTCTCTCCTGTGTGGTCCAGCCTCTCTGCTTGGGAAGAACGGAGATGGTATAAAGACACAGTTACTCCTGTTCTGCACCTACTGCCCTTTCTCACACTGTGTTGCTTGTCTGCTGATGCCTTGCATGCAGAAGCTTGCATTCCATATCTGTCTTGCTTTATTAACTGCATTCAGAGATGTGTTTGACTGAAACGCCTCATGGATTGTTCAGTGGCACATGGTCATCGTAACATGTCACTTCAATTCCCATTTAAGTTGAGCTTTTGTGGCTTGCATCACAGAGATACAGAGCACTTGATAGATACAGTGAAGTGCCATTACAACCCTGTTACTTTGCTGGTTTTTGTCATAGTGATAACTGGAGTTTATTACATTATAGTCAACGATGCTAAAGACATGAAGCTCCAACAGCATAAAATCGAAGCTGTTCCATGAAAAATGAGTGGAGATAATCATTGAGATAAATGTGCACACTGCTGATGTGTTTTTCTGTGCGAGACTCCCTCTCGTTGTGTATCTGTATCTGTTCACCGCAGTGTATGCTGACAACCGCAGGGTGCTTACTTTTTATACAATCCACTCACACTGCAGCAGTCTCCACTTCTCACAACAAATAAGCCTCTGCACCATTTTGCACTAACATTTTCGCTAAAATTGCGATTAAAATATGTCAATTTTAAGCAACAGTTTTCTAACTGGATCCCTGCATGTGTTGTTGTCCCTGTTTGATTTCTGCCTCAGTGGTGTTTAAGTATGCAGTGTTATGATCCTCAGTAGTATTGGTCGTAGTGTTACTTGTCTGTGTATGTGGATTTTTTGACGTGTAATCAACTGGGAGTTTGAAATCTGTGTGTTCGCACGTCACCACAGGCAAAACTCCAGCCTCACCGAATGACTATGGATCCTTTGGTGAGTTTCTGGATTTTTTTTTTTGTCTTTCTTCACATGAAGATTGATTTAATCATTAACCAGTTAATTCTTTTTTATATATATATATATATTTATATACTCCTTCTTCTCCTCTTCAGCTGACAATGGCAGCACACTCAGCTCAGAGGCCATCACTGACAGCGCCACATCAACAGACAACAACTATGGATACATGGGTACGAACAAACATGCACTGCTGTCACTTTACAGAATGCCTGTCTGGCTTGCTCTTAGCTGTTTAGGAGCAGCTCTAGTGACTTTGTTCATCAGGGCTCTTTTCAAATGTTGCTAAATCCTCAGTCACCTTCACCACTTAGCCAAACGCATTAGTGGCACACTGCTGCATAATGGGCTGAATCAATTTAGAGATTTTCATTGAACAGATCAGGACTTTGTGATTCATACATCAGTGAAACTTAAATGTAGATGCCAGTAAGTGGCCGAATTGTAATTAGTGACGGTGTTGAATTACAGAGCAAATCAATTCTGATAGTTCAAAGATCAAAGAACCAACTATCATTAATATTTGTTTTTAATATGTTTGAGAAACACAAAGAAATTCTGAGATGTGTTTGAACACCTTTGCATAGAAACATATCTCTTAAAAGCAGACCTTTGTCCAAAAGATCAACTTGTCCTTCCATTAAATTGAACTTCTTTTTCTTTATTCTTTTCTCTCTCCGTCCATCAGAGCGTTCATTGGACAGTGTTGGACGAAGCCGACAGGAGTCTCTGAGCTCCGTGGAGGAGGATGACTATGACACTCTAGACGACATTAACTCAGACAAAAACATTGTTCGCACAAAGGTTTGTCTTTAATGTGCATGAGTTTTGTTTTTGGTAATCACAAGTTGTTGTTATTAACACTGTGTCTAATGAAATGGACTTTGTTTACTGACTGCAGGACGCAGTGTCCCAACTTTTCTTAAAATCAAGGTATAAATGTCCCTTTGTTTTACTTGAAGACTGTCAGTAATAATGCATTCTCCTTGTTGCAGAAATTCCTTTGTGTGTCTGATTTGGCCCGCAAAGACAAGAGGGTCCTCAGCAAGAAATACCAAATCTACTTCTGGTGAGGACACTCAACTACAAAACTATACCAGAAATCCCTTTACATCCCCATGGAGGCCAAATAGATCCACAGTTTATCAACAAACTCATTTGATCTTATAGCAGATTAGTTATAAAAACTTGTGGTGGATTCTGTGCTGAAATAATACGTGCTCTAAATAACAGCATCTCCAACAGATTCCAGCAATGATGCAGTTAAACTTAGCTAGTTGAAAAGTTACAGTGATAAAATGATAATAGTTTATAAAGAAATGTGATAAAATAATTAATTTTGAACATCCAGAGACAATAACAGCGCCTAATGATTATCATCCCTTCAGGAACATTGCTACCATTGCTGTGTTTTATGCACTGCCAGTCATCCAGCTGGTCATCACCTATCAGACGGTACGTTGATGAGACATAAACTTGTGTATCAGGTGTGAGAAGTATTGTGACAAATGCTTCAGCAACAAGCCGATGCTAAACGGCTCTGTGTTCTTCAGGTGGTCAATGTAACAGGAAACCAGGACATCTGTTTCTACAACTTCCTGTGTGCCCACCCGCTGGGAGCTCTCAGGTGTGTGTTCAGCTAAAGTTGCTGTTTGCACCCACAGTAAAGCTAACATGTTACATGTCTGTGTGAAAAACACTTGGATGACTAACTCTTTAACTGTTGTCACCTGCAGCGCCTTCAATAACATCCTCAGTAACCTTGGTTACGTGATGCTGGGACTCCTCTTCCTCCTCATCGTCCTCAAAAGAGACATCGTACACAATCGCGCTCTGGTCCGCAACGACCTCAACGCGTTGGTAAGACTCATGCACACAATCAGGCCAGTCAGATATGAGTGTCCACCCAGACCTGAACTTTATTGCTCTGTTATTGGTTCATTGGTTCCTCTCTTCCATCCATCAGGAATGTGGAATCCCAAAGCACTTTGGTCTGTTTTATGCCATGGGAACTGCTCTGATGATGGAGGGCCTGCTCAGTGCCTGTTACCACGTCTGTCCCAACTACACCAACTTCCAGTTTGGTAAGACAGATTATGTTCTGACTAAGACTTGACACATCCTCCATCATTTCCTGTTGCAAATTTACTAGCTTTGATTGTATGATGTTAAATCTTCATCCCCCACACAGCTTTCTGATGTTTCTTTGAGGTGTAATGTATTTTTCATATAATACAAATCAATTTTTCCCCACTTCCTCCCGCTATATTGTTGAAAGGTTTAAATCCATTCACTATTAGGTTACTTTGAAAAGAAGTGGAATGTTCTGTGTTCATTTTTCTTGAGTTGTTTGTGCAAATAAATTGTATAACTTTTTGGAAATGCACTTGCAGTGTTTTCTGGTTAGGCTTATATATGCAAAGCTCTCACTTTAATAATAAAAAACCTGTAATGTTAAAAAGTGCTCACCACACAGCAAACACAACACTAGTAGAACTACAAAAAGTCATATTTAATTGTGTCTCAGACTCTCAGGTTAGTTTCACTGACTGTGTCTGCAGTGGTTTCCTTCTTATTCTTTGATTGTTTGAGATGATAAAAGGTCGATGTTGTCATGTTTCTGATCGTTCTTTGCAGACACCTCCTTCATGTACATGATTGCTGGACTGTGTATGTTGAAGCTGTATCAGAAGAGGCACCCAGACATCAACGCAAGCGCTTACACTGCCTATGCGTGCCTTGCTGTGGTCATCTTCTTCTCTGTGCTGGGAGTGGTGCGTTCACACACGTACAGATCACATGATAGACGAGGCTCTGGGTGATGTTTAATTCATGCAATCTAATGTTTGTGACTGTGTGTTTGCAGGTGTTTGGGAAAGGAAACACTGTCTTCTGGATCGTTTTCTCAGTGATGCATATTCTGGCCACTCTCCTCCTCAGCACACAGCTCTACTACATGGGCCGATGGAGGCTGGGTAAGAGCAGACTCCTGTCATTACATACTTGTTGTTTTGTCAAATCTTTTTAAGTTTACTTTTTATCTCTTGCAGAAATCATTTTAGAGGAAATGTAATATTTAAGACATTGCTAACAACATGTGTTACACTAGCTTTATTTAACTGAAAATACAGAGGAATTGTGCTTTGTAGAGTTGTATAATGATTTGTTTTAATGTGTAGCAACACTGTAAAGCTTCATCAAAATCTTTTTGATCAAATGAATAGCAGCGCAGTTTGACTGCAAACTGTTCAGACAGAAAAATAGTTATTATGTTTGAAAATCTTACTAGCTTTGGTGTAGAGGAATGAAGTATTTTAAAGTGTTTGACTGCAGCTAACAGTTTATATCTGTGTCAGATTCTGGGGTGCTGCGTAGGATGGTGTACATTGTCTACACAGACTGCATCAGACAGTGCAGTGGACCGATGTACATTGTGAGTAATGACCACAAACATCTGCATCAGTATGTTTAAAGTGCTTTCAAGACACAAAAACCCCTGTCATTATAAGTTTTCAAGAAATCATTATTGTATTTCATAGTTTATACAGACATGTGGTTGGATCTTAAGGTATCTGGTGAAGAATATATCACAGTATCGAGTATTAACAATCCAGATTAGCTGTTTGTAAATCATCTTTCCTTCTCTGTTTGTCTCTCAGGACCGGATGGTTCTGCTTGTAATGGGAAACATAGTCAACTGGTCTCTGTAAGTAAACACAGTGTGTTTCACTTTTAATTCTCCCAAGTAGAGACAATATAAATTAATATGTACAGTGCAGAATAAATGATGACGTCATCTTCCTGCTGCGTGTCTGTAGAGCTGCCTACGGCCT
Organism: Acanthurus tennentii; assembly: GCA_029783805.1. Lineage (NCBI taxonomy): Eukaryota > Metazoa > Chordata > Actinopteri > Acanthuriformes > Acanthuridae > Acanthurus > Acanthurus tennentii. Next base: position 5,981,130 of record JAPZDZ010000024.1, on the reverse strand, counting down.
CATAGAGAAACCGAATGACTTTGCCTCCTACCTGCTGGCCATCGGCATCTGCAACCTGCTGCTCTACTTTGCCTTCTACATCATTATGAAGGTGTGTTTGCATCCATGTTTTTTTTAGTAGCATTTATATTTCTAAGAGAGCAGAAGAGTTTTACAGCTTCTTGTGTGTGTGTGTGTGTGTGTGTTTAGCTCCGGAGTGGTGAAAGAATCCAGTGTCTGGCGTTGGTGTGTATTCTGTTTACTGCGGTGGTGTGGGGCTTTGCGCTGTATTTCTTCTTCCAGGGTCTCAGCACCTGGCAGGTCAGTAACTCACACTCACACAGAGGTGGCATTTGCCTCTCTGTCTGTAAAAGCACATACTGACTCTGAATTCCTCTTAATTTGTTCACAATGTGGCGTTGGTTTATCGTGTTTGCCTTTTCTGATTCAGAAAACTCCAGCAGAGTCTCGCGAGCACAACAGAGACTGCATCCTGCTCTCTTTCTTTGATGACCACGACATTTGGCACTTCCTCTCCTCCATCGCCATGTTTGGATCCTTTTTGGTATGACTGTTTTTTTGTTAGTGTGTGTGTGTGTTTTGTTTTTGTTCCTTTTAAAAATGCAGCATAAACACTTGAAAATAACAGACTGCAACATAGAATTTGCTTTGAGGTTCATAATGACAGATTCAGTGGCATCTAGTGGTAAAATTGCAGATTGCATCCAACTTAACATCCCTTCACTCACCCTCCCCTTCCAATCATGTTGGAGAACCTACACTCACAAAAAATGCAAAAGGCCCTGTTTAGAGCCAAGGTTTGGTCCATTTTGTCCATTTCAGGCTCCTGTAGAAACACTGCAGTGCATCATGGTGGACTCTGAAAGAGGAGCTCCTCCCTCTGCAGATGTACAGGCCTCATTTAAAAAAATATTAACACAAAGGTTCTTAGTTTCAGGTGATAATAGACTAATGAAAACATACTTGTAAATTTATATTTCTGCCATATTCTATGATTAAATCGTAGAATATTTCAGAACTATATTATTTACAAGTATGAATTTCACACACTGAACTTTTAAACTTCATAAAACAATTAATGTGAATGTGAAAAGCAGGCAAAGCAGTGATTTGTGGATAGAGATAACTGAATGCCTAAAATATGTGATATCTTCAGTATAAAACTTGAAGATACTGCTGGAATAAGAATGTGCAAACAGGAAACTCTGTCTGTACCAACGCCCCACCTCTCGTTGCTCCTAGGTCCTCCTCACCATGGATGACGACCTCGACACCGTCCAGAGAGACAAGATTTTCGTCTTCTAGATTTGTGAGATCTTCTGTGATGAGCTCGGCTCTTCCTCTCTGCCTTATCACCCGTTCATCTCTCTCCGTTTGCATCTCCTTTGTGTTAAGAAAAAAAAAAAAGAAGAAGAAGCACAGCCAGTAGCCTGTTTTTCCTCAGGCTGTTCAGTGGGCAACCTTCTGCCCCCCCCCACAGCCAATCAGCCAGTCAGGGAACGGCAGTAGCCCCTCCCTCAACCTGTATGGACACAAATGTGCCAACGAAGAGCTGCGTCGACGCCGAGGGATGCTGAAGTGTTTTGTCCTCTTGCTGCCATAATCAATATAACTCTTGCGATCGATGTTTACTTATTGCTGACGATGAAGATAACACTGTACTCATCTGGATTAACTTATTTTATACTGTTCACATAACGTTTGATCTGCAAACCAACAATGCATTTTGAAACGACTGTTTGTACGCTGTTTATATGCTCTGTGAGTGTTTGTACAGGTGTGAGTGCGTTTGACGAACATAAATGTGAGAACATGAACTCTGTCCAGTCTGTCAGTGGCCTTTTAATGTTCTCATCATGTGCATACTGTGCTCTGATTGGTCAGATCCCCCTAGCCATCCTTCTCATTGGAGAATATAATGATGATGATTGTATTTACTTCTCGACTGCCCTCAAATCTGGATGGGAAGGGGGTTTTTTTGTTCGTTTGTTTTTTTTGTTTTTGTTTTTGCACTGTACAACGAACTGATTTTAATGTCAAACATTGCAATGATCGGTTACTAAATAAAGGTCTCATTTTCATAGACTTTTTTTTTTTTGGCCATTTTCTGCATGTGCTGGTTGTGAATCTTATCTCTGAACTTGATGAGCCTGAATCTAATCAGTGCAGCAGGAGACAGAAGCATGTAGAGCCCTGAAAGATGACTGTTTGTTCTCAGAATGACAAAAATGCAGCATATTAAACGTACGGGAATCCGTCAGCATTAGGGTTACAATAGTTCACTTGAACCTGAAACAAGATGTGAAGCAAGAAAATTTAATTACCTAATTAAGACTGACTGAAAAACTTTTTTTTTGTACTTTAAGCATTATTGAAATAAATGCAGAGAAATCGTCTTTGATTTTAGTTTTTGGTCAAATTTTCCTACAATCATGGGGACACATTGCTGCATGTCTGTAGAGACTCTGATGTCTCTGTATCCGTAAATCTGTTGCCTTTAAAAAATGTGCAATATTTATTTCAACCTTCCTAGATCTCGCATCTGACAAATAGCAAACTCATTATAATAAAAACACTAAATCTTACTGTAAAATGAATTAAACAGAACTAAATTAACATTTTCTATCATTAACTCAATAGAAATGAGCAAATCCACTGTTATAACCCTGATTAGAAGACAATAAGTACATGAGTATGTACAAAATTATATTTATTAAATTTTTTAAATATAAAAATACAGTATTTGGTTACACAAATATATCTGCACTAACAACTTTTTCACTCTGCCAGTATGTTCAAGTTCAAACTAATGAACTGCTGCTGCTGCTGAGCCAGCAGCTGTGGAATATGGAAGAGTATTAATGTAAAATCAAAGTGGTTTGGCTTCAGTTTTACAAAAACAACAGTGACTGTTAACACTGATTCCTGTTTCTGAAAGGCTTTAACAACAAAAACTGAAGAAACAAGTTCACACATAGAAATAGTTTACACACAATATCGCTTGAAAAACCAGTGGCATAAATACAAAAGAAACGTGTTGAAAAAAGAAACTTGACCTCCATGCAGCTGTAAAGAACTGCGTTGTAGTTTCATGCCTTGCTTGCAACAGCAAATGTTCTCAGTAAAATTATGTCTGGGTTGTTTTCAGTAACGGTATAAGTGCAATTAATAAACCTTTGAAGGCTTCCCTCTGATTGTCTTGGAGTTCTTACACCTTGTAGGAGGCAACCATTTCCCATCTGAGATCGAAGTACACAAAACCATTTAAAAAACTGTTTGGCCAAAGTCTGGAACGGAGTTATAAAATGTAAACGTGAAATTAAAATGCTTTAAAAAGTAAAAATTCACGTCGTGTTGGAGGATAAAAGTCCTCAGCCCTCTGTCACATGGAGCTCCCTGAATTTCTTTGCTGTCTTGGTCATTGTCCTCATCCTCTTCCTCCAAATACAGCAGAGGAGGTCAGACTTTGCCCGAAAACCTTCACACTACAAAGTTCTGCAGAGGACTGAATCAAAGTGGTCACAGTCAATAATGCTCCAAAGTCCTCGTTGACACACCGAGTACAACATGACTGAACTGTACGTCGTGTCTTCAGTAGTGATAAACTCTGATCTGGTTGTTATCGTCTAGACCGAGCTGGACCAGGCCGCTCTTGGTTGAAGGAGTCTGATAGCGGGTGAAAAGAGGTCTGGAGGGCAGAGTTAAGGACAACGACTGAGTTCATAAGGTTCTGAAAAAAAAAATGTGTGATTTGAGGACAATTGAGCACAATCGTGTGAAGTGAAAAGAGGTTATCAAAAGACAAAGTCAAAGACGCTCTCCTGCCATTGATTTAAGCCCTAAAATATCATCCCTGTTAGTCAAAATGATATAATTAGACATTTTCACGGCCTGGAACAGCCCCCTCACCTTCAGCTCTTCGCATCATCTTGCTAGCTACTTAACATAAACAATGGGATTATGTTTGATGCGGATACATTCCCTGAAGAAGAATAGGACCTTTTCCAACAAGGTCACTCACCTGTGGACATTTCAGAACGTCACTGTGCTCCTTCTTTACAACTTAGAGTTCAACAGTAAAACATATATTGACCCTTTGTCCTGACTATGTTATTTGTCAGGTAAGATAATGTTAGGAAGATCAACCTAGCATTGGCTTTTTTTTTGCCATGGTGAGCCATTGCTTCCCTTAGGTGTGTGATGTACAAAACCTGTCTTGTCTGAATCTGCCTTTTTGAGTCGGTCTTTGGTGCACTGAGGTTTTAAGGAGGAAATTAACAGTCATGGCATTGACCGCTGATTTCAACTCCACTTTGCCTTGTTAAATGTAAAGAAAAAAACAAAAAGACATGTTGAGATGGTTAAAAATTTGA
>JAPZDZ010000024.1:5950979-5961681 GCA_029783805.1 Acanthurus tennentii | reverse complement strand
GGCTTCCACTCTGGAGGCAGAGGGGCAACAATGCCTTCCCTGGCCAGCCACAAGAGCTCTGGCTCACTGTCAGGATCAATACCAATCTCCCGTGCATACTCTTGGACCTCTAAAAGGAGAAAAAAAGTGACATGAGACAAGCTGAATGCATTAGTAATCCATTACATAACAGATCTGGTAGATTTAATAACTACCAAAGGCAAAGTGAGGCGATGTTTTCTTGTAGTACTTTTTTATTTCCTTCCACATGATTATGCAGCATTTGCAAAAAAATACATATACAAGCAATTGTTTATATTATTAGAAGATAAGTTGTAAGACTACTAGCAGTATAAACATATCTGCTGATCTATCAAATGAACAGCACTACGAATAGCACTGACTGCACTTATGACTAAACTGAGGCACCCTTAAAAAGAAAAAAATATATCTATATATATATTTACAAAGAATGACATAGGTATTAAACACTCCATGAATTGACACTGAATAAAAACATCTACATTTACATCACATGTTGCTAATAGTGCTGCTGTAAGGATGGATTATCCATTATCAATCATCAATATTCAACATATCAGTTTAAATTAATCAGGCTGAGGAATTCCCATCTGTCACTATATAGCAGCTGTACAGTTTAAACATTTTTATTTTAACCTCGGGATTGCAAAGGCATAGAGTCAGTATGTTCTTGATTGCCACTATACCCAGGTTATTACCCTCACCCCTATGCACCTTGTTCGGAGGGTATGTAGGTCTCGTCATAGTCCTCTTCAAGGATCAACTGGTCCCCGACGAGAGCAGCTGCAGTCATAGTTACTGCAGAGACACGGGGGAAATAAAAAAACACAGGATAACTGGCACAATGCATGGAGATATGGATATGGAGATAACCTTACTGTTAATATCATAATGGCAGACAACAACAGGAGGTTAGCAGTCTCGGCATAAGTCTCAGTATGTTATGCAAATACGCCTCTGTATCTGTGAGAATACTGAAGATTTTACCTTAGCATTAAGTTCAGCAAATAAAATGAACATATCGATTTATTGAATCTAGCTAAATTGTACAAAGCAAAGCGAGGGATTATTGTGAATCACGTTCTGCGATCTGTGAGAAACTGTGAATAAGTATAGCAGTTAAGTCAATAAAAATATAGTGACTTGAAAACTTTAAAGGGCAGTAATGCGTGGGACGCCTTGGAAAGACACAAAGTAAGCTTATTAAGCTAGCATCTTAGCTAAATTCAACGCTAGCAAGCTAGCTACTTACGTTAGCTCGGTCAGCTAATTAGCTAAAAAGTAGCTTATTTGGGATAACTGATTTACCTTTCAAACTTTTGATCGTTTTGTCATTAGCCTCTCTGGCAAAGTCGCACTTTTGTCAGTTGTTTAACGTTGACATTATGTACGCTAAGGGGAGAAGATGCGACCGTTACAACTCTAACAGCATCTCCAAGGACGCTTCCCCCGCTTCCTGTTGACGATGGAGACGTGGCTCTGACTGGCTGAGCTACATGAGGCGTTCATGCTTTATCGTAAACGCCCAATTCCCCAACTAAAAAGATAAAACAAATATTATTGTAATGGCAATCGCAGCGAAATCAAACTTTAAACCAAAATATTGTTTGTTGAAGATGCCAAAGAACCGTGATTTATTTAATATCTGGAGGAAAATCTATTAATATTTCGATTTTGGCTCATTTAACAATATTAATACATCGAAATAAAGAAATTTTACTTACAAATCTTATTAATGTTGAAGAGTAAACCTAGATTCTGATATAATGCGTTTTTTTGCCATTTGATCATGTGAAAATATGATGCGGATAACTGGGTATAACTCGGTGTTCTGTATTTATAAATTGGATGAACATTTTGCACTGCACCTAAAAGCATCAATCACTTCGGTGCCACATTTCCATCAATAGCTGACATGCGTACGCCGATCGAGTACGACTTTTTTTTTAAATCTGCTTTTGTTCTCGTCAAGAGCAACCTAGACAAGCAGCGCCTCAGGAAATAAGTGCAGGTCAAAAAGGACACATCACATTCACACAATAGCCTGTTCACCCTGATGCCCTCTGGTAAGAGATACATGATTCACAAACCATTCACAAATCACACACCAAAAGACTGCAGAACATTATTTTTTAGACTTTCCTCCTCTAATTCAACATAACAAAATATTCTACAATCATACTCTTTAAGCCACCATATTTGGCAATGAAAATAAATGTACATATAAGTACATATTTAATGATATGGTTTCTTAAGTGTGTAAACTGGGACTGTCATCATATCAGACTTTTGCTGCATGATTAATTAATGATAACAACAGTATTGCTAAAAGTCAAATTCCTATTTAAGCTATTGTGTTTTTTCATATTTTGGGTCAATAAATGAATCACAATGAGTGTATAAGTTTCGACCAAGGGAGCGAGAGTTTCTAACCATAACTGTACAAAAGTGTACAAAAAGAGCAATTATACCTCATGAATTTATTTGAATGGCGGGTGGCAACCAGTGTGAAGGGGCATTATCACAATGCCCAGTGTTAAATATGTTAAAATACTAGGAGATGGCTTTTTTCTTTCTTTCTTTTCCTTTTCTTTTCTTTCTTTTTTCTTTTTTTGTAAAAAGTAATTAATTTTGTGCCAATGATGCAGTAAATTTTCAAATACTTCCTACTGTCACATATTGGCTTCCCACTAAAAAGTAAAGTTTTCTCATGCATTAGATATATATTATTAAATAATACAAATCTAATAAAACACATATTAATAAGGATAGAATAGAAAGGATAATAATTACCAAATACTAATCTAGAATCCTTGACATGCATTGATTTAGGGAAACTGTGTGTTTGTCATGGTGTGGGTGGTTTGGTTTTGGTAACAGAGTGAATGACCCCTACATCTTAGGCAATGCTAGCTTTGGTGTAATAAACAGACCTTGAAACTGTAAGGACAAACTGAACACCTACGCATGACCACTACACACACAAAAAATATTTGATTACCTTGTGTTTTGGAATCTAAGCTTCCCTAACATGTGCTGTATATTTCATTTGTGGATAAGATAAAAATCTTTTTTTTATGTTAAAATGGGAGTCAGCTCATCCTGTTTTGTTTTTGGTGTTGATAGATGTTTCTTCAAACCAACATGTGAAGCATGCAAATCTAATCAATTTCAAACTTCATCTGAGATTGAGAAAAGCAATGAAACCAAGCTTGCTTAGCCACTATTCACACTATCGTAGTCGCAATACATTTAAAATACTCTAGTAAAACCAATGCAATTTAAATTTACTTTCAAAAGTAAAAAAGCATTAAGCAGTAAAGTCTTCCTGAGAATCAAAACGTTTTTAAGAATGAAAGTGGCACAGTAACAACTCCAAACACCAACACTAACATTTAACCGTGCACTTAGCTGCATCATCTTTGAGACAGTCTTTAGAACAGCAAATGGCTACAGAGGCTCATAGAAAAGAGGTAATATTCCCTTTCATTTGCCTGAACAAGTCACTGCATGTTGGGTGACAAAGGAGTTGCCAAAGTGTCATCATTATTCACTGATTACCTGTGCTTTTTTTCAGCATATTAGTGAATGTGTAGATTATTTTGTGATAAAACATTATTCCCTGGTGACTGTCCTCTAATGATTTAGGTTATCTGAGTCCAGTGTGGATTTTCTTACTTTGCTGTCAAGCTGCACAATCCACAGGGCGATGCAACCTACAGTGACCCTCAAAGGCCAGGGCTGTGTTCCAAATATCTGTATTAAAGCAGGATCAACCTCAGCAGATGTGACATTGCAAAACATCACACATCATTACAGTTAAGTACACTTGGGTATAGCAATCCGATGTGTATGTATGTGTGGTAGAAAATGAGAAAGAGCTCCACACTGTTGCTCACAGCTGAAATAACCTCCCCTGCTGCTTTGAAATCAGTGCTCCATCATGGAGGCAGCTGGAACAATGACACGACCTTTGAACCTCAGCCAGGGCCTGATCAAATGGTGGATTTTCTTATCAAATATTTATCAGCTCCAGGCAGTTATCCCACATCTGCCTGCCTGTAAGTCACGGTAAAACTGGTTGTTGACAATCAACGAAAACTTAGTTTTCTCGGTTAAGCATAACTGGATTCGGCCATATGCATTAAGCCAGAAAATGCTTGGTTTAACATAACAATCAATGTTGTTGATTATTGTGAGGAATTTGCCAAATTCTTCTATTCTTCTCTTGGTAGCTGTCTCACATCAAGCCAAAGTTATGCATGTAGTCCTGCTTTGACCTACTTGTTGCTGTCTACAGGTTTTATATGTGATTTTCCCAAAATAGTTGGGATTAAACTGTTCCCCTTTGCCTGTTCTAACTGTCTTTGTTTCTCATCATATTATTTAAGTGTCCGTCATTCTTTTAAGTTTTGCAAAAACATTCGACCTTAGCAAATGCCTTGTCAGCTAGGTGTCTGAGTTCATATTGATAGCAATTACAGTGTCTGTAGTGTGGATAGATGGTTCATTGGTGATGCTGAATCAACGTACTGCAAGGGAAGCATTCAAAGGTTGCTTCTCCAGATAAGCGTCAGTCTTCTGACAAGGCTTGTTTCACCCTAGGTCAGCAGCTATGAGCAGCTGATATGTAGTACACTCTTATCACACAGGTCAGGCCAAAAGCCCAGAAGACAATTGTACAATGACAATACAAACTGGAGAAAATGAGGGAAAAGGTTTCTGCAGGTTTAAACATTTTAAATTTCAAACTGTTTTAGGCCTTTTAAAGACCATTATGAATGCAACTGTGGACCTATGACACACCTGTACTATCAAAAAAAAGTATGAAAGATATGAAGAAAAAGATGGAGACCTTTTTTTGGCGGCTTTACAGTTTTCTGACTTCTCATGTGACTATAATGCCTTGATACCCAAAGTTCCTAATTTGATTGTTTTCTTGAACAAGATGCAGATGATAAAATTTTATTTCTAAAGGATTCAAGCAAACACTATATGTGCTGTTCTGGAGCAATTTTCACTCATTGTGGCCTTTTTGCAGCTTGATCAATCAAATTACAAATTATTTAGTGAGACTCCAGTGATTATAACTTCAGTAAAAACACTGACTCTATAATCCCATCATTTCTTGAGACCTCTCAAAATAATATTTATGACATTTTCCGATCTATAGTTTTTTGTTCTTGGAGGATGCATTCTACAATTAATTGCATTATTGTTCTTCTTATGCTGTCGGTTCAGTCTGAAAAATGTCAAAAAATAGTGATAAATTTCATCACTGTGAAGGAATTTCTCTAACCCTCTAGGCCTTTTCACCTCCTCGTCTGCCACTATACTTCTTTGCACTTAAGTAGAACAAAGTTGATGGCTGTGTCACACAGAGGGAGAGTCTTACAGTTATTTGTGCAGACTCTCCCCATCTGCCATAGCAACCAAGGCTGAGAGTATGAATGTTTATGCTCTGACACCCAGTAAGATCCTGAAAGTGTACAGCTTGATCTTATTTGGATACACAGTTTAGGACTGATGACATGTGAGGACACAAAGACTTAAAAACATCTCACACACAGGACAAGCTCAGATTGGTGGTGGCAATGCTCGTGATTACTTGTGGATGCTGCTAGTACTGATCTCCCCAACGTTGAGTTCTGCAATAAACACCTCTGCGTAAGACATCTACTGTCTCCTAACCTCCTCATTTCCTCCAGCTCATCTTTGATCAGATTTTTCCTTCACAGTCACAATTTCCCAGAGAAAAATCTGGCATCTGGCAGCACATTCTCTGCACTTGGCTGCTTTAGTTTATTCACTAAATTAGAAATTTGTCAGTCAGGAATTCAGACAAACTTATGATTGCACGGTAACTACAAAGCCTCTGTCACTGTCTTGTCCAATTATCTTCTGTATTTTGCTAATTCGTGTCATTCAATGGCTTGAGTTGATTATGCCTGCCTTAGTGAACCAGGCTCTGATGTGACTCGGTTAGGTGACAGCTCTAGCAAACCTCTGTCTTCAGAGCTAAGATTGGCTCCTCTGTGTGAAAATTTAAAGTGAATGAGTGAGAGACACCGCAGCATCAAATGATAAATGAAAAAGCCAAATGGCGGTTACTGGTATGTTTGGTATTGGCCAGTCATCGATGACTATTCAGTTCTATTCTGATTTTTCTATTCTTTTTTATTTTTCAAGATCAAAACCATCAAAGAAGAATTGTTGGGGACTTTGACGATGTGTACAAATCCTACTTCCTCTAAAAATCATCTTCCCCTAATTTAGTGATGGCTGCAAATCAGTTACATCTTTACAATTTACCAGTTTACAAAAGTAGTCGAGTAAACTCTTTTATACAGCTTTAATGAAACTGAACAATGCATGTTTCAAAGTAAATATTTATTTCAAAGCAGTTTTTTAAAGGTGAGTGATGTGTATGTTTTATTCACTGCAGCGAACTTTTTTTTCTCTGTGGAATAACTGAGAGTGAAGTTATTTCTTTTTTAGAATGACCTCTCTTAGATGTTGTAACTAGCGCTTATTACAGTATATATGATTCAAATACATGCTGTAGTATACTGCCTGAGATATGAACCAGAGGTGTTTCCTTTCCTTGTGTAAGTGTTATCAGTACAGGGATTAATATTAGTGTTATTCAAAGAACAGTGTATTGATTATAGAGGCCATTGGAACTATATTATGCAAGAAACACAGACTAGCCTTTTGGTTTACATTTGGTTTCTACCCATGGCAATGATTAACCTTGCACCTAATGACCCTGAACTATTAGACAAGTCTTAACAGACAGTTGTGTGATGCATTTTCCTCCTGCTACATTTATCAGAGCATAGGGATGCTCGAGCATGTGAAGTATCCCCACAGCACATTAATATACAAGGGCCAATAAGAAAACCATTATTTAAAATGTAAACATGCTGCCTTCTAAGTTTTAAAAAACCCAGAGCTTGGTTTTCAATGCATTCCATATATTACATATACAACACATATATATCACATACTGTCACTTTGTAACATTCATTTTTCCAATGGGGGAAATTATACCTCACCTACTGCAAAGAAAAAAAGGACAGACCTGAGTCTTTTAATGGGAAATCATTGATAAGCCAAATGCATGTGTGACAATCTCTAAAAGAGTACCTGTGATATACGAATATGTGTGAATCACTACAGACAACTGTCTAGACTATGATCTTTCCTCTTGTTTAGATTGCATGAAGCAATGGTGACAAAGTCCCCTGGTGACAGGACAACAAACAGCATGGCACACACCACCATTTGACCTATTAATCATCGCACACACAAACTCCGTTATCCATGACCTGAGATAAGTCTGTCTTGATACTCTGTTCTGTATAGATTGCTGCACTGTTTCGTGGTATCTTGTTGGTCAGTGTAAATGTGAGTGCGTGCACATCTGTCATCCGCCATTTATTGACGAGATTGAATGTGAGCATTTCAGAAAGTCCACTGCAAGAAGCCACTGTCTTCTATTTGCTCATGTTTGTTTTACCTGGCAGCCTTTTGACATCACAAGGACTGTAAATAATGTGGCTTTCCTGTCTGCCTTACTTTTCTGTAAAAAAACTAAATGCAATAAAAACAACAGGACCTACATTATTTGGTATATATGCAACAAAAATGAAGAAAAAAAAGGAACCTTATATACGCAATGCAAAATACTAGATAAAATAATTTTATTCTGTGTACAGGAATTTTAAACAAATCTTATGCCATTTAATACAGCCTTTTTTTATTCCCTTATTGCTGAGCTTCCAATTTACCCCCACCCCTTCCTTTTTCTCCAATTTTGTTTGCTATCCTTAAAAACATTTTTTTTTTCTGTCGTCCCACTCCGTTCCCTTCTTGTCCCATTCTCACTTCGTCCCTAATTTAACCATCTTCATTGCTGTGCCTTCACAATGTGTTGTCTATTGTATTTTTCAGCCTTTCATGTCTTCTGTACAACAAAGGCAGATGGCTTCAGGACAAAAGCATGCTTGTTTCTTGTTACAGTACATCTTTGATACTCATAATCTATAGAAAATCTGCAACTGCATGTGTCGATATGTGTGCTGAGTAATCTCCTCCCAGCAGGTGACCATTGAACTCTCAACCCACGTCCCTCTGCCGAGAGTTTTTGGCAGGGGGGGGCGAGGTCCACCTGCACGAGGACACAGACCCCTCACACCTCCACTCCAGCCCCTCCTTCCTACATGGACTTACCCCTTACCCCGGACACTATAAAAAGTCTGCTCTTACTGAGGTTGTTCAGTCTCATCACGAACTCCACCAGGTAAGACAAGCAACTGCGGTGACTCTGACTGGGACTCAAGCTTTATGATAGGAAGTCAGAAAATAGTTCATTATGAACTTTTTTGTTCATCAGAGCTTTTATTCAACCTGTAAGCTTTGATGAAGTCGTTAATTGGTGCCAAAATTTAGTTTGCCTGCAAGGGAGGGAATTTTTAAATTTCGACTTTATGAGACTTCAATAATAAATTACTACTTTGGGATAATGCTGTTTACCCTTTTGTGATGTTTAAGTCATTACCCATATTTGAAGGAGATCTAGAGCTCTCTGAATTGAAGTGCTCCTGGATTTAAATTGTCCAAGGTATCAGGGAGATGATTTGTGAGTTTATCTACTGAGATTTACTGTGAAGCCCAAAACAGGATTACGTAGCAGTCCACAGCTAATCTGCTTGAGCTGTCCCTCTAATTTCAAACCCCTCTGAATCTATAAGATATTGCAGGTTCTGTTGTAGGTAGCCATATGTTTAGTGTGCATTAATTTGATCTGATCAATCAAGAATGAGTGTGTAGTTTTAAATCTTTTTTATAAGCCTACACTCATCTGGCCTTAAAATTGCTTTTTGTTGGAAAATATTTTTTTCAGTAGTTTTTCTTTCATTCAGAAGTTCTTAAATGATCTAAATGTGGCATGTGCTCTATATTATTAATAACTAAGTTATCCCTTTCTCAACTCTAGTCCACCATCATGAAATTTGCAGCTCTTGCTCTCACCCTTCTGCTGGCAGTCGGTGAGTACTGAACGTGGTCTGTTTTGTACTTAAGGGAAAGACTTAAGGGCTTATTCAGCTCTGCTCAGTCTGTAAAGTCATTTTTACAAAACATGAAATATATTTTCAACATAATACTCCCTGTTGCCTCCATCCACCTCCTCCTCAATTCTGCCTCTCTCTACCACCCACCCTTTTATTTTCTTCCTTTTAGGCTCCCATGGCGATGTATGGCCTGGGAATTATGTAAAGGACGTGATTCTACAAGCACAGGCGGCAGTCGATAGGATCATGGAACCGCTTAAAGACGGCGAATACGCGGAAAAAGCGTAAGGCATCATCACTTACTTTAGTAAACCATACTTTCTGATATATTTGCTCTATCATTTGTTCACCTTTTCAGTCAATTGCATCTTACAATTCCCTAGTCACCATTTACTCAGTGTAACTTAGTTTATTTATCTCTAGGTAAAATAATTTTGCTCTCCGATCTTTATTCCCTCTCAGGCAAGAAATGAAACAACTTGTGTCCATTGCTTCTACGTCCGTCATCGGATTCCTCGATTCAGATGACGCGAGAAGCTTTTATGATGGTGCTCAAACCCGTTTTGGTGAAATCATTAATAAACCGCAAACCCTTCAAGCGAGGACCCATATCATGCAACGCGCGGGGGAGTACAAAATTATGATCGATGATTACGTTGAGAGCCACAGAGAGGATTTCCGTAGTCTGATAAGTAAACTTGAGGAGACCTTCAACAGCAACCGTGAGGAAACCGCTAAACTTTTGATTAATGCTGCAGATGAAATGAAAGAGGAATTTAGAGGTAGTATGGAAAACTTGAGAGAAATGGTTAAACCATACACCCAGGAATACAGGGAACACATAAAGGCGCTGTGGACCAAGGTACAGGAAAGCAACTTTGTTGAGATTATTACACCTAAAGTCCTAGAAATCCATGGAAAGTTCAGAGAGATCCTTCATGATATCTATAATGCATTCAATCAGCAGTAAATTTTCTGTACCTTGTTCTGTAACTAACCTTATCAACCTGTCTGTACTAGATCAATCCCATTTTAGTCTCTGTTTTCTCTTTTCTGGCATTTATATACAATTACTTCCCAGAATCATGTGGATGCCTAACTAATGCAGTTCTTTGCATCAAAATGGCCGGACTCTTGCTCTCTTTTCCCCATGCAAACATCTTACTTTATGCGCACATGCAAGCAAAGACATACACAGATACATCCATACTCAGCACACATACGCCTCGCTCTTCGCATACCACAACCAAGTGCTTACATTCTGTGTAGAAATTGTGTGTGAATTATCACCTGTACCTGGATCCCTGTGTAATGATGCTTGTCTGAAAACTGTGCTTTGGTGACATACAGCTCAATAAACATCTGACTGTTTATATTACTTTGTTCTCTGACTCTAAATTTAACAGAGTGAAATATCTGTTGGTGACTGAAATAATTAGGCTATCCCTTTTGTATTGTCTACAACTATTGCTCCCATACTGAAATTTACATATTACATACATATATATACATTATTTACACACACACACACACACACACACATAGGTATCATAAAATCCTTGTGTGCCCCATCTGATATTAGCCAAAATTAGAATAGTTTTATT
>JAPZDZ010000024.1:5923463-5939380 GCA_029783805.1 Acanthurus tennentii | reverse complement strand
TAATATCCATACATCGTTTTAGTATACATAATACATAAATATATATTTATTAAAAAAAAGTTAGCGAGAGAGAAGCCTGGCCCGACCCGACCCGAACGTAATAATTGACATTTTGGGCCCGACCCGGCCCGAAATTCGAGTCGGGTCGGGTCGGGCACGGGCTCGGGGTCGGGCTCGGACTCGGGCTCGGGCTTAAGATCTTACCTCTACTGTGTACTGCTATGATTTAACAAACAATGTATGAATTATTTTATTTTATTGTTGAAGTGTTTTCATGTGAAACATTAATTGTTAAAAAACTGACATCCTGATGGCAAATCATTTACTTATTGTACAGCTGAAATCCAGGAGCCAACTCCTCCTCTTTTTCTCCCACGCTGTTGTCTCATCATCCTCTCACAGCTCCAGTTCATATCGTGACCAGGGTAGGAGTGTGTATGTTCCCTACACCCAGGGTCGCTGGGAGGGGGAGCTGGGCACCGACCTAGTCTCAGTCCCACACGGCCCAAATGCCACGCTGCGTGCCAACATTGCTGCAATCACCCAGTCAGATCGCTTCTTCATCAATGGATCCAACTGGGAGGGAATCCTGGGGCTGGCCTACGCCGATATAGCCCGGGTAAGAGCAGCAGTATTGCCTGGTCCACAAGTTGCAAAGGAGACTTTTACACATTGATAATGGCAATGTATCATAGATTTACTGGTTGCTGATGTTAAAAAATAAGTTTCTTTGAAGCTTCAGGAGGAGTGAATTTCATGTTGCATTAATTTTCTGCTACATTGGCAGGTCTACTTTAGCATTTAGTCAAAAGTACTGTTCAGTGCTGATCAGGAAAGCCAAATAGGGTGGACCTCCAGTGTATTCCTGTGAGCACCAAGCTTGTGATAAGACCATGGAGAATATTTTACTCCTTTTGTTGTTTTCTGTGCTTTCTGAATCTCTGGTGTAAGAGGGTGGTTACTTTGACAACACTGGATTTGCAGATGGATGTGGGACAAGACAAGGAAAGAAACAACTTATTTTTGGATATGTAACTAAAATCAATTTTTTTTTTTAATTATTGTTGAAACGATACTAGTACTTCTGGGGAATGTAATAATAGCATTGGTGAGAAGCAGAGAGACAGGATGAAACCTGGTTTTATAACAAGTATTCTGATATGAGCTGAGAAGGTTGAGGTTTGTTTACTCTTCTGGAAATAAAAGCTAAAACAGCAGCTTAGTTTGCCTAACAGGAGATTGACTGTCCTGCTCATTTTTCTCTCTCCAGCCTGATGAGACATTGGAGCCTTTCTTTGACTCTCTGGTTCGCCAGACTCCTGTCCCCAACCTCTTCTCTCTCCAGTTATGTGGCGCCGGCTTCACCCAAAACTATTCAATGGGCAGCGCTACTGTTGGTGGCAGCATGGTAAGGCAAACCTAGGTACACAGGCAGGTAGAATCAGCTGTCAGTTTGGAGCAATTAAATTTTTCCATATGTTCTCAGATCATCGGAGGAGTGGATCCATCACTGTACGTGGGAGAGCTTTGGTACACCCCTATTCGCAGGGAGTGGTACTATGAGGTCATTATTGTACGCATTGAGGTGAATGGACAGGACCTAAACATGGACTGTAAAGAGGTAAAAGCCAAAGGAAAACAGGCTTAGTGGTCAATCACTGGTACTTAAAGCTGTATAAGAATTCATGACTGTTCATCCGTCTTTTTCAGTACAACTATGATAAGAGCATTGTGGACAGTGGCACCACCAACCTTCGACTGCCCAGGAAAGTCTTCCAGGCTGCAGTCAAGGCTATTGAAGCAGCCTCTTCGGTTAGTCCTTGCTCCTCTACAGATGTGTTTATGTCCATATATTAACGTGGTTCTCTTTTGCTTCCTCTGTTGCTTTTTGTTGCCCCAGTCATCACCCATTTCTGACCGTCTAGCCACTACAGTGCAAGATCTGAGTTGATGAAGTGGTTGATGGACTTATATGAGTCACCTTCAGTTGTGGTTGTGTGCTTAAAGCAATAAGCTGAACAGGTAGCAGAGACAAGTGTGTGGCGAGTTATTTATGCACTTTATGCCCAGAGTTCTGCCTTTCAGGCTATATAAAGGCTGCCATAGATTGCTGGTAGATCTTATTAAGGTTGTATGCTGCTTGAAAGGAATATCTGCAGATATGACTAAGGGTAAATAAAATGTAGCATCAGAGTAGGGGTTTTTTTTGTGCATGACATTTTCTGCAGTTAATACAGTCCTAAAAGGATATTCTTTGTAACTGGACAGCATCATTTTTGGGAGACTATTAGAAACTAGATTTTATTTCGACATAAGAGCATTATACATACAATACAGAGGCAAAGGTTTAAAGCTTTACAGAGCATTGATTTTTTTATTAGTTGTACCACCAGTTTAGGGAAGACAAAAAAAACAATATAACCATTCACTCATGTCTGAAGCACAATGAAACACATCGTGGAGCATAACTGGTCTTGATGAAAGTCACTGATTTACAGAAAAGGTATGAAAAAATGTGTGTACATAGGTATATGGCTGTTTTGTGTAAAAAATAATAACTGATCCAGTAATTTGGAAGGAAATTACAGTCTGTCCTATCTATTAAAATGATGAAATGAAAGTGTAGTTTACTTGCCCTGAAACAGTGGCTAGATATCTTTCATGAAATAGGTTGGTCTCCGTGCTCAGGGGGATAGAAAGCCCTGCTGTACTGTTGCGAACATTATTAATGTCTCCTGCAGCGGAGATCAGCTGCTCCGAAACCAGGATAAAAACATGTGCAGGTCTTTAAAATGAAACAGACTGAGGGATTTAGTTTGCCAAATAAGACTTTTTATGAGCACTGCCATTTGTGCTAGCTGTTATTACCAGTGGTGGGCTTTAGTACTGATGTTGCTTACATTGACCTGACTGATGACATACTCACAAAACACCTTTTTTTTGCCATCCCTGCTAGTGGATAAGGTCTAGTCTCCCTTCACGAGAAGATATGGGAAAAGAAAGAATGAATGTCCTCCTGACCCTGTTTTTCAGACAGAACAGTTTCCCTCTGGATTCTGGCTGGGAGAGCAGCTGGTATGTTGGCAGGCTGGCACTACACCCTGGCACATCTTTCCAGTCATCTCCCTCTACTTGATGAGTGAAAACCACAACCAATCCTTCAGAATCTCCATCCTACCACAGGTAATACAGTAGAGCTGGACAAACCCGGACTGAATGCACAATGTCACTTGTGTTTTCAGGACTTTGAACATTTGTCCTGAGAGACTACATGAAGTTATATCACTTAAGCCTGAAATTCTGTCAAAATTCTGTCCTGAAAATTTAATTTAGTTTTTCATTGTGTACATCTTCTGTGATTCTAAGACATAAGGACAAATGCACAGGTGTCATTTACTTGTGTTCTCTTAAAGAAAGTCTGCTTCATGAACCCTGAAGATCTATACTTGGAGACTGAAGGGTTTTTCCAAGTCCAGCATGCGTTGGTCAATCTGCAGGTAGACTGGTAGCATGAGAGGGCACTGCCAAGGTGACCTTGAGCAGGGCTCCTAACTGCTTGGAGAAAAGTTTTGCAACTTTGTTTTCCGTTAGTGTCTGTGTGTGTGTCTGTGTGTGTCTATGTGTGTACAGATGAACTTCACCAAAGGACCAAATCAATCAGTTATGATTGTGCTATCTTTTAAGAAGTCCTCAGTAGCTGAAAGCCTGGTACCATGAAGACAAAAATACCAGGTTTCAAGGAGAAATCTTTGAAAACATTTTCTAAAGCTTTTCATAATCTTTGAAAAGTTGTTTAACAATTTTAATTCAAAGCAGCTCAGGAAGACCTTGATGGGGGTGGAATGAACACTTTTTAAAAAACCTGTAGGAAGCTCGTGACCTGTTGACAGCAAATGAAAAGGCTTGAGAAAAGCTTTTTACTTCCTTTGCTTCCTGTTGTAATTTTTGTACAGCAAACTACTGCTTGAAAAATGTAGGGTAACCTCACATGTGTTCTAAAAAAACCTGAATTCAAATACAAATGTACCCATAAACTAGCAAATTTTAGGTTGATAGTGTTTGAGAGTTTAAGGAACCAGATAATATAACAGCTCATATTCAAAATTTTTAGAATAAACACATGATATAAGAACCCTCATAAATACCTCTGAAGAATTAAGATAGTTTGTAGTCAATGCTAATGATTATTAACATATTAGTGCTCCCTGGTGGAAAAACTATGGAATAACAGCACTTTTCTATAATAACTTTGACATTGATCCTTTGCAATTTATCAGCCACCATTCAGTATATGCCATTGTGGTCTTAATGAGTACTATTCTTAATTGAACCCATGCGGTTGTATCAGTGGTTTCTACAGTGAACACAGTCATAAGCTGTTTTGCTATTAGTGTGCGGTTAAACCTCACAAGGTGAAAAATGTGTTGGTATCAGGCATTACGCAAAAATTAAAGGTCTGTGTTGTCTCTTTATTGATTATGAAACTCCATGATTCACACCACTCCTTGTTTTTTTTTTCCCTTTCTTTGTAGCAATACCTGCGGCCAGTAGAGGATGTTGCCTCTGCTCAAGAGGACTGCTATAAGTTTGCTGTGTCCCAGTCCAGCACTGGTACAGTGATGGGGGCTGTCATTATGGAAGGCTTCTATGTGGTTTTCGACCGAGAAAAGAAACGCATTGGCTTTGCCGTCAGCACCTGTCATGGTGAGGAGAAGAGGGTGGAAGGGATAAAGGGGGGTAATCGATAAGGTTAATGGCGTAAATCAAAAACAGGAAAAGAAAATGAAAGATGGATTGCCACAGAATGAGGTACGAGTCAAGGGAATACATAAAAGGAGAGAAAATGAAACAGAAAATGAAGGATATGTCTTCGGAATATCTCTCTTATTAATTATTAAAGTAATAGTGATCCACAGTATCTGTAATCCTCACCCTCGAGTTTTACAAATTCTGACAATCCTTCTCTCCTGTTCGTAGTGCATGATGAGTTTCGCACAGCGTCTGTGGAAGGACCCTTCCATGGAGTCGATCTGGAGGACTGCGGTTACAACATTCCTCAGACGGACGAGTCCACTCTTATGACCATCGCCTACATTATGGCAGGAATCTGTGCTCTCTTCATGCTGCCGCTGTGTCTCATGGTGTGCCAGTGGCGCTTCGCCCGCTGCCTCCACCCGAATGGGGACTTTGCTGATGACATATCGCTCCTCAAGTGATGCTGGCGGAGGAAATGAGATACAGAGACCTACACTTGAAAAACAGGACAGAGATGGATGGTGGTACAGAGGATGAACATTGTTTCAAACTGTTGGTGATGCTGAATAATGTTTTTACATGGTTCTCAAGGAATATGTTACATAACGTACAAAAAGTGCTGACAGGTGAATACAGAGTGAGTAGTGCTGCCCTCTAATTGGAGAGCACTTGGGGATAACTAGAGCCATCACTAACCTGAGGGAAAAAAAAGAAAAACTGGTGTCATCGGTGACAACGTCACCAGTTTAAGCTACCTATGCAGATCAGCATGACTAGAGGACCTGAAGTGGGAAAACTGCGACACAGAAAAATCAGCACTTTCTTATAAATAGTGTATAAAAATAACAGGAGGATTGGATTTGAAGTATTTCGAAGATTTGTCTCTGAACATTGCAGAGCTCCACACAGAAAAAAAAGAGAAAAAATAAATCCAAACATGGTTAAATGGAGAAACTCTTGAGCTGGTTAGGAATCCACCATGTAGTCAGATGTGGTTTGCTATGGTATGATTTGAACGTATGAGTGCGTGGTCAAACGTGTGTTTGTTTATACATCTACTGTTTGTGGCTTACGAGTGAATGAAACAAGGTTAATATGTGTGAGCATGCCTGTACATGTGAACCGCTGTACTGTAAGTGAAGAGTATGCAGAAAGACTTCATGAAAATGAATAGCATCTATGAAATTACACTATCTTGCAAGTGCAAGCAAAGAATTCTGCAATGCAAATTAAGCATAAAAAGGCTGACTTGATGAAATATCAGATTGTAACAGCATTTACTGCATAAAACAGTTTTGCTTTGTGTGAAACTGAAACTACTGAACAAACTCAATACCAGATGTCACTTTTTCTTCTTATATTGATAGCTAAAATATATATATTGTACACAATTTTGTGCATTCCAAATTGTCTATTTGCGCAGGCACACACACAGACACACACAATACACATTGCTTATCCTACTGCTGCACCATCTGATGATTTGCACATGTAACACATTACATGTTAACAAAAACCAAGACTTCAGGGCTTTCACAGATGCAGAAACAGCTAACTCACAACATCTTTCAACGGGGACCATATATGCTTGGAGAAGAAAACCAGCCCAATGTATGTTATACACTAAAGAACACTATGTATGTCTACTATTGACAGTTTATATTGTCTCTCAGCAAGCTGTAAATAGACAAATACAAAACTGTATATTTATCTGTCAGGTGCTGGCAGCACAGTTGAACCAATAAAGTACTTATTGTAACAATAACTTGTATTTTCATTTCTTGGCACAAAACACTGATTGCTAAAACATGCTCATAGATGGGCATCCATTACATATTAATTTACAGTTTATGTGCAGAAAAAACTGTATGAAAAAAAGAAATTGATTCAGACATAGATTATCTTAAGAATACATTTTATGTGTTGTTTACAAATGATTTAGACACTGAAAATATATACAAACAGTTAAAACTCCATGATATGTTCTTGGTGATAATCAGAGCTTAGACCTGCTTACAATGAATATTTTCAAACTGAGACTCCAGAAAAATCTAACTTAAATTAAAGACTTTCTTGGAAAATAAGAATGACACAAACTGTGTTTTCGAAGTAATGATGAAGTAATGACTAAAGAAATGATGATGATTATTGCATAACTTTTTGCCTTCCAATACAGAGTTAGTTGAACTTAGTTGGATAAGCACTACTTAAAATACTTCTCTCCCACTGCAAAACTTTCACTTGTTGGTCTTCATTAAACCCATATTTTTGACTTAATTAAACTTGTTAGTTGATGCTTGATTATTGTTAAAACGATATACTTATCACGTTATACTGATAATTTCTTAATAATTATTTGTTTAACTTATTAATTTATTGTTAAACAATAAACCTGTCCAATTTTAAAGTATTCATATGTATAAATATATATATTGTTAAAAAATAATTATTATTGTACTTAATAATTATTAAAATTATCACGTGATAATTTTTTGTTCTAACAATAATTTATTACATTATAACTTGATATGTTATTGTTCTAAAAAACTATGACGTCATAATGTAAACCTTTTGTGGTTATAACAATGTACTTTTTATTGTGAAATGTAATAATTATTTTAAAAAAATAAAGTGAAATTTATATTTTAAAAAAATATATTGTTGTTTATATTTTGAAACTTATCCCGTTATAACATGAAGGGATAAGTTTCAAATATAACTTTGAAGTTTTATTGGTATAACAATTAACACATCACTTATAACGTGATATTGATCCATTTTTTATTTTCATAGCGTGGTATTAATACGCTTCCGCAATACTCAGACGTAGCAATACGCTTCCGTAGTAAGTCAATGCCGAAACAAGTACCTGCATTTGCCATGGTGGTTTTTCCCCTTTAGGCTCTAGACCAATCAGGTGCCACGTGTTGACGTTCGCTCAAACACCGTATGACGTAAAACGTTTGGGTTGAGACTTGCACGTTACTGTGATGAGATGTCAAGCTCGACGTTACTCATAAATTTCACAAGAAACAGATGAGAGCAGCCAATTAAGTGGAAAGGTAAGGAAAAGGCATATAATTGTAATAAATGACAATGGTTACAAATTCATACTGTCATATTTAACTTAAGTACAGCGACCAAATAGTTATCGTCAGGACGCGAGCTACTAGCTAACTTACTATGACAACAACAAAGCTTCGGTTTCTCCCAGTTCTGACTTTATTTCGTCATTTTAATTTTAATACGGATTTATTTACTTTATAATAGTTGTAATGTCAAAGGTGGCAGTTTATTAAATTACCTACATCGACTACCTTCTCAACTATCGTTAGCTAGCACACCTTGTGGCTAAAGAAAACTAAGCAATCAGCAAATCTGAGCTTGCTAGCATTAGCTGACCAGGTAGCTTAACGTGACTAGTTTGACTACAACGAAGACAGCAAATTATGGGAAACTTGAGGTTATTTCACCTACAGTCAAACAAAAGGATACTGATCGTTATTAAAATCTCAGCTGTTAATGTTTGAAAGAGTACGTGTCGATAACGCGTGTCTAATTTAACTTTCTGTTTCTGTAATGAACAGATAATGTCTTTTTTATGATTTGCACAGAGACAGATATGTTTCTACAGTGCTTAACTCAAGGTCAATTAACAATTTGATAATGGGCGTTGACGTGATTCATGATTAATTCATCTGGTTAGCCGATTAATTACACTGGCTCATTTACTTTTACAATAGTAATACTTATTAATTGTAATGCATATAAAACGTTATTTGATACGATTGCTGTTGTTCTATAAAACGATTCAAATAATTATTTAGAAAAAGTTGTACTTTTTTAAGGCTGTGCTTTTATTGAAGCTCCTTACTGTGGGTGGGGCAGGTGTATCATCAAGATGATCATGTAATTTTAAACTCCTTATGCCCGAGCTTTTGTTTGGTGTGCATTTTTTTATTTCTCCTATGGGATTAGTAGGACCTAAGTTTTTTAACCAAATAAGTATAATAACTAAAATTTGTCTTTGTACAAGAAGTAGTTTTTGCAAAAAATGATGTCCTCATATGAGGACAATGCGTGAAAGTTTTAAAAGATGAAGTAACATGGTGCAGAGAAGCAAAAATATAATGTCCTCATATGAGTACACAGGGTCTCAGGAGGTTTTAATATGGCACTTTTAAGTTTCATTTTCATAGCCAGAGTCTGGTTTGTGTCATCTTATATATTTGAATCTAGGCGTAATAATTAAGTTAAAGGCACTTTTTTTTTTTTAGCAATTACTATCTGCATTCAAGGCTGAATTGTCAGCTATGTGTAATTTGCCTTGTGTCCTTTGTTTGCGGAATGAAGACTACATGCACCCCCCTCTAACAGGTTGATCCAGCCACACCTTAAGCACAAGGTAGACTGATGTAGATTCTCTAACTATTCGACATCAAAACAAGGCAAAACAAGGCTGGGGTCAGGGAAGGGTTATTGAAATCGAGGGATGCTTTGTTGTTTCACTTTAACTCAGTAGTGTTTGTGTTCCCTTATTTTATTTTCTAACATGTAATGCTAATAGGATAGCACTCATCTGTAATAGCATCTCAATAGCGATCAGTTAAGGTACTTTGATGTAACCACAGAGTGTTTATTAAATGTTTGGCAACCAAAGCTCTCTCAACTGGCGTCCAGTTTGCATGATGCTGTGAATTTAATAAGTGGCCACTGAATGCAACACACCAATGATAAGCAACCAGCCACTCATTCTCACATTGTCCTCAATGCTAAGACTTAATTTTGTCCTTGCCTTTCTTTTCTTACGTCCAGGTTGCTGTTCAGATGAGGAGGGCTTGCCTGGTAGACCCTGCATGTCACCCCCTGTTTTCATGGCAAAACCCTATTTTCCCACACTCCTGATCCTCCTTTTTTTGTCCTCCTTCACCCTCTTGCTTCTGACCCTCCTGCCTACTGTTGCTCCTTCGGTTCCCTTCTCTTCCTCCTCTTCTCCCTCATCTTGGCCGTCACCATCTTGCGGCCTGGGTCAGTCCTGGGCTGTCCGAATTCACGCTGGCCCACATAATGAGGAGGAGAGTGAGGAGGGCTCTGTGCACCTGGATGTGATAGCCAACAGGGTACAGAACTTCATGGACACTTTCTGCTGATACATTTTGATCTTTGTAAAGGGCTTTACCCAAAACCCATTTTCCTCCAATGATATTTTCAAAGTAAATTGTAATTTAGGAAGTCTACATTATTATTTAACTTGGTACTGATAAATAGACTGTAGTTTGTAAGACTGACACATTTGCTTTAGCTTTGCTGCTCACTGTATAATTTAGATTTTTAAGTAATACATCTTATTTTCTTTCTCTATGTATGCCCAACACGATTATTTAGTGTACTTCTTTAAATTGAGCAATATTTTAGTGTGTTTTTATTTAATGTTCAGTTACCTTTTAAATCTTTTTTACACTACCCTTTATTCCTTCACAGAGATCACTGACTTTTTTGTCCTGTCTGTTTTAAAAGTTGCCTAGTTCAGGGGAAAAAAACTCAGGTTGCCCACTTTACGAATAACTGTCCCAGTTAGATTTGTACTAATTATCAGTATCCTCCTCATCTCAGGTAGCAGAGCAGGCTGGGTTACAGAATCAGGGCCAGATTGGACAGCTAGAAGGCCACTATCTGCTGTGTTCTGTCAAACCTGAAATTGGATCGGTGGCTGGTGTTTTGAGCAAGGGTGTCCATCCTGGGGATGTCCTGGCGACTCACCCTCATGTCCTGTGGCACTCCCAGGAGAAAGTGCTTAGCCGCTCTAAGAGATCGATGGCCTTCAATGATCCCAACTACCCTAAACAGTGGCACCTGGTAAGAATCAAGGCTTATGTGTATCTGTGGCACCCAGTGCAGATAGAGGTGAATAAGATGTCTCAATTTCCTTCCACTGTACAAAAATTATGCCAGAATATCTCAAATATAACACCATCTTGCACTGGTCACATCATTTGGAGTCACGGTAACATGTTGGCACTGCACTAACATGTGAAGCTATGCCCTTCCTTTATTTAGCAGATCTTTTTAAAAACCAAACTTATCAGATGAAGTGAACACTTGAGCTTATACTTGCATGATAAGAACTACCCAACTTCACGGCAACTATGTTTCAGTGAAATTCATTTGATGTGTTCTTAACTGATTTTGTTTGGCCTATATCCCATTGGCTTACATGGAGGGGGATGGTTTATGATCTCTACTGTAGCCTTATCAAGATCGGCTTTGCTGTCACATTGTCCATATCAAATGCAGACGATAAACTGTAGCTTTTTTTTTTTACAGTCTGTTCAAGGTCAGGCAAAGTTCTGCTGTAAAGTCAGCAGCAGAGGAAGAGCTGTGTCAACAATGAAAAATTGGAACGTCAAAGCTGTTGAGATAATTGTTACGCCCATCATACCTTTTTATTCACTTCTGCATTGTTTTGGTCTTTGTAAAAAGCAAAGCTGGAATTTTAACTAGAATTATTTAGTCCTGTGAGAAATAAGAAAAAAAGGTATATCCTGCCTTCTTACTATCTTGCTCACTCACTTATTTTTTTACTGCAAGTTTGCTTTTCGTCTGTGCCTAATATGAAGTCGATCTTTTTTTAAAAAGAACAATTTGCTTTTGGTTTCAGCACTTTTACTTCCTGTAGAACCAACCTAGCAGGCAGTCAGTCAACAGCCTATTTTACACTGAGCCAATTAGTGCTTTAATATTATTTTTCCTATGGTCAGTGAGAGTACATCCTGGCTGGCACAGGCAATGTTTAAGAGCAGATTCAGACTTTCAACCCAGTGGCTCTGAAATTTACCTATCATGGGAAGTGATGTAACATGAACCGTGATGGTCAGTAATCATAATCCCATCAGGATCCCTGACATCCTTGTATTTAAGATGTAAGTTTACAGGAGGAAGAAAATCTCTCGAGATTTGTTCTATGGCAGGAGTCCTCCTTTCTTATCAGTATGAAATGTGCAAGTTGTTCAAAGGGTTTTTCAGTTATTTTTAGGTCTGTTTATTAGCAAAGAATATCACAGATAATGTTATTATAGAGAGAAGTTTAGGTCACTTTGTACAATATCTGTGTGTGTATTTTGTCTGTGTTTTTGAGATATGACTAAGGTATGACTCAGAGAAGCAGTGTAATTTTTGTCTCACCTCAGGCAGTGTCTTTGCCTCAGCGGGCCTCTGGCTTTATTCTGCAGATGTTTATTACCGGTCATATACTGTCATTGTTTTATTGGTTAAAATGATATTATATATAGCCCTACAACAACCCTGTTAAATAATCTTGTTTACATGATTAAAGCAGGTGGTCAAAGTTTTCTACTGTAATAGTTCACAACTAAAGTAGGAGAATAACACTAGTAAGTTAATGTTTACAGACATGAAGACATATGTAGTGTGTTTATTTTTTAAAGGTTGTCAGAAACTACAGACCGAAAGATTAGAACTCTTCTACTGCCTTTAAATGGCAAATTATTTTTTCTCCACTTTTTTTTTTAACCTTGTTCTTAACCTTGTTCTTACTCTCCTCCACTCCTTTGCATTACCTCATGCTTTTCTGGCTGTTCCTGTTCTTGCAGCACAATGACCTTAATAAAGGCATGGATATCAACGTGACAGGGGTGTGGGAGCGCAACATCACTGGCCAAGGAGTCACAGTGGTGGTGGTGGATGATGGGGTGGAACACACCCACCAGGACATCCAACCCAACTATGTGAGTCAAACTGTGGCTTCATTCTGTAATCAATGTTTGTACACATTTCATGTCCATGTCCACAAACTGTGTCTTACTAAACACAAAAGAGAAGCTGAAGGCGAGCAAGACTGTCCTCACTGCTTTTCTTCAATCTGCTAGTGCATTTTTATGGTATGACCACTAACTGTAAAGGCAAATGACTTACTCTCGTGGACAAGTCCATAAGAAGAAATGTCCATACAGCTAAGAGAATAAAAGATTCAGCACGCTGTCCTTTGCTTGCTAAAACCTAAAAAAAATGTTTTGCAATTAAAGAACATCAGGCTTTTTATTCTTCTGCTTGCAAGGTGGAGTACCTGCAAGGCTAACATGAAGCACCAACTCAGCCTGCCTTTACTTTAAGCTGAGCAATGCACTTTCTAGATCAGAAAAAACTTAAAAGGAGAATTTCATTCAAAGAAAAGAAAAGGGGAAGCTGGATTTTACATCTTACATTCACTAGTGAACCTTGTCTAAATAGAGTTTAACAAAAATTTTCATGATTGTTTTTTGTTTTCCTTTTTCTCTCTCAGAGTCCAGAGGGCAGTTATGACCTAAACTCCAATGACCCAGACCCCATGCCTCACCCAGATGTCCACAACGACAACCACCATGGGACCCGATGTGCTGGCGAGATCGCAGCCGTTCCCAACAACAGCTTCTGTGCAGTAGGAGTTGCCTACGGAAGCAAGGTGGCAGGTACAGAGAAAAGGATATCATTTGGCACTAGATGTCCTAGATTTAAGACACTAGGTAAATGTGTGTATTGACACATTTCTTGATTTCCTTTCAGGTATCAGAGTCCTAGATGGTCCACTCACTGACAGCCTAGAGGCCATTGCCTTCAACAAGCACTACCAGGTCAATGACATCTACAGCTGCAGGTAACAGATGTGTTTCTTTCTGGTTCTGTTAGGTCTTTCCAATTGGAAACTGGCCTTTTTGAACAGTAAAATATCACAGATGTGAATCTGTGCATGTTTTCCCTGATTCCATGAACATTTAACAGCCTTTATTTGCTCACTTTCAATTTATTGTTTGATTACTCAATTAATGTCTAATATTTTTATCTTGAATATTAGCACTGTGATATTTTAGTATGTCATAATACCTTTTTGTGAAAGTCCTTGCTTGGATTCCTGTTTCCTCTAGTTGGGGTCCAGAAGATGATGGGCAAACTGTGGATGGACCCCATCCCCTGGGAAAGGTTAGTGTAATATTTTGTCCTGCAGGGGGCAGTGTACTGCAACAGATTAGCCTAATTATAGAGGTGCAGACATGTAAAATAACTTAGGGAACAGCACTCTCATTTTGTTACTTTTGTTTCCCCTATTTTTATCACTTCATATTTAATGTTTGCTCTGCAGGCTGCGCTGCAGCACGGGGTGATTGCAGGCAGACAAGGCTTTGGCAGCATCTTTGTGGTCGCCAGTGGCAATGGAGGGCAATTCAATGACAACTGTAACTATGATGGCTACGCCAACTCCATCTACACCATCACAGTCGGTAAGACACAGATCCTCTTATATGTTTGAGTGTGTGCCTCTGGAAGTTTATGTGTTTTGGGGCATAAATGATCATTTTTTTATGTTTGTTTCTGTGTGCTGCAGGAGCGGTCGATGAGAAAGGCAAGATGCCCTTCTATGCCGAGGAGTGTGCATCCATGCTGGCTGTCACCTTCAGCAGCGGAGGAGCCAAGATGAGGAGCATTGTAGGTTTTGCTTTAACACACACACACACACGCACACACACACGCACACACACACGCACACACACACACACACACACACGCACACACACACACACACACAAAGTATGACTACACAAAAAATGAATTTGTAATAACTCAAAAGTGTGAAGACAGTGATGAGAAAAAAAATCTGAATACACAATGTCATCCTATTAAGTTCAAATAAACTTTGGTGTGTTTGCCAGTGTTGACCTTACTAAGAGCTCCTGAAAGGGAATCTTGGTTGGACCCTGTTATAGTTTGTTTGAGAATAACCACAGTATTCTTGGATAGTAGATGTTTGATTTGAGTTGTACAATATCATGGAAAAGAGGCAAATTCTCTTCCTCCTGAAGCGTGCAGATGCCACATTCTACAACGTGGCATGTAAACAATACAGCTACATTTCAAGTGGTCTCAAAACTTTGACATTTGTGACTGACAAATGTTTCAAAGCTTTTGGAAGAGCTGCTCAACATTAGGAGGTACAAAGACTGTTTTTTTCTCTTTAAATCCGAACGGCGACGGATGATGACATGAGTAAGGACCCGTTGAAGCCGCTGACCTCTATTTGCTGCTGTTTGTGGAAGTCCCCATGGCAACACAGTTTAGACCAGGGATGTCATTGCCTGGGGAAGAAAAACTCTCTCTGAGGAAGTCTGATCCTCCACTGACCAAAGTGCACTCACAGGCCAAGTGCTGACCACACACCGCCCATTAGTGTATTATTATGGAGGACTGATTAGACTGTACCCAAAACAGCAGCCTTCACAATTTCACTTTATCACTATTCACCAAAGGGAAATTTCATGAAATGTTACAGATAGTTGAAGTCTGTGTTTTGGATATTTGATGGAAGCTTCTGCTTCTTATTTTGCAAATGTTTCTGTCAGACTTTTCAGCTGATTGATTGATTGCTTTTATTCAAGAAATTGGTTTCGTCACTGATGTTAGATTATGCAAGTCTTAAGAAATAGCCATGGCTACCCAAAACATGAGATCACAGTATAAATTCCCCAAGAGAGAGCCAGTGTTTCTCACTGAATACAAGGTGACTTGTACTATGGACTTTGAAAACACACATGTTGCATCTTGAGGTACAGAGTTTTTCTGGTGATGCGGACATACTCTCACCACACAGCCAGCTGTTTTGGATGAACATGATTTGGCCTGATGGAAACCCCACTGCATGCACACTGCACACAACTGTCAAGTAGCTCCAAACCCTCTACATGGCTTGAACACACTTGAACACAGCAGGCTGGGGATTTCTCTGCCCACATTGCTATGGTCCTTCTGTCAGGTTGGCTGTTACTGTTATACGTCTCCCATATACACCACTCTGTGCTACATATGAAACATGTTAGCTGGATTTGACT
Source organism: Acanthurus tennentii (assembly GCA_029783805.1). NCBI lineage: Eukaryota > Metazoa > Chordata > Actinopteri > Acanthuriformes > Acanthuridae > Acanthurus > Acanthurus tennentii. The sequence continues at coordinate 5,923,751 of JAPZDZ010000024.1, read as the reverse complement.
GTTCAATAGAACTCGCACACATTGTTCTGTGAGATGAAGCCATAAAACTGTCTATTCATGTCGCTCTTTGTCCTTATTAATGAGGTTAATGTTCTCTACAAATCTTTTCTCTGCCGCCTTTGTTTCCGTCGACCGCTAACTGTCAGAATTTCAGACTCCTCAACATTTCCATTCCCTGCTTATATACAGTTTTACTTTGGTACTCTTCATTTTTAATGATTCCATGTGTTCATTCTTCTTTAATAGCTTTCATCTCTTTAAAAGCTTGACTTCTCCAGGGATTTACAC
>JAPZDZ010000024.1:5904688-5916963 GCA_029783805.1 Acanthurus tennentii | reverse complement strand
GATGTCAAACCATTGTTACATGATACATATAAATGATATATTTGACTGCAGTCCGCTAAAGTCGATATTCTTTCTTTTGTTTGTTTTGCAAACAGAGATACTACCGGCTACCAGGAATGGACTTTCTCTACTGTGCGCTGCTGGGGAGAGAAAGCTGAAGGCCAATACACCCTCAAGATATCAGACCACAGTAAGACACTGCTCACACACTGACATGAGAAAACGAATACTTTGTAGCGTCAGCAATGAGATGCAAATGTCTTCTTGCAAGAGGGAAACCAACACTAAACATGTTTCTTGTATGGTATTGTTTATGTTGTTTCATTGGGATCTGTTGCTCCTTGCCTGTCTACACTGACTCTCCTCTCTGCTCCTTGAAAAGGTTCTGGGCAGTGTGCCACCGTGGGGGTGTTGAAGCAGTGGGGGCTGACCCTGTATGGTTCCTCTATGACCTACACGGAGGTCCAGGACAGACGGAGGTGAGACCTTTTGAGTTTTCGTGCTGTTGTCTGGAAAATGTTACGATAATGTGCTCTGCTCTGTTTTCATTTCCGGTCCTGAATGAAATGTTGTCATGATGCAGCAGTTTCTAAACAACTAGCTTCCATTTTAGAGTCTCAGACCTCATTGATCACAAACCTGACCTGAATGCGATTATAATGACTAGCTCAGTGTTTTGACAGACATTAAAGCTATGTAGATGTTCTCTCTTCCTGATTGGCTGTGTATTGATTGACAGGCTGGTGGAAGAGGCCATGAGTGGCAAATATCTGGACAGCAACTTCTCTCTGCCCTGCCCCCCAGGCCTGAACATCCCCCCAGAGATCATCAGCCCCTTCACCTCTAATAACCTCAAGGTAAACATTACACGAACCAAAACTAAAACCAGACATATTTTTCACATCTGTCCTCTCCTCTCTAAACCTCTGCAATTAGTTTTCAATGAACTCTGTCAAAGTTAAAAGAATTCAGCAGATTATATTCTTAGTTCCATATCCCACAGAGAAGAGATGGATTCAGTCATCTCTGATATTTAAGATGTGAATGTTTTCTGTTTTCCACTTTAGATCCGCTGTTTCTGAATTACACAGTATCTTGATCCATTTAAATCTATTATGGAGCAGTTTTGTGACAATTAGCAGACCTAAACCCTAATCACTCATGTGTATATATCAATATAAATCAACATAGTTTTTGAACCTTTTGGATGTGAGAGAGAATACAGGAAATTCTCCCCTTCCTGCTCGGAAAAAAACTGTCCAACCCTTTTACATACCAGATTTGGATCCGCGCAACTTCTTTCCTTTCCCCAAAATGAAACTGGTCTCTGTGTTGTAACCGTACACCAGAGTTTCAGGTCCGTGGCAAAATGCAAACGCAGACATACCTGTGGTTAAAAAACTCTTGTAACTCTGGTGCAGATTGTGAATAAAGGATGTAATTTAAAACACTTACACATGAAAGATGCTTTCACCCAGCTCATACACATTACTGTGCAGTTTTTGTTCATGAGCAACAAGTTAAGTCGTGGACGTTTTTAATTTCACCTCATATCAAATTCTTTTGCTACTAAATTTATTGTATAACCTAATTTTTATTTAGTCAGAGCTTCAATTGCATATTGAATGGAAGTGTTAACATCAATTAACAAAAACTTTCATTCTTAAGTTTTGACATTGATCGTTAGGTTTAAATTGAAGATCTTGTTGTAAAATGTGCAGAATTTGTTTGTTTTAGCACTGATGCTAACTACTTCTAAAGGCTTCCAGAAATAAAGCCAAGCTCAGCCTTTTAGCTGCATGCAGAGACCTATAAAATACCTTCACTGTAAGTCCGCTTACAAAAGGGAAACTCCCCAAATTATCCCTTCAGTTGAACCAGGAAGGAGTGCTCAGATCCTAGAACGCTTTAACACTGTCACCAATTTCACTTTTACCTCCACATGTATCTGTTAGTGATTTCCAGAAGGAGTGCTTTGTCATTTACCTCCTCTGTCTCACTCCTTTGTCCTCTCATCCAGTTTCTGCTATTGCTGGGCTGCTTTGCCCTTTTCTGGTCTTTCTACTACACGCTGGAGGTCACGCTTTCCAACATGGACTTCAGGGGCCTCCGCTGCCTGCGCAGAAGAGCGGGAGCCCACCGGACCAGGAGGGGACACCGGGGTAGGGGAGTGGAGGAGGCTCTGTTGGAGGAGGAGGGCGAGGAGAAAGGGGAGCAGGACCCAGAGGAGGAGTTGCATGCAGTGCTGGATTCTGAGGCCAAAGAGACCCTTTTGAACGGAGCACAGCTGACGACATAGCGCTGAGCCGGACGACGGTCGTGAAAACCTCTCGCTGTCTGTGCACATGAAACGTCTCAGGCTTTCACCCTCCACACCCACCGCTGAAGGAACTTGACTAAAGAGCGGACTCTTTGTCCTCGTCTGCATTCCCCAAACTTGTGGCCTTGTATGAAAAATCTGTGTTAATGCGTGAAAGTATGCGTAGTAATGTGTATGTATGTATGTATGTATGTGTGTGTGTGTGGGTGTGTGTGTATCACAAGGGGAGACGGGAATTATCAAAATCCTCTAAAGTGATGATTTCCGTCTGATGTCTGTTTTGGCTGCCACATTTCCAATCAGGATTGGGTTTGGTTTGAAAACTAATTAAAAAAAAAAGGACCTAGTCTTTTTTTTTTTTTTTTTTGTCTCAGTGCAATTGCATGTTTTCATTTGTAAAATGTACTTGTCTGTTTGTAAATGTTTATCCAGAAAGGAACTGAGCCTGATGGGATATATTATTAGGAAAGCTGTGGGGTCATTAAACCAAGAGAAGCTCATGTGTGTGTGTGTGTGACTGTGTGAATGTTACGAATCGAGTGGTTGTGCTTGTAATATACAAGGTCTTCCTTGAAAAGTCTCTTTAAATTGGAGATTCTAAGAGGGTACTGGTGTATTTTAAGATTAAGAGTTATTTTCTTGAGGTGTCATTTGAAGCATTTTATTTTTAAGTCTGGGTTTATTGTTTGGGTAATCAACCAACTACTGATTTAAAAAAAAAAAAAAAACTTGAAGTGGGATTTTCAAGTGTGGGATTTGTACATGTATTTTTTTATGAAGTGTAATATATACACGTTGTGTGCCTGCTGTACAGATTATACAGACCGTGTTTAAAGGTTTATACAAAGTGTTTTTAAGAATGTATTAAAGAGTTCTAATTTTTTTATTAATGTAAAGGAGTGTTCGGAGTGAAGCTGGAAACTGTGTTTTGCTGTGCAAGTCACAGGTGATCGAGTGACAGGTGATAATAAAAGACGGCTGACAAAATATCTTCAGAGTTTTCATGTTTTTGAAGCACAGTTGCACACAAAATCACACACTTTAAGTCATTTGATGCGACAATCTTGCATTATTAATGTTTTTTTAATGGCAAAGCATAGCTAACCATAACCCCCTTTTTTTTTACCCTTTTACATTTCATTATTTATCTCTCCTTTGCCTCTCTCTCCCTCTCTCTATCTCTTTATTGCCATTTGTCTTTTGTGGGCACTTTTTATTTCACTGAAGGTAAATGATTGACGGATGGCAGGATGACAGTAGCAGATAATAACAGCTTTTATCCTCCAAAACTGGCCACACCTCCCCAGAATGCCACGTTATCAACGCTCCTTTCCCTATAACTTTTCTAGAACACACAACATGTTATATGCCACCTTTATGATGAGAAACTTTAAACTTACGCAATGCCAAACTGCCTGAAGGGAAGGTATTTTTCCAGAGTAGGCCATAGGTTCACATGCCGACATGCCGACATGAATGTGTAAATAGTTCCTGGTGGCTTTAGTCATTTCTGTCAGTGAAGAGCCCCTTTCAATGCAACTCAAATGAAAGAAATGCATTTATGCACCATCTTGTGCCCAATACTACCATCTGATATATATGTATTTTTAAAAAAATAGCATATCTCTCTAACCAATAAGGTACCCAGAAAGAGAAAAAGTCAATCCAGACGTGTATTTTAAAGTCATTATTTAATAAGACAATGTACAAAAATATTGGCGCTGATACAGCTGGCGTAGCATTGTGGGAAGTCGTAGATGAAAGCTGGCCAGAAGAAATTGGTCAGTTATCTTTATTATTATAAAAGCAATTTCTCAAACCTCGTAAAGGAAAGGAAAAAGGAAAAGCTCAGATTTTGGCACGTGGTCGTTTTTGGTGTTTTTACCTCCGAGGCAATGACTTCTATGCTTTAAGATTAAAAACATTCAGTTGTACTGGTCCTAACTACGTTTGGGAGGACTAAGTGTCGTGAGCTTTGCAATAGTTACCAGTGCAAGCATCTAAAAATAAGGGGGTTAAGGGTCCGAGGACGAAGGGGGTATTTGTTAAAAAGTAACTAAATTCTAAAGCAGAAAGGGTTTTATGATTAAAGACGAGTTGTCGTGGACCAGTTAGATGCTTACAGGCTGTAAGAAGGTTTGAGGGGCTGAGGATGTTTTTGGGTATGCGTGGCACAGTGGTTTTACACGATCTGTCGGGTTTTTCCGTAGCTCATGCCCTCCTGACTGGCTCCCTTATTGGACCCCATCTGTAGGCCAATCACGTTCTTGCCCGCCTTCAGCTGTTCATCGGTGAAGTCTCGCTTGTTCTCTTGTGCTTTCCTGCAAAACATTAAAAAAAAGTATTACCAAATGAAAAAAAAGTTAACTCCATGATGATTTTGATGGGGGTTTTTTTAAGCTCCAAGGAGGACTCACTTGAAGAACCAGTTAGGGTCTCCTTTGTATGTGCCTTCATCCTTAGTGACGGCCAAGCTACCCAGAGCTGACAGGGTCCTCTGCACTGCCGCCAGGTCCTTACCTGTCCCCAAACACACATGCAATTATCAACCATCAGCCACACTGTGATGTTTCCACACCTGTGAATTGCACCTTTTGATATCAAAAGTCACCCAAGCATTTTTCTCCTCCACCACACAGCCAAAGTCCCTCAACCTACGCTAGGTCCTGTCTACTTGTATGAAATGAAGACCACGAAACCCGTCTAACCTTCCCAAAGGTCCACAGTCTGGAACATGTCGGTCTTGGTGACGCCATACTGTTCGGCACCATTGAGGAACTGGGAGATCTGCTCCATCTGTTTGAAGGCCATGGGAGAGCTCTGGATCTTCTTCACAGGTTTGTCTCCGGCAGCCAGACTATTGATCAGTTCGCTCAGAACCTTTTGGAGAGAAAGATGAAATGAGTCATAGTGGAGGGAGAAATGGAACGACAGGCGATGAAAGATCATGAACCTTGAACATCATGACTTCTAGAGAAAAAAAAAAAAAAAAAACAAGATATCAAACTCACACATCCGTCTTTCAGCCAGGCCTGGAATCCTAGTTTTCCAGCCTCTGGCCTTCCCACGCCGGAGCCGCACTGACGGCTGATCCACTCCACCAGGATCTGCTCCAGCTCGGGGTCATACTTGCTGGCGATCTTATCTGCAACCTGCTTGCTCATGCCATAGGATGGACCTTTGTTAGCCATGCCGACTCCCTGAGAGGTGAGCGGGAAAAAGAGGGGATGGACAGAGGGGAAAAGGTCGAGTGGGAGAGAGGCATGGAGAAGATGGACAATACAGTTGAAGAGGGGTGAGGCGGTGAGTGGAAAAAGAGAAAGGGAGATGCAATGAAGTAAGGAGAGAGTTAACAAAGGAAATTTACAAACAAAAATCTAGTTTCACGTGACGATCAGGTGTTGAGTTTTCATGGTCATCCTTCCATCATTCTGCATCCCATCTTTACATATTGCAGCAGTATGTACACAGTAGTTCCAAATATGTATTTCATACTTTTAGTCTTGTTGAGATTTCTACTTTTAAGTCCAAAAAGTAAGTTTTCAATCGATAAAACAATAGCTAACATTCACATCACATTTAAGTATGACAATGTATAAAGCCTGTGTACAAAAACATGCACAGGTGAAAGCATGTTTACCTTATTTATACACATACAGGTACTTCTTTTATAATTTGTTGTGTACTGTACTTACGTAATATAAACATTTAAAGACATGCAGGTCAAAAGCGTGTACGTAAGCGTAAATGCTCAGCACTTAACGAAACTTTCCCAGAACAGCAGCAATACCAGTGTTGCGTCTCCCAGTGCACACCATTAGCCCTCTGCAGACCAGCGTCCAAGGAAAAGTGGTGCACAATGGGAGCTCTGTATCAGCCAGTTAATATTTTGCATATTTTTCTCCTTTCACACACTCACACACACACACAGGCACATATAAACACACATTATTCTTCATGGTCTCTGTCAACACATATATCATTGCCATTGCAATTTTTTTTTTTTTTTTTTTTTTTGCCTTTTGCTTCGTCTTTGCTTTTGGGCCAACAGCCAAGTGAAAAACCCATATCAAAGTGCTGTCTGCACCGTCCAACCTTTGTTGCCATTGTGATGTCAGGTAACGTCAACTTCCTGTTCCTGGGGGAGATTCAAAGTTTAAATGTTAAAGGTCGCATGCATGCAGGAGTCGACTGGAGTGGGCTGATCCTCCTGGCGCAGGATGGGGAATGTTGTTACCAAGGGCAACAACACACTTCTGTTTATGGACAACACACACGTCTTTGTGCACTGTTGAGTGTGTTTTCATTGATCACTGGAACTTTAAAGTTGGTTATAGTATTGATGATCGCAAGTGACAGAAAGTCATGATGGACCTAAACTGAACTGAATATGTGACATTTTGTTCTTTTAAGTAAAATTGTCTTTTTATTTTATCATTACAAGAAAAACATCAAGACATGGAGACAGAAATGGAAAGTAAGTGGTACCGTATTAAAGGCTAGGGGCTTTTTTTCTGGTTTTCACCTCTTTTTTTTGTATTTTCTCCCCTTTTTTGCTTCCTTTCTTTGTACTTCTCATATTGTCACCTTGTAAATTGTTCCCACATGGTGTCTATTTACACATCCAACAGACATTATCATTAATTTGGTGTCATGTTTGTGTGCACCTAATGAATTAAAACTCAGTTATCACCCTCTTTCAGCTCTGTTTGATGCAAATACCCTTTTAGCTTCTCCACGTTGCTCCACCAGCTGGACTGGTATCTACTTACATGCAGAGAGGAACTTAGTTAATACAAAACTAGTGGGGAAGTTTTGTTTTTTTTTTTTGCACAGTGGCATTGCTAAATACAGCAATTTTCTACATATAAATGTACTTTTTTCCACCACTGCAAATAGAAATACTGCACATCTGCATGTTAGAGGCCGCTCGCCAGCAGCATTAGTGGCTTAGTGCCCGGTGAATCCGCAGAGTGTTACCACCAACTCTGTCTAATATTCTTTGCATTCCCTGTGGTGCTCGTCCAGACCGCAAGAAACCGAGCACACACACGCTGGGCAACACACTCACTTACATACAGCCACAAATTGAGGAGCTATATTTTATCTTCATCTGTCTGCCTCTTTCTCTCTCTCTGGCCCATACATACACACATACATACACAGCTACACCGACATGCGTCATTATATAATTGTTATTACAGAGTAATGCTCGTCTGGTATGCCGTCAACGTGCCTTTTTTTTTTTTTTTTTTCCACCAGCCTCTAGTTAGCCTCATAAACTTCTCTCTGGAACTCAACTGCAAATCACGCACACTGTGCTCTTTGTAGGGAAAGACATTATGTTCAGCACACTATGCACTCGATGGCTTCTGTCAGGAGCGAAGGAAAAAAAAAGAAAAGAAAAGGATGAGATGAGCAAAGATTGGAGGAAAAGAGTTGAGAAAAGTATGATTTCTTCCATAAATTCTGTCCTGTATCAGTCTGTTTGTGTGTTTTTCATGACAGCCATATGAAGATCACATCATCTTCTTGCAGAGGTTAAATAGGTCCACTAAGGCCTGGGCTCTATTTCTGCATGTGTATCTGGGGACATGTTGTTATGCTTGGGCTGCAGCCGAGATCCACATATTCTAGACTATCTGCTAAACAAGCTTCTGTGCCGTCTGGCTGCTTCCCCTTATTATGTAAGTTCACTGTTCACTTAAGGACTCACACAGTCTTTGTAAAACTGCCTTTTCATTGAAAAAAGAAAGCCTCAGCATGAGTTCTTTACTGTAGTACCAAGCAAAGGAATGCTACACTGACTTTTGAAACTTTTTTTTGCAAATTACCTCAACAGTTCAGAAATTTACCTCAAACTACAAGTACTTAAAGTATCTTCTGTTTCTGCTGATCCAAAGTTTGCTGCTGCATCAACAATAGTTACTACAACAATAAAAAAAACGCAGCATGTGCTTTTACTGTAGCAGTAGTTTTATGCAGATCTGCAGGAGACCTGCAAAATTTTTAAGAAGAGTTAAAGAGTGAGCAATAAAAGAGAAGTATTTACCCTGGAGATTATGCTTAGTTTTTAAAAAGAAAAAGAAAACAGCACAAAAAATAAAATATTTTAAAATAAGTTCAATTTAGTATAAAACAGTAGATTTCATTAAAAGAAAAAGCCTAAATTGACTCCTTTCAAAAGTCCCAAAGTGCTTCAACCCACAAACATGACTTCATCATCCCCATCCGTCTCGCCTCATCGTGTTTTCCTGCTCTGTTTCTCTATTACCATGGTAAATCTGCTTAATGCCAGAACAGGAAACCAGTGTGAGGGTTGTGGCGACTGCGGCAGCCTCGGGACTCATGCGGCCTCGCCTCTTGTACAGTTATAACCATGATTTGGTATGAATGACCGGTTCACAGCCGCTGTAATAATTTTACCCCTCAGTAAAAAGCTCGAGAGAGGTGGAGGTCAGTTATATTGATGTCACTGCGGTCATTTGGTTGAAGGATGCTTTTCCTGCTAGCTGATGAACTGCAGTCCCTCTTTTATTGCGTTGCTCTGGATAATGCCAGCTGCACACAAATCTGCTGCCCAACTTTAACAAGCGCTGAAAAGCATTTCATAAAAAAACGCTGCCAAGATCCGTCATGGTTCTGAGTGTTCTGTCAAACTTTATAGCTGCCGTGTGTCTGAGCTGATGTATTTCTGAAGTGTAGACAATTCAACTGAAGGCCAGAGCTCGACGCCGGTAAAAGGATGTGGTTGGTTTCAGGCCTCCTGATGTGTATGTACTACTGTGCTGTGCTGTGTTTATGTTCTGGCACAGGATTGGCAGTGGAGATAGTGTTATCTGCCCCTGCTTCTGCTGCTGCTGCTGTTACTGCTGTTACTGCTCCCACTGGTGCTTCCCTTTTGTTACTGCTGGCCTGGTTTTGATGGAAACTGCTGGGTGTGTTGCCATTTTGAATGAATTGACTTTTGATCTCCGGGCCAAACATCACAGCATGCTTTTAGATATCACAGAAGTTGTTTTTTTTTCTTCTTTAATTTAAAAAAATCCAACACATTCATTAACAGAAAGTGAGAGTTTGGCATTTAAACGTCTTGTTGTGAATCAATTTTCTGCATCTCTCTGTATTTAGCATGTTTCTTAAATACTTTTGAAACCTGTGTGTCTGTCTGCCTTCATCTCTGTCCTCGAGGTGTGGTCACCTCTCATGCCTCGTGGATAACAGTCTCTCTCGGCCCATGTATGGCGGTGGATCATTTGTTTGTTCAAATAAAAGTACTGACAGAGATATGCAGCTCTGCCTGGCTCACCTCTCCGCCTCTCCTCTCCTTTCTGTTCTCATGGAAAACCAATTAACACTCAAATAACATCTGCATCGTATTAAGGAAAAACTCTGAGTTAATGTGCAATGAAACAATCCTATGTCACAATTAGGTTACTTTTTAAAATGTCAGCAAAAAGCAGATTGCTTGTGTTCGACCGGATTCCTTATTAAAACGGCAGCTTTTAAAAGATGATTATTGTACTGAACAAGTGATAATACCTGATGGATGACAGATGCACAGATGCACCATGAAACATATATAAATATATTGGCATAAAGACATTTTCTTTGACCTTTAAATAATTATGTCGCTCTTATTTAGAAATTACGTAAGAAGTTTTTTGAAGGCCTCAAAACTTCACCGACTGATCTAAAAAGCCATTTAACGGTTTGTCAAGACAAATTCAGTTCAAAAGCTTCGTCCTAAACGTAAGAATGAAAGAAAAGCATACTCACTGTGTGAAGGAAAAGTTCAGTTCTCAGTGCAGGGTGTGGGGTGTGTGTGGATGCTTGACTGAGTGTTTGTATATGCTTCGCAGGGACCTCCCTCTCAAAAATGCCGGCTTAAAAGGAGCAGATGAGGCAGGATGACTTCACTAGTCTACCGAGAGCGAGAGAGGGAGGGGAGGAAGGGAGGGAGGGAGGGAGCATAAGGGAGAAATAGGAGAGAGGGAAAGAAAAAAAAGGAAACTTCATCCTTAAAAGGGCAATGGCCTTTCAGCAGCTCCCTCTCCCTGTCTGTGCGTCTCTTCCCCTCACGTCTGGTTAAAAAAGCCCAGCCTTATTTGGGTAGAGCTGCTCCATGCAGAGGAGAGGCAGCGGCCAGGCAGCGGCGGTTTGGTCAGCAGGAATTCTCCAAATACTTTCGCCACATCCCTGCTCCCTTCCAAGTGGCAGCCAGATCATGAAGGGAGAGAGGATGGTGGCTGATGGGGAGAGAGAGGGAGGAGCAGGAGAGATGTGACTCAGAGAAAGTGGAGAAAGAGACTCTGGGTGTGGAGGAGAGATTCAAGGTGTTGGTCCCAACCCGCCATGGGGAAGGAGAAATGTCAAAAAATGAATCTTTATTTCCATGTTTAGGAGGACAAGATGGACAAATAAAGAGAAAAAGATGAAGATGGGAATATTGATGAGAGGAAGGGAGGGAGGAGGGGGATGAAAGAAAGGGAGAGGAGAGGATCTAGGAAGAGAGGAAAAGGGGGAGGAGAGGAGAAGGAAATGGATGAGTGTGAGGAGGAGTGACAGAATCATCATCATTCAGGCAGAAAATTCCATGTAAGTCCTGAGTCCTCTTCAACAGTGTGTGTGTGTGTGTGTGTCAGGCATACACCCCACCACAGTCTCTCACCTCCATTCCTCACAGATTACATTACAGATATTTTTTGAATGTAAAGTGTTAACTTGGCTTTTCTCCCCCAGTGGAAATAATTATACAGTGAAAATGGAGAAATAAATATAATATAATACCTGTCATATGTTAACCTCCTTAATTAAACATTTAGATTTGATTCATAAGCTAAAAACAGAAACAGTGAAGCAGTAACGAACCGGATTCTCAGTGTCTGGTTAAGAAGTGCATTAAAGTTACGCACTTAATTAATAGAACTGTTTATCCACATCATTTTTACAAACTTATCAAACATTTATTATAAATGCAAAGCCAGTGAGGTCGTCCTTGTTATTCCTACTTTTGTTTTTTTACTGTCAACAGACATTCGTAATTTTCTGCATCATTGGCCTTTTGTGATGTTTACAGAGCTGTGAGGCAAATGCAGAGTAATCCATTTTCTATATTAGATAAACAACGTTGCCAGTGTTGTAAATGTTTTTAATAATCTGCTTCGTCTCATCAATCTTTCCATTTTTGGCCCCGTGTTATGAAAAAAACATATGGCTGTGATGTTTTCATTTAATCCTGCTTAGATCAGCTGTAACTTGAACAGAGCCAGATGTTATTGAGCACATTATATTGCATTTTATTGGGTGTGTGTTTATGCGATAGTTTGATGGTTGACATGGAGGACGACTATGGAAGATTTAAAATGACTGAATGAAAACAAATCAACAGCAGAAATGAAGTTATAAACTCAATACACATTATAATATATATATTTCCTTCTTACTTATTAATTTTTAATACAGACCAACATATTAATAATCTGGTAAAGTAATTATGTTTAGAGGGAAGGTTGAAGGTTTTCTATTAATATAACGGGGGATTCCTGGGTGCTTAATTCAACATAGCTTTGACGTAAAATGTAAAAAATAACAACTTTTATGTAAATATGGCACAAATCTAACTGATATCATAAACTCTTTCTCTGCATCATCTAATCCTCTTCTCATAGCCATCGAGTGAGACCATCATCCTTCAGATGAAATGAACTTTATGGCCAACAGAAACAGAGAACAGAACACAATCAGCCTGACGTTCTGTTGACGTTGGCCAGAGTTTTCACAACAGCATTAATATAACTCTCATATTTATCATATGTGTTGCAACAAGCAGGCGATTAGCTCAGTGTTAAACCTGTAAACGGGAGGGTGGGGGGTACAGTCAGCCTGACTCAGTCCAAAGTTAACAAATCCATCAACCAGCTCGTCTAAAAGCTCATTTATTAACACGTCGTCT
>JAPZDZ010000024.1:5831165-5841689 GCA_029783805.1 Acanthurus tennentii | reverse complement strand
ATAAAACAGTTTTACATTTTCAACACCATTTGAATTCCCGTCTGACAGCAGCCTCGCTGAGCAGAATGCAATGCACCCGCACTCACACACACACACACACACACACCCACACACACACTTACAATTAGTTTCTTATTTTTGGGAAATGAAACAGAAAAGTGCAAGCAAGATCACAGAACGACAATTTACAAGAGAGAGGACTCGAGTGGCCCAAAAGTCTCAGCTGAGCCACCCCCCAAAAGCCTTAAATTGGGGGAGGTGGGGGTAATGGCATCAACATATTTGACCCCCCCCCCCCTTCACCCCCATCACCACCACCACCTTGGTTTGTCCATTTGTACAAAGGGAAGGCTCAAGTTTCATTAAATAATCACACTGATACCCTTCCAAAACCCCAACATGGCTTCCCCACCCTCCCCAGATAGTACAATCAAAGTTAGTTTGACTCCACCATGCTTCTCCCATTAAGTGCCAGGAAAGCTCTGTATATAAAGGCTTTTCATCATCATCATCATCATCTTCATCATCTGTCCACCACACAAACAATTCCATTATATTAACTCTAATGATCAACATCAGCAGCCGTTTTTTCACTCAAACACCCATCAGCTCTAGATGTTAGCTCTCATTGGTTAAATGGGACATAAACACCATTTCTGATTGGTTACTAATGATTTTTGTTGGCAAATATAACACTTAACACACTGTAGAAAGAAACGGCACTCGGCTTCATGCGAGTGCTTCGTGAGAAAATGTGTACACTCAAGTACACTTCTGTAGTAATCTGTACTCAACATTACAATCCTCGAGCAGTGCTGTGCCATGCAAGTGGTTCCACTGAGAAGAAAACGTCTAACAATTCTCTCCTTTTTTTTTCCAGTTTGTTTTTCTCTGACCTTCCAGTTATCATAAGTGGCTCTACAAACACACACACACACACACACACAAACACACACACGCAGATGCATAAACACACTTGGAGAGCAAAATGCAGCCACACTGTGCAAAAATATGACACAGATTACAAAAACTGAACAAGGAAACCAAACAGGAAATGAACAGAAGTTAAAGGTTATTTCTCGTCGTTATTTAGAAAAAGCAATACTGACAATATCAAAATATGAAATCAGAAACCTGTCAGGTGTCATTCATGCAGTAGTGGAGTTACACTGGACTGAGGGGTAGCACAGTATTCGCACCTAACGTCGTTCTGTATCAGATGGCGAACACAATGACAGGTCAGGTACATTCTACGCCATCTGATCCTGCAAAGTTTCTTTTTCAGAGACAAGATGCAGCATTAAAAAATGAGACGGTCGTTCAAACCAAATCCACTGAGTTTCATACTTTGATATGTACAAAATAATATGAAATACTGTATGAAATGGCAATTTGTTGCCCTTGATTCAGTCCTCTATTTACAGATATTGTCTCTAAGCTTAAAGCTTACAAATGACTGGATGGACGCCTTCATTTTACCAACGAACAATACAGAAATGTCGAGGACGTCCTCCTGCATCAGCAAACGAGCTTCATCTATCCTGTTACGTTCCCATTAAAGTTGCCTTGAGAAGTCCAGTTACACTGGTTGGGGATAACATAATGAGCATTTGGCGTCGAAGGATAAAAAAAAGGAGATTTTTTTTTAAGTGCAAGCTCACAAAAATGCATGCCGGCTGGCTGGTTTGAGATATCCCATAACAACAAACTCGGCCTTTAACATTTCAGCTTGGTCCTCAAGTGCTGATTTACTACACTGTCTTGTACCGTGCAGAGCAGAATGACAGAAAGCAGAGAAACATTTTCTTTACCAGGCTTTCACTCTCACAGAACGGCTGGCTTCATGTTTTGCAGGACACAAATGTGATTTAAAAAAAAAAAAAAAACGGGTTGATTCGCTTCGAGCTGGAAGGCTGGCAAGCTAATTCAACTTGCCACTTGACTTATGACTTCAATTATACAGTATTTTAACCTTTTGTGATACAAACTAAGAGTTTCAGTACACACATTTTAGCCAGAGTCAAACAGGAGCAGTTTGTTCAGGCATAGTTTGGACCCCGGGAAGAAATAAATAAACAAATAAAACCTAAACAAATTATTGTGTTGATTTTTTGGATCTAAATACAAAATAAGAGCGATGAAGTCAAAAGAGTGGTTTACTTTTGGTTAAAAGCCACCATTCGAGGCGAAAAGTGTTGAGTGTTTGATCCTTTGAGGACATATTTGAGTTGAGTATTGCTTTAAGCTTGTCATAAAGAGCTCAGCGTCTGCAAATTTAATACTGATGACCCTGGACACAGTCAGCGGGGTATTCCTAAAACTCTTCTCCTACAAGTTGTGTAGCAAATTCAAAGAGCTGCGAGAGACCAAAGAGAAAAAATACTCCTTACTCCTTTTATGCTAAGAAATAAACCAAATGCATGTATTTTATGATTTCATTGGTGTCAAATTTGGTGAGGAGATCAGACTAAGTGGACTTGAAGTTAACGAAGAATTTGGTGTCTTAAGAAATGCGCTTGTTCACCATATTAATGAGAATTATCTGAGAAGAAACCTCTCTCTTATCTGTCTGATAAATATGAAGCTACAGCCAGGAGATGGTTAGTGTAATTTAGAGTAAAGACAGAAAGTGGGGTAATTAGCTAGCCTGTCCGAAGATAACAAAAATCCGCCTACCAGCTGCTTTAAAGCATGATTGATTAGTTCATAGCCTAAAGTAGAGAGAGATAAAGTTATACAGCTCTCATTACATGCACATGCTGATGAAGTCTTTCAGTTACGATGCAGAAAGTTTGAAGTTAATAACTCTTGTGTTATTTTTGTTGCAGGTAATTGAAAACAGCACGACAGCACTGTCTAACAGAATGGATAACATTACCCTGTCTGCTCAGCGACCACTGGACTAAGAGTGTAAATGTATTAGAGGACTATGTTGACAGTAAATGCGCTCTAAAACTGGCTTACACAACCAAAGGCCATGAACTTCTCAATCACATGTTGTTTAATCCATGCATGGTACAAAAGGTGCAATGCCAAGTTATGGTTCACTCTTTTGCTGACTGGGTGCAGAGATCCAGCACACAAACTCCTCAAAATCATAGTTTGACTTTGATTTTTGTTGAGAATTTCGGTCTAAAAGCCTCGACAAAGGACTTCAGCGCCAAGACTTGACACTTGTGACTTGCAAAACAAACCTGCCAGGATGCCTGAACAGAGAAATGCTGACTGTCCTTACATTCACTTTACCTCAGGTGCTACTCAAACCCTCTCCAGATCGCCTACTGCCAGGCTTGGAGCTGGCTGTAGTGACTGTAGCGCTCGGATAAACTCAAACAAACGGACACACAAACACACACAGACCTCAAAACACACCCAGATTGGCCGAAACAGTTCATCACAAAACATATTATTGCGAATTAAGTGTGCTTTCTTTCCAATTTCAATCAAAAGTCTTTTAAAAACAGTTAAAAAAAAAAAATCATGCAAATTAAATAAATGAAATTTTAAAAAAAGGAATCACTAAAAAAAGGATTTGTTGTTTTTTTTTTTTTTAGGCCTCTGCATTGTCCACACACATCAATCCTACATTCTTAACACACAGATAATACACACCAAGCACCAGGAGCGTTTCAGTCTCGCATTGGCTTCACAGTCATTGTTTTTCATGGAACGGAGAGCAAGACAAAGGTCAGGTAAAGGATTTGTCAGAGATGCTAAGCCTAAATTGTCTTATTTTTTTTTTTAAGTACTTTGTTTGATCAGATATAGCTGATTAGAGAAAAAAAAATCCACCCTTCTCTCACCCGAGGAGCACATCCAATCACTAAAAACCCCCAGTGTCAGACCCAAAAATGCATCATTAATTCGTGGAAACCACATGCAAGGAGAGAGAGAGAACGCAATGAGGTCAAAGATGGTGTGAGTTCCTGACCCGATGCTTGTCGTTTGCCCATGAGAGGAGTTTTTTTCAACAGTGTATAGATAGAGAATCAGTCTAAATTCTGTACAATTCGTTCCCTTTTGAAACTGCACAGAGCAGCGAGCCCTGCAGACAAGTAACGGAGCAAAGTTCAACGTCTCAGCTCTGCCGTACACGGTAAAGGACAGAGGGAGTAAATGAACTTTTGGTTAGGTGTATATTTCACAGTTGGCTAACACTGAAACGTACCGCTCCATGGTAGGGTCTTCAACGCCCTGTCCTCGGCCTAAGACCTATCCATCTTATTAACTCTCACTCAATACTTGACTGAGTTGCAGCTGAAGATCATTAGGGCTCTTCCGAGGGCCCTTAAGAGGGTTCCTGTGGAGTACTATGCCTCTGAAGTGCCCTTGGCAGGCAAGAGTGTGTGTCTCGCTAGCAAACTTATCGCCAGCTGATGAATTCCTCTGCTGAGGCGGAGCAGGAAAGAGGTGGGGGTCTCAGGGTGGGGTCAGGTCAAGCACATCAGGGAGCGTGAGTGACACGAAGAAGATGGAGGTCGGCTCGCCGCTGGACGTACGTTCGAGGGAAGGGTGCAGCTCTGCGGGTGCTGTGTGCTCAGTCGTGTCAAAGGTCACCGGGACAGATTGTAGAGGGAGAGGGCAGCGGGTGGATGAGAGGACGGGGGGGGGGTAGGGGGCAGCTGAGGCACAGAGAGGGGTGACGGAGAGGTGGTTTTGGGAGAGGACGGAGGGCCGAGAGGATGAGGAGCAGCTCTGCAGATTAAGTGAGGGTGATGTAGGCTGAGGCCTTCTCCTTCAGTTGTCTCAGACACAGATGACAGCTCCAGCTTCCTGCACGAAACAAACACACACACACACACACACACACACACACACAGAGCAGAGATCAGAAGTTCAATCATCGCTATTGTAAAGCCTTTTGGATTAATCCTTCATTTTAGACTGAGCATCAAGTAATACTGTAAATTAAAGCTGCATGTTAAAACACCACATGTTGTGCCTGCACTTTGCCTTCGGAGGGGATTTGACAACTAGTTTGGTCGGGATTTGAGCCTGGGATTTGCGACATTAATTAAACATCAACTTGAGATGGATGTTAAAATGCAAACTCTCAAACGTTGCACTTCAAAGTGTGTGCAGACCCTGCCGTATTGCGCCTTGAGGTGTTCCACGAGCAGCGCAGAATGTATGAAACTATATGTTTAGCATCCGTCAGGTCTCTTCTGGAGAGTAAAACCTTAAAATAAACGACTGGTGCTGAATTTCAAATCAAGAGTGTTGCATGTGTGGGCAGGGCGTGACACTGTTAGCGAGTGTTGAACACAAGTGGCACTGCTACTGTATGTTCAGACAAGCGACACTTTTGCCATGGAAACAGATTATCTCTTCTACTACTCATTTCCATGACAACGCCGTCAAACATCCTAAGGCAGCCATCTTATCAGTAGTAGGAAATTTTTTTTTTTTTGTATATTTGAACAGATTTAAAGAGATTCATAGACCTTTATATGGCTCCCACTGCTTTTCCTGGCAAAATCCGTCCTACTCTGCCCATGAGTGGTTCTTTGGTTGGGTTGGTTAAGTTTTAAGTAATAATCGGCAGAATAGCCAGTCAGAGGTGGATAAAGGTAGATAATGTAAAGAAAAGCAGCTGGATCTTGAATGTTTCTCCTGTGTTGGTTAAATTCTCGTTGTTTTTACACATCCTGAAGTCAGAGCAGGATAATCTGACTGTTCTCACAGCAGGTTTCACTCTCGTCACTGTGATTGTCTCCCCACCTACGGTACAGACAGTTACGTAATTCTGTACAAACAACACAAACGCTCTCAGATGAGTTCGCTTCAGGCTGTGCAGCCGGACCAAATACGTGTCTGTGAAAATCAAAAAGTACTTAATATGAGCACTTTGGAGAGCTCCAGGTAGGCAGCATCCCTTGATCACAATGCTTGAATTCTTCCTGCTGTCACTGTACGTACCCTCTGGTGGTTCGGACATGGGAGGGCTCAGACAGTACATGTGGTAGCCTCTGTCACAATCGTCACAGAACAACAGCTGGTCCTGGAACAAAGCAGAACGTTCATACAAACAGATGTTATTCTCTGAAAACCAAAGCTAAGGACACAAGAATATTTATTTTATGTGAATATTACTTATAGATACAGCTATGTAGATAGATCAAGGCACATATGTAGAAATAGGAAACAGGTCATTTGGTCTTTTTAATTGATATGTAGACTTATTTTGGTGGGCAACAAAAATTGAAAGTCACTCTCATCCCTTCATACAAATGGCCTTTCTTCTCTTAAGTGAAAAAAACTGCAGTGTGATTTTATTTTCTACACTACAGTTTGTCTGTGTACATCTACCTGCTTGTTCAGTGGGATTAAAAACGGCTATATTCCAGGTTTACATCTATGTTTCTCTTTAAAGTCTCTCATGGATTTAAGTGCATTTCATCTCAGTGGGTTTTAACTGGGCTAGAATGTAGGCCAGTGGTTTCAAATCATCTTTTCCAGCCACTGGATCAAACCTTAAAGCACACTGTCGGCAAAAAAGCAAGTGAATCTGAACCAGTGCTGCAAAAAAAAATAGGAATACTTAAAGGGTCAGTAAACCTGCCCCGCCTATATAAAAACTGCATATTTCAGCATTAAATTATGAGGTTTTCCAAAGTTGTGTACTACAAACTTTATGTACTGTATACTATGTGTTAGTATGCGTGTGTGTGTGTGTGTGTGCAGCCACATGTGCTAAGAGTTAACATGTAGCATGATGTGAGATCCTACGTCATTCTCAGAGGTGCCACACAGACTGCAGGACTTGCACTCGATGCACTGCCAGCGATAAGTCCTCACCGCAGCCGTCATGTTCACTGTGAACTGCAGACAGGATGGGTGGCCTGGGTGCACACACACACACACACACACACACATGCACACACATATATATGCACGCACAAGCACACGCCCACACAACATTTTTCACCATCTCTTCCTGTATTGTAGGACAGTTATCCATCATCTGCTGTTATATCTATCCATCAGCTTGATTTCTTCATATGTTTAAGTTTTTTGGGGAAACAAACAGTGTTTGTTTTGCTGTATTTCCATTAAGAGTCTAGAATTTTTCTAAAATTATAATATATAGCAAATTTAATGTGAGTTATCTCAGAAAACTTCCACCTGAAGCTTCCTTCTTATTTGATCTTAACCACAAATAATGTTTTAAAAACTGGTAATAAATTTCCAAAAAACAAAAATATTTTGCTGGCGTAAAAGGAAAATAAATTGTCCTTTTGTTTTGCCATCCATTCTTGCATTATGTTTAAAATATTTATAACTCTTCTTAGCCTAACCTTTAATTTTTCCCTCACTATTTGCTGTTACATTATCATGACAATGGAAATATTGTTATGTCATCCTCATTTCCATTTGACCTTCATTTGTCTTCGTTGTGGGTGGTTACAAAAAAGAGGACCATACCAATGTTTGCATGCTGCAGCCCATTCACTACAAATCACGTACATCTTTTTAGTTCTGTTCCTTTAATTTATTTTTCAGATGAAAAGAAACATGAGTGGGAAATATGTATTTACACAGTACATGCATTTAAGTAATAAATACACAAATTCTGCACCATATACACTGCAATCTCTGCATGTATACATATGAACAGAATATACAAACACATACTGAACCAAAACAAAGGAATTTGTAATGACAAAAATTATACAACCATTCAAAAAAATGATAATAATGCTTGAACTACACTACAATAAAAGTGACTGCTGGCCATTCACAACAAAAATACACAATGAAGGAGACCTTTCTCTCATAAACTCATCAAAGTTTCTTATAGTACATGAGACACAAAAAGAAACAATGGTTTATAATGTTTATAATATTACAAATGTAACGTACGTTGTCGTGAAACTGACCAAGATTGAAAGGTGTGCAGCAGGATTATTAACAATTTAGTGGGAGTTTTTTTGGCCAAACAAAAAGGTCAAACCAAGATGACATTTATTGAATTCATTCACAATTTAAAAGCAACAAATGTTGTCCTTTTGCATCATTATGATCAGCAGATACGACCCCATTACATGAAAATTAGTACTAAAACTGGAATTATCATGCCAGAGTGTTTTTGCATTTCAGGTTTACTGCAGAGCGAGTCTTACGATACGTTGCATTCATTGAGAGCTGCATGCAATTTGTGAAATATCTTTGATGATCTTTTTATGTGATTTATTTCATTTGTTTGATATTCTTGGCATTATGCAAAACTTTACAATTTTTCTTCATTTATAGAAAATGATCATGTTGCCCATAGAATAACACTTTGTTCATCTTTCGCATAAATTTTCCGCTTGAATTTTATTTCCTGCTCTTCTTACACCTTTCAAGCAGCAGCAGATGTGTGCTGATGAGTGGAAAAAATTCTTCTTCACAGAAGATTTTAGCACATTTTACATTATGGCAACTGTTTCCCAGAGCATGTCATATTATTTAAGAAGTTTTCATGTTTTTTTTCTAACTCTCAGGCAGCTAAGTGTTTCTGTTGCTTTCATTCAACTGCAGAGAAAAAAAGCGAGGTGGCAAAACATCACAGCTCACACTTAATTTAATTAGGAAAGTCATGTAAAAGTAAAGACTTTTCCAATTAACCTGCACTTACAACTATTAAAAAAATAACTTAAACAAATAAAAGCAGGCATGAACTTCATTTAATGTACAGTGGCCTTTAAGGACAATAATTTACCAGTGAAACGGCTCTAATAAGCAATTCAAACGTAACTTATACCTCAAGGCTAGTGTCAAATTATTTACCTACAGAAAATGTATAGGTGATGACACCTTGCAAATGTTAATAAAATAGCATAATGACTGTTACTTTAATACTTCTGTGTGTTTATGTTTTAATATTTGTATTTTATACCATGTTTTTATTCTATGTGTTTTGTTCTTCAGGGCCACCAGGGTTTAAAATATAATATTTTCTGCAGCTTTAAAGCCTCTGCAGGTTGATTTTCTAAACTGAAACAACAAATCTAAACACATGGCTGCCTGGAAAGTAAGAAAAATAACTTTTAAAATGTAAAACATTACATATTAATACATTGTACATGATTTGTAGTCGGCTTTAACAAAAAAAAAACAAAAAAAACACTGGTATGGTCCATCTACTGTAAATGTAACAGCAACCAAAATTTGCAGTTAAGTTGTTCATATAGTAAAAACCATAGCTGTGGTTTCGTACTCAACAAATCAAACATTTTGAAATTTTGCATCAGCAGAGGACTGCCTTCCTGCTGTCAATCATCCCCTTCAGCGCAGCCCTACCTGAGCGTCCACAGTCCGCACAGGAGATAAGGTCTTCAGGACAGCCAGTCTTCTTTGAGCCTCCGAGGCAGAAGTCGCAGTAGCCGTTGGCGATCACCGAGCCGTCTGGTGCTTTCTTGGCTGGAAGAATGAAAAGAAAAAAAGAAAGAAAAAAAGAAGCAGGTAAGGAAGAGTGTGACTTCAGTTTGCTCCTGTCAGAGCTCAAAGAAAAAAATGGGGGGATGAAGAGCAGAGTGCAAACTTATAAGTCAGTGTTATGAAATGTTGCCCTGGAGTGGAGGAGCTGTGAATGAATCCCAAGACAGAGAAGAGGGAGGAAGGCCGTTAAAGTCAGATCAACAGAGCGACCATCACCGGTGTGTGCTGAGACAGACAAAACACCATCAGCAGGTTATTATACTGACAGAGAGCAGGTGTATAAAAAAAGCAAAGAAGAAGAGAGCAGATCTGTAAGTTCGCCCATAAGTCCTCCTGTTTTCAGACTGTGCAGCTCTCAAGTTGGGCACAAACGCTCTCTCCTGTCTCTCTCTCTCTCTTTCCATCTGTTTGCTTTAGTGAAAACAAGCAGCGGTGCAGGCCTGACGCTGAAGCCCGGGATTAAAGCAAACCCCGGCTCACCCAGGAAGGGAGAGCTGGGAGACGGGGAGGGAGGCACAGACAGAAAAGTCCACTGGGAGCTCATGGGATAGGGGAGGTGGAGGAAGAGGAGTAAGTAAAGAAAGACAGGAGGAAAGGTTTGTGTGTGTGTGTGTGTGTGTGTGTTTTCCTGTGTGTAGTGAGGTTGCTGGGACAGACCTGCCATCATGCTGAGCGTGGAGAGGCAGGAGCTCCATGTGAAGCCGTTTCATAATGATTATTAACAAGAGAGACGTTCCCCCTGCCTGCTGAGCGCCACGTATATATGTGGTGTGTGTGTCTGTGTGGACCTTCCACTTCCACCCCCACCCCCCCACAATTCATCTGTCTATCTGTCTGTCTGTCTGTCTGTCTGTTGGTCTGACTTACTGCTGTTGATTGCATAATCGCTTTAATGGAGGCAATCACATAAATGCTGCAGACTGTTTTGTATGTGCGCCTTTGTTCTCGTAGACGTAATGCACTGGACAGGTCCTTCGATATGACTCAACCAGCAGGATGGAGCAACAGTGAATACAATGTAGTGGATTTACACACACACACACAAACACACACACACACACACACACACACACACACAAACACATACACACATTATATATA
>JAPZDZ010000024.1:5819357-5830250 GCA_029783805.1 Acanthurus tennentii | reverse complement strand
ACACACACACACACACACACACACACACAAACACATACACACTTTATATATATATATATATATATATATATATATATATAGGCATGCACAGAATGGCATCCAGCCTGCAGAAAGACAAAAGATAAGCACACAGAGGCAGACAGACAGTGCTGTAGGTGATACTGTGCATGCATTCACATGAGAGACAGGGAGAGGTCATTAATCCATCCATTTCAGGGTGGAGTATGTTTGGCCAGAAGGGTGGGAGAGGATGGGGAGGGGGGTTGAGGGCTGAATTTGATGGGAAAGAGGGTGAGAAGGGAAAGTGAGAGAGAGATTGGGTTTCTACTCCACAGGGTTTGGGTTTTAATCCTCTGAGAAATAAAATAATAATAAAAAAAAAAAGTCTCTGATCAGGATGTGAGACAGACAGATGAACAGACAGACAGACAGACAGACAGATGGCAGGGGAGGGAGGAGTAAAAAAAAAAAACTGTACCTGCCAATGTAAAATTCAACAGGAGTACTGAGCTGAGCGAAAAAAAACCATAAGCAAGAAGCTGTCAGCTGAACGGCGAGAAGGTAACTGAATGGGACTTTAGTGCTGGGCTGTGCACTTTTATATGTGGTGCTATGATGAATAACAAGGCTGAGATACAACTATAGTATGAGAGATCAACCATCAATACAAATACTGATCAAATGTGCTAAAAATATCCTCATTATCAGGATCTCTAAAGGGATCTTCCGTGAAACAGATTCACTGCGTGTAAAAAAACCTGTACATTATATAAAGTATAAGACACTCACAGCTCAGTATCTCAACCCAGATGGCTCCATCTTCATAACTATCGATAATCTTTCTTGCCAGTGATGATATTATGCAGATCTTGCTGGCGTCAGCTTTTTTTTTATCTCAAAATGAAGAGAGCTTCATTATAGAAAAATAATTACCTGCACATCATCAGGCCGATGTGCCGGCTGGCGAGGGTTAGGCTGATGTGTCCTGGCCTATTTTTCCCCTTTATTAAAAATCATCAGAAAGTCAGTGCGGTCTTTTCTAAACATATATGCATATATATGAAGAGCTGGTATGATGTCATGATATTGATTTCTGTATAAGCACCTCAAAGGAAAGCAAGAGTGTTATTACCATCATTAGGAGGAAGAGCTGGAAGTACTTGTGATATAAAAAACACATAATTACAACGTATACGTTCTTTAAATTCTCCTTTTCTTAAAATTGGTAGGCCTTTAAATTCAGCTCCAGTGCTACATTTTAAATTTGTCCAAAACAAATAAGATGTACTTCGTAAATCCAGCAAATCCCAAAACGTTTACTGCACCATTTTAAATAGGCTGAGAGTCTGTTAGCCTGTGCTTTGCTAATTGCTATCATGCTAATATTTTAACCCTGCTAATGTTAACATATCGATGCTAATATTTAGATAATGTTAAGTTCGTGTTCACCGTCTTAGAATTAAACTGTGTGAAGAGGCCCTGCTCCATATGAATGAGTTTGCAGACTGCAGTAGCTAAAGAGCAGAGCAATACTGATTGAGCGTACAGTATGTAAGTGTATTTACTTTTTTAAGAACAACAGAGCCAGATGTTTACTGAGTCTAGCAGAGGGGAGCATAAAGCTGTAGAGACATATGTAGCGTTCAGGCCTGGAGCCAACGCAAACACGTTTTTTTTTTTTTGTCTTCTCGTTCTGGTCAAATAAATTGCTTTTATCTTCACTGCTTTTATTTGAGCTCGCTGCTGCTGATTGGGCCTTACAATCCCTGGTGGGATAAACTAGACAGGCACACATGTGGATAGCCACACACACACACACACAGGCTACATTTTATCTGTGCTGCTGTTGCATGTGTGTGTGTGTGTGTGTGTGTGTCTGTTGCCTTTGTATTCACGCCTGTGTGCACGGGTGTGTATGCAGGCCCCAGAGAGTGAATCAGCAGGTCCTGACGCATGTGAGTGAGTCGGGGCTGCCCGCTGGCCTGCCTGCACGGAGGGAAAAAAACTCCATCAATGATTAAACGCCCGCGGCTACGTTTCAGAAGCCGCCTGCAACCACAGACACGCCATCGCCGGGCAAAGGGAGGGACGGAGGGATGAGGACAGTGAGGGGGAGAATAAAGAGGTAAGAGCTAATGAGCAAAAAATAAAAGAAGATATAAGCCAGGTGGAAAAAGAAAAAGGCGACTGAGGAAAGAAAGATGGAACAAGTCAGGTGATTCTTTTTCCTTCCTCTTCCTCATTACTTTTTCCTCTCCCTCCCCCAAATCTTTACCTGCTCCATCCACCCTCTTCTTTACTTACCTTCATATCTCCCTCCTTTACCTGACCCTCCTCCTCCTCCTCTTCCTTCTCCTCCTCACCCCCCCCCTCAAGCTCCCTCCCCCCTCCTTCCAATTACCAGGAGGAGTATGAGCAGAACCGCACACTTCACAGCTTTCAAGTGTTGGAGAGAGATCCTCCTGGGAATTATCCAGCAAGAGATGAATCCTCAAATGCTCCTCAGCCCCACACCACCCCAGCACCTACCCTTCCCCATCCTCCCCCTCTGCCCATAATATCTCTCTCCCACCCGTCTCATTTCCCTTCCTTTCCTCCTCCACCACGCTGCTCCCTCTTTACTTTACGTCGTCGTTTCGCTCATTTAGTTAAAGTTTTTTAAGGCTCTTATGACTCTTCTGCTGAATTATTGCATGTTTTTTAAATTTCTAACTTTGTTTTATTTATTTATTTGCGTACATAATTTATGCATTCAGGGATTTGATGAAGCAATTCTTACAAAAAAGTGTCTGCTAGTCAAAGTAAGACAACTAAGTCATGTTTGTAAGAAGAAACGAGAAGATAAAAGGGGGGCCGAACAGAGAACAATGACACAAAACGTCGACATCTGAAATCATGCTGTTGTCATGTTGTGCTTTTTCTAGGAGTCACTCCTGTTATATATTCATATTTAGATTAATGAAATAATAAATTCATGCAATGCTGCAGGATTTTAAATGCTTTGTAATCATTCTATTAACAGTGAGAGAACAGCAGTGTTGCTGTTCAGTGAAAAAAAACTAGATGAGCTTTGACAAACGTTGCTTTCATCTCTGTGGCAATTCATTTTCAGATATTTCAACAGGTTTTAATGGCTTATTTAGCTGGAAAAAAAAACAGAAAAAAGTTCTCAGCCTATAACAGAAGTATTAAACCTCCAGTTTGTCTTAAAAAAAACTAAAAAGTCGTAAAATTTTAGTGGACGGCAACACCAATTTTCTGTTTAAGTTAGACTTTTCATATTGGGTGCAAAGTTGCTGTGTGGTTTTTAAAAGACAAAAGATGATGCTAAAGGTGATTTGACTAATTTTAACCTTAAAGAAGATTTTTTTTTAAATATTTTAACAGCAAATAAAAAAAGGAAAAAAACAAAAAAAGCAACACTTTGGTTTAAAAGAATTTACGAGGTCGTGATCTGATGTCTGTGTTCCCAAATTGGCTCTGTACTTCATTCTTTCCCCTCAGTTCTCTCCCTCTCTGTCTTGCTCCTATCCTCTGCACCTCCTCCTCTTCCCCTCTTCCCCTCCACCCTTCGTCTCCCTCTCAGACTCTGGTCAGGAATCGATACCGCAGGCCGACCCTGGCTGGTCGATAATCTCATCCTCCGGCCGGCCGCAGTGGAAGCCTCATCAACTTAGTGCTTCCATCTGAAGGGAATTACCTTCCCTCTCACATGCAAACACAAAGGCCTACCTGTTGACTCCTCTCACTTTTTTTCCTTCCAGCACACTTCCTGAATTTTCTCATCTTTTTTTTTTTTTTCTGCCCCACTTTTTTCTACTTGCTGCTTAATTTGCATATCAAACATTTGCATTTGCTTAAAGTGATGGAGGTGATTTTTTTTAAACTTCTATTTTATTTGGTTGTGTAAATTTAAATAAAGATATCAACAATGAAACAAAAGGTTTTATGTGGCAACCGTCACCAAAAAGCTTGATTAATAAAGGTGGAGGCTTGGATGGATGTCAACAAGAAATGTTTGAGTGTAAATGTTTTCACTTTCAGAGTTTATCCGTCGTTCACCAAAGGCAGCAAACACTTCAGTGCTGCAGGTTTGGATGGGAGGAAGGGGTGAGGAAGAGGAGGAGGTGAGGTTTAGGGAGATGAGAATAAAGAGGAGAAAAATGGATTCCAATGAAGGATGAGGGGTGAGAGAAAAAGGGGAGAGAGTGGAGCAGGAGTAGGAGAAAGACGAGGAAGCACAAAAGGGGGAGAGAAGGAAGGGAGGCGAAAAAAAAGTGGCTCCCGTTGTATCGGAGCAGCGGTGTGTGAAAACACACACTCTGCACTCCTGTCGCCTCGCCGCTTAATGAGGAGAGCCTCTCAGGAGTAAGCACACACGCACACACAAGGGCACAATGACAGCACACACACACTCACACACACACACAGATGAATCAACTGAATTCACACACATGCAGTAGAGTACACACACACACAAACACACACTCTCAGAGATTTACAACCAAGCCCTTGCATAATAACTTTTGCTGTCCAGTTTTGGTCCCATCCCCCACTCACTCCCTTTAATGTGATGAATGAGGGTCCGTGTAACCCTTGTCCAGCCACACACACACACACACACAGACACACAATCACAGTCACACAAAAAAAAGGTCCATATTCTCACAGAAAACCAGAGGATAAACAAATAAGCACATAGGTGAACACTCGCACAGACACAAAAGCACAAATGCTCAAGGAGACATCTTCAGGTTTTTTATGCAGACGAGGAGGCAGAGATGCAGTCAGATGGAAAGCGACAGTCACAGATGAAAAGTCACCGGCTTCCTCTCTGTCTCCCTCTCAATCTTCCTCCTCTCACTCTTTCTCCCCTCCTCTTCCTCTTTGCACTTTCATGCGTTCTCATTATTGCTGCCGCTCTCTCTGCCGCTGATTTGATCTCTTCTCTGCGCTTCATTGTGCTTCATGTTTCTTTCTTTTTTTTTTTTTTAGCTTCCCTCTCCTTATTTGGTCTTGCTATCTATTTTTTTTTTATTCTTCCCTCTGCTTTACTCTCAAAGAGGAAATTGGAACTCTTTCCTGCAATCCATCTGTTGTCGCACTAATGGCTGCACCAGCGCTCTGTTCTCCCTCCGTTTTCCCCCATTTCTGCTCCTATTCCATCCCTGCACCCTCCAAACCTACCCCACCCCTCACCCTTAAACACACACACACACGCTCACACACAAGTACTACTTTCACTCATGTCCAGTCAGCAGGTTGCGTAACTCCCAGTGCATTGTGGGTCTGGATGCATGTATTTGTGTGTGTGTGTGTGTGTGCGTGTGCAATATGAGCTTGCGTGCAGAGATGACATTGCAAAGTAAAGAGGACAGAGGCGGTTTTGGTGCCTAATAAAACCTGATCTATAGATGCTTTGTAATCACAGTGACCTGCAGAAACACACTCACACACACACATACACAGTCGGCGAGGCTCTGCAGTCTGCAGATATGTGCACTTTTGGCGAATAAATCACACACACGCACACAAAGACACACTGTAACTGCCCCATAAATCATGCATGTAAAGAAATCGCGCATAGACACAAACACACACACCGCCTCTGTGCTTAAACTTTGTGCACATGTACTTACATTTGCACGCACTTAAAAAAAGAGCCACTTAGCCAGCATGGGCTTGTGTCCCTGTCAATAAAGAGTTAAAATGCAAATTATTAATCCTATTTTGTTCCAGGGAGAGAGACGGCTGGGAATGTGACAGTGAAATCCTTTTTGAATCGAGCCCAACTTCACATGGTCCACCATAATGTGTGCCAGCTGAGCGTTTACTGTCATGTGGAAATGTCAAAAAATTGACCAGTTTGACCAGAACAACAACATTGGCATGAAAGGAAAAAAATTTTACAAAAAAAAAGGAGAAAATCTGCCTCCCATCTTCTCTGTCATTTTTGCACTTCAATGGAGAGTTTGAGTTTCTGTAGGTGGTGCAGTTTTCTTTGTGTGTTCAGTCATGGTGGCTATTGCAGCTTGTGCTGTTTACCAATTAGCATTTCAGTCTCAGCAAACCAGGATTCTTTTGCATTGGACGATTTTCAACAAGAATGGCACTATAATCTGACTGAGTTTGGACCAAAATGTGAAGAAGTTTTTGGGTGTTAAAACACTCGTGCATCTCGTCAATTCACGTATGGATGTTTTATGGGAGCAGAAATAATTTATGAATGCAGCATCTGTGTAACTGTTGCACTGTCGTTTCTTTCTGCCTCCTCTTCTGACTTTGTTTTACAGTTTTTTCTGCATTCAGTCACTGACAGTAAGACAAGCAGCGTACAGATAGAGATGATGGGTATTGGGTGAGGGTGGATTTGGGTTGGAGGTTGAGGACGGTGGTGGTGGTGGTGGGTGGGTGGGTGTGGGTGTGGGGTTGTGCTGGTGTGGAGGCTTATCCAAACATGGCTAAGACAACTGAAGAACCGCAAAACATCCAGCCGGCAAGCCACAGCATCGTATGTTAAGACAGAATAGCAAATGAAGCAGACTCCAATATTACCCAGCCTTCACCACTCCAACTGTCTGGGGGAATCTATATGATGAATCATGAAGGGATGTGTTTTTTGTGTGTGTGTGTGTGTAACTCTGGCTCTGCTTCTGTCTTTGTCTGTACTCTCTTTCTCCTCCCATTCCTTATGTTACTCTTAATGAACTCCTCTGTGCCCCTTTCTGCTCCTTCTCTCCACTCCTTTATATCAACTTCTTCCATTCTTCTTCCTCCTCTCCTGTCTCCTCGCTCCCTTCCTCCTTTTCTATTCTCTCCATACTTCTCCTGCTCTCCCTTTTCTATGGTCTCTCTCTCTCTCTCTTTTCAATGTACATAACAGTGTACTCTTTAGGAGGGAGCCCTGGCGGTATCTATGGCAACCGGATTGCTAGGCAACAGCCCATTCTCCCTTCCTCTCCTGCGCCGTGCAGCAGCGGCAACAATCAGCCAATGAGAAGCTGAGGAGGAACGCCGGCGTGCGTGAAAAAGTTCAGAAGACACCCAGAGAGCACTGCATGTCCTCTCGTTCCACATGTGATGCTTTAACATGGAGAAACATGAAAAACGACCTGTGACAGGGAGCTCAGAGGACAGAAACGCGTCATAAGAAAAGGTCTGAAATTATTTTAACTAAAACTTAAACACAAAGTAGGAAGTTTCTGAATGATGAGAGATGTCACCGCCAATGCACACACACACACAGATAATTGGCATAAATAGGCACAGATGCTCATTATTATACAGTTACACCTAAACACACACCACTAGAGGCCCAGTAAGGAGATGGCTTATTAAACAATTACCTTTTTGAGCAATTTGGGAAGCTTTGGAACAGAGTGGTGCAGGAATGAATCTAAATGTTAGCATAATGCTAAGTTTACCTCTGTAACATTATATCATCACATTTATGCTCCAAAAAATCATTATAGTAGTCTTTATTTATGATCAAATTCAAATATCCTTAACTTCTATCTAAATTTTACTGTTAAAATCAAGAAAGCTACTTGCAGAGGCAACTAGGACGATGCTAACTTCTGGGTTTGTCTACAAAATCACATCATCCTTGTAATATAAGGCAAATTACAATACAGTCGTCCACTTTTTACTCACTCACAGTCACAAACTGCAGGTTTGGAAAGTTTTTTTGTATCAAACAGAATTAGATGCAGAGACTTAACATCTCACAAGACCCGATGAAGTGACAAAGACTAATCCCAGAGGAGAAACTCATCTGTATCTACCCAGTGATACAGCTATAAATGGTGATTGAACAGCTTAAGCAATAAAACACAAGAGCTGGAATCTCAACTAACTTTAAATGGGGGGGATTCAATCTTTACACTCTGTTGTTAGTAATCTTCACACACACACACACACACACACACACACACATGGGCTGGGGCTCCATGCAGTTTGGGGGTTCGGTGCCTTGCTCGAGGAGGTGAACTGGCACCTCCAAAGCTGCCTGTTCACACGCTGTAACACAGTCTGTCTGTTGCTGGAGTTGAACCGGCTTCCAAGCCAAGTCGCCATGACTGAGCTACTGCTGCCCATCTTTGTTGTTATTCAGAAGAGAAAGACAGATAGGTGTAGAGAAAGAGAGAGAGAGGGAGTGAGGGAGAGAGAAAAACAGAGGCTGTGGTGCACATATGAAGTGACAATAGAACCAGAGTGGGGAGTGGCCATTTTAGGTTCTCAGCGTTGTTTGATATTGATGTTGGCTGATCAAAATTCGTCCTTCACTCCTCCGTCTGCAGACAGCGGGGAGGAGGACAGGGAGGCCATTTTGAGACACAAGGCAAAAAAAACGTTGGCGATAGAAAAAAAAAAAAACAACCCCACAACAACTAACAATGGTGAGTAGGAACAGAGGGATGCTGACCTTCAAAGGGCTCAATTACATCTCACACACACACACACACACACACATTCACACATGCCCGAAGTTGGGCATGATTGCTCAGAGTGTGTATTCACACAAGACAAACAAACACCAAAGGAAATGCACATGTGTGTGTGTGTGTGTGTGTGTGTGTGTTTGTTGCGTGCATGTTTACACACACACATGCATGCATGCACACACACCCTGCTGCTCCACACCGTATGACCGTCTGTCTGTCCAGATAAAGTGGCTTCTGAATCTCAGCTCTAGTTTGAGAGGTGGTGGGGGGGGGATTTAATGACAACTGTCCCCCCCCCCCCACCTCCCCCTTCCTCTCTCTGTTTTTTTCTCTCTCGTGTCTCTCATTCATTCACAGTTGCTGCTCCTCTCGGTTTGTGTCCTTCTTGCGATCTATTTATCTTATTCCCGCTATTTCACTATTTCGCTCTCTCGTTCTCATTTACCTCCCACTCTCTCCTTCTCTCCTTCCCTCTCTCTCTCTCTCTCTCTCTCGTCCTCCATACCCACAAAACCAATTTTCAGGTGGACACTGCGGGGCCGACCTCTAAAGTAAACATCCGCCTTATTCGTCTACTTCTCCCCTGCCTCCTCCTTTTCTCCTGCCTCCACCCCTACCACCATCTCATCAATGCCAAAAGAGCCCCGTCCCCACCCCAAATCAACTCTCCCTTCCTTCCTCTCTCTACCACCAACCTTCTGTTTGGACGAAAAAGGAGTAGAAGAAGAGTAAAAAAAAACAAACATGGTGTGGTGGCGCAGTCATGAATTTTAATGCCGCTGCTCATTTCGAGTAAATAGTATAAATCAACTAGGATCCAGATATATGGGAGGTTTGGTAGTGGTGGTTGATTCCGGTGGTGAGAATCAGAGGGAGTGTAGACACAAACCAAAGAAATAAATGAAAATGAAACCCAAGGCATGATGATGGATGAAGCACAACAAGAGAGGAGAGGCTGGAAAAAATGAGAGGGACGGGAGAGGAGGGTTAAGTGAGGATGCAGAGCAAAAAAAGAGGAGAAGGAAAGTGGTGAAAGATGGACGAAGAGGAAGAGAAGGAAGGAAAATCTCATCTCCTGGTGGAATAATCTCTCATTTATCACACTGATGGAAAAACAGGGAGAGAGGATGGAGCTGGAGAAGGTTCAGAAAAGACATTTTCATAGTTTTTTTTGTGATAACTTTCAGCTCACACTTGTGAAGTAGATGTAGCATACATACCATAGTGTCTAGACAGCTTTTTATTGCATGAATTATGCATGCAGGGCTGCTCTCATTTGCAGGAGCCATATTAATATTATCACATATGTGGCAATATACCGGAGGGTGGAGGGTCTTCTCCATGACGCTCAGCAAATTGGGGAAAGCTATAATGACGCACACAGACATAGGTGCATGCACACTCAAACGTATGAACACACTCTCGCAGAGGCTTGCAAATGCATGTGCACTTGTGCATGTGGACCCACACGTACACACCAACCCAAAAGGCTAAGCTTCCTTTTTCATTTCAGCAAAGAAGATTGCATTTTCTGAGGCTGTGTGTTTGTGTGTGTGTGTGTGTGTGTGTGTGTGTGTGCGTGCGTGTGTGTGAGTGTGTGTGTGTGTGTGAGTGTGTGTGTGTGTGTGTGTGTGTGTGTGTGTGTATGTGTGTGTGAATTTGGGAGGGAGTGATGGGGGATATTAAACGATTCAAATGCTGTCTCTCTTGCTCTCCTCCACTGGAGAGACCTAGGACTGCAGCATGGCCACACACACGCACACACTCTCACACACACGCACACACACACACACACACACACACACACACACATACACGTACACACATACTGGGCCAGTCTGTTCTGTCAGACAGGCCAATTTAAAAACACACACTGCCAATTAACTGAGAGGCAGCATAGCTTCAGTGTGGACATTGTTGCAGCGCAGCATACACAGATAATGTGGATTTGTGTGTTTTGTGTGCTTATCTATGTTCTATTCTGAGAAAATTGCTTGTTTTAAGAGGAGGAGGAAGGAACAAAGACAGTGGATAAATCGTCCACGCTCCCTTTTCAAATGTTCACAGCTATTTCTATTGTTGGATTTTTGTTGTTGTTGTATTTTGTTTTAATAACTGTAGCCATTTCACTTACAATTAGTGACCAAAACACAATCTCTCGTAGGATAAATGCACAATAAGATCCTTAAAAAAGAAGTTTCTAACCACAAATAAAACACATGGAAACACTGGACAAGATACGCACACTGATAGAAAAAAAAATGGCTCTGGGGAAGAAAATAAATCTCTGCAAAGAAGGTGAGCAATTTGGTTAGTGTGGATGCTGCAGCGTGCAGGAGATGTGTGTGTGTGTGTGTGTGTGTGTGTGTGTGTGTGTGGTGGGGAGGGGTCTGAGGTTTGATTCATGACCTGTTCTTTGAAACCTCAATATTTGCTTTACCTGCTGTTC
>JAPZDZ010000024.1:5762727-5773867 GCA_029783805.1 Acanthurus tennentii | reverse complement strand
CCGAAACAGAAACATCACAAATTGATGAAGCTGAAACTTTCTAATCACTAACACAGTTACACTGCATGTGCACATAACGAGAGCTGTTTAATTCACATCCTTCTACTGGAGGCCATGAACTTATCAATCACTTCTTATGGTTCTCTCATCCTATTTGTGTGTGTGCAGACCCTGAAAAACACTGGAGGGAGCGCCGAAGGTTCTGAAGGGATGTGCAAGGTCTCCCATTAAAGATTTCTGTGTGCTTTGTACTGCAAAGGCCAAACCTGTGATCCTTTTCTTTCCCTGCTCTTGTCAGAAACAATATGTGCACTTTCTGTGTGTTTTCACCGCATGTGTGTGTGTGTGTGTGTTTCTCCCAGTGCAGGTTTGAAGACCGGCTCGCTGAGAGCTAACAGGGACAGCTGATTGACCGCACAAATCAATACACACATTGTTCAGAGAGAGTCACAAGGGAGCAGGGAGGCAGTGGAATTGGCTGCTACCACTTAGTGTATGCATCTTTGTGTACATGTGTGTGTGTGTGTAGGACAGGAAGTGGGAGACTCTGCACGAAACAGGATTCATACTTCATTATATCCACCACCACTGTATGCATACTGTACATGAGCCATAATGGGCGAATAAGAGATGGATATGAAAGGAGATAATATGAGGAACGCAGTGAGAGCCGGCGTCGAATGTTGTGGTTTAGTATTCCAGTCAGAGGAGTCCCCCAGTCAACTCTCTCATCTCTGCTAATGACTATAATCAGCCTTGCTACTGAGTCCTCTGATCCTGTGGCACCACACAGAGTGGGTGTGTCCGTGTGTGTGCATTCCTGTGTGTGTGTGTGTGTGTGTGCATAGACCTGTGGGGGGGGGGAGTCAGTTGTTATTAATTGTCTTTAGTAAAAAGGCAGAGAGCTTTCAGAGACACATATGCCGAGCCATCAACGCACTAATAGCAATAATAACGGCACCTCATATACCTGCTTTTATCTTAACCTGCAGTCACTTGAAGGCAAGTGATGTGATTAAAACGAAGATTTACACCTTTTCTGTACCATAACATGAATATAAATGCATTTGAGATTAGCTGAGGGTTTATTATGCTGTGTCATTACTGAGACCTTCTTTAATGGAGGTCAGATGCTCCATTCTGCAAACAGCTCTGATGCAAATGCAACACAGAGTCCCTTGCAGGTAATAAAAATGCCTGTATTTATTTGTTTATATTATGCATCATATAATGGCCTTAAGAAATTACTTAAGTGTGAAGTAGAATGATTTAATATGACTGCTTTAATTCTGTAATGGTGATTATGTTGTCAAATTAAACAAAATTATATAATACCTCCAACTGTCTGACCTCTAACCTCAGCTCAGTAATATACTTCAGGTTTGACAATGAGTGCAACCTGATCAACAGATAAATGTGCCTAAAAGTCACAGCAGCAAAATGTTTGGATCCTCATGTGCAGAAGTTTGGATGGCCAGAAGTTCAGCAGCATTTATGAGTCTAACTTCTACAACTTCTCAACTCACCAGGGTTCTTGGCCTGGAAGTCGGTCTTGCGTTGCAGTGTTGACGGCAGGTCGTTGAGGCGGAGCGACAGCTGCCTCTTGAAGGGGGAGTTTTTCTGGCTGAGGGCCGGAAAGCCTCTGAACGAGCCCTGACGCACCAGCTGCTCGATGGGTGCATGGCGGCGAGGAATGGCATGAGGTCCGCCAGGTTCCGGACGCTCCATGGGGGACGCCGCACCCTCGGGTGGGGAGGCGGTACCAGGTGGGAGGGCTGGGATGGCAGCCGGTTGGTCTGGAGGAGGAGAGAAGTTGCATTGTCATTTATTTTCAGTTTATTATCTATTGAGGATCTACTATTAAGTCCCTTCTTGCTCCAAATGCGTTGGACATTTAAAGGATCAACTCACATTTTCAACACATGCAGGACTAGAAGGATTCACAATCAAGTGTCCACATTTTAAAATATCCTCCTACCTTTCTTCTTGTCCGGCAGCTTGTCATCTCTCTCGCTGCTGCTGCCCTGCTGGCTGCCCGAAGAGTTGGCGCGGAAGGAGCCCTCACGCACAAATGAGGTGCGACTGGCATCAAAAGAGGCCGTCACGCCGCACTCCTTCTCCCTGCGCTGCTTCCTCTCCAGACAGGCAGCAAAGGCACAGCCGACTGCATGGCTCAGTCTCTCTCCCTGGTGGAGCAAAAGCACAGTGAATTTAGCACAAAGCTTAAAGGTCATATACGTTTAACATGGACTGATCATTTTCAGACAGCCGTAAAGGAGAATTAGGGCGTGCACAACTTCATTTTTGACCGTATTTACGGGATTTTTTCCAACAAAGTGATTGTTTTTTAATGTCAACCTTCAATTCAAGTTCACACATTCACATCAAATACAGCCGACACAGTGAAGATCGGATTAGAGAGCAATTATTGACCTCAAATCTCTTCCGCTGTCAAACATCAACACGAGTTCACGCTCTGTGGCACTGAAGGCGACTAATTCCAGGCTGCCTTTTTGCAATTAATTCCCACTTTCCCACCACCTCTCTAACCTTTTGTCTTCTTTCCGTCTCCGTTCAGAGACAGCCATGACTGCTGTGGGACGGGCAGTTCAGTTTAAGATGAGCAGATAGGGATATGGAGAGTAGGGTGGAAACAGAGACAGACAGAGATGGACAGATAACTCCACAGGCTTCTGTCTAATCCCCCTCTCCTAATCCTGCAGGTCTGTGCTGCGCTCTCTTCCGTTCACATTAATAATCCAACTCACGGTCTAAGCTGATGAAACCACCACAGGGGATGAAACCACAATGCACCATGACAGCCTTGGTTCTATTGCATTCGTCTCTACGTTGCAAAAATCAGTCAAATTGAAGCACCAGAGGTTGGAAACCATGCAAACTGCAGCAGCTACAAGAATACAAAACAACAACCGTCTCACCGAGTCTTTGAGAGCCATGAAGCAGTGGCACATCCACCGTCTGGTGGTGCCGTCTCGGCAGATGTAGGAGAAGGCCTTGTCATAGTTACGGTCAGGAGCGCAGAAGGAAACCTTCTCAATGGTCTGGTCCACAATGAGGTCCTGAGAGAGACAGAAACAAAGACAAAACAGAGGTCACACAGGATCCCAATGGACAGCTCACACAACGGCAGCTTAACAAAGTGATGACAAACAGGAAATATCGTTTCAGCACTGCACACACCAGCTCGTGGGCTGATCCGACGCTTGACACACTGCTTTCAGCCTCATTTAACCCCCTGAAGCCCCTCATCCTCCAACCTATTTACACATCCAGCCAATGACAGAGGAGAAAGTGACCACAGACTAATGACACTAAACGCCCTTTTCATCTCAGAGATGTTTCCACCTCTTGTCGTTGCCTCTATAAAAGAGCTATTCAGCCTTTCTCTGTGTCTATAGTGACTATAGAGGAAACTAAGAGGGGCCCTTCTCTTTCTTTCTCTGTGTACATTGAGGGGCCTCTGGCTCACCTCTTTGACTCACCAAAAAATATAAAGAGAAGGAAAACGAGGCGAGAGGG
This sequence comes from Acanthurus tennentii, assembly GCA_029783805.1. NCBI lineage: Eukaryota > Metazoa > Chordata > Actinopteri > Acanthuriformes > Acanthuridae > Acanthurus > Acanthurus tennentii. Next base: position 5,770,327 of record JAPZDZ010000024.1, on the reverse strand, counting down.
ACAAGAAAAGGGATGCGAGAGAAAGAGGGTTCACACACTCATCCACCCTCTTCCTCTTCCTCTGAAAAAACAAAGCGAGGGGAGGATGAGGAGAGAGGGAGAGCGAGGACAAGGAGGAGAAAGAGGTGGAAAATTATGAGTCTGTTCATTGTGAGACATTAGTGAAAAAAGACGGATGCTGATGTCAGGGTGACAGGCTGAGCAGAGCACATTGTGTGTGTACACGTGAGGTGTATCTCAGAAGACAAGTGCAAGAGGAAAGGGTGTGTGTGTGTGTGTGTGTGTGTGTGTGTGTAAGGTTGACTCAGATCATGTCCCCACATCACTGAAAGGAAGAAAAAGCGACGGCAGCTTGTGACTCAGAGTGTCTCATCCACGCAAACGTCTCTCTGCATTGAGCACAAAAAAGACCTGACTGTTTCTTTCTATTGAAGCTGCATTATGAAGGTCACACAGACACACACACACACACACCACACACACACACACACACACAGTAGATTCACACACTGTGGGAAAGCGTTTGAATACTGGTTGTGTGGGCGTTATTGGGCACGCTTGCTAATTCGTGAACTGATGATAAAAGGTTATGAAAAGCCATTGAAAGAAGAAGAAAGGTGAGATTATTTGAATACAGCAGAGTTCAAACTAGCTCGAAGAGAAGAAACTTTGCTTCTGCTGCTGTAAAGGAAGTGTTACAGTGCAGGTAAAGTCTGAGCAACTGTTCAAAAACATGCCTTTTAAAATGTAAAGACAGCACAAACATAAGATATGAGTGGATTAAACTCCAAAAACTCACATCTTACCAAGTTCATTTGTCTTATTTCTAGTCAAAATATCCATTTACACCTTATTCAAGACCCAATAACGTCACAGGTGACTTTTCAGAGAGATATCAGATACTTGTTTTCAAACTTCACATCTTATTTCACAACTTTAACTTGTTCTGTTGAGGGATTTTTACTTGACCTCAATTTCCTTTTGTTCATTATTTTTTGAAGTGGTACTTTTCCAAAACCAGTGGCTGGAAATAGTGTTAGTTATTACTCCATAATTTTTCTTTAAAATGACGTAGAAGCAGTGAAAGAATTGGGAAATGTTCAAGTTTACAGTTAAAACACTGAAAACTCAGCTACTCTTGTCTTTAACTGTTGGTATTTAGTTTGTTTTCTCATCTTAAAGGTGTTTTTATAGACAGAATAAGTGTAGCAAATCCTACCTGCATGAAAAGACCAAGATCAACATTTTGTTTAACTATCAGTAATTTCTGACACTCACATTTGTTCAAACTCAAGATGTATATCGATTCAAATAGCTCACAATTTTATAGATTAATTAATTGTATGGTTAATAACTTCTGAAAGCAGCAGGTCATTGTAGTTTTTACCATATATTACTCAAATAGAAAGAAAATTGCACATTTTTAAGGGACTATTTTCACCTGCGGATGTACACAGATCTGGTGCATTGTCAATAATTCAGCCAGCAGGATGGTGTTTGTGGGAGAGCCTCAAAACAAACTACAGTTCCCATGTTCACCTTCAGAAAGAAACGAGTCAGCTGCTACAACAGTGTGACTCACTGATGTGTGTTTACTGGTTTTTACACAAAAACAGCAGGATTTTACTACAGAGGACGGGTTCATTTCAGTAATGTCATTCAGATTTGTTAACAATAACAAAAATATTTAATATTTTCCAGCTTTTTTTTCCCCTCATTTGTTTAGATGTGAAACATCACTGATGGAAACATGGGAGGGTGTTTGGAGTGTTTGGAGTGTGGAGGAGAGAGACTGAGGGACTGGGAGAGGTGAGGTCATGTGTGTGGCCTCCCGACAAGAGAAAAAAAGAAAGCAAAAGAAAAAGAAAAGCTCCTCCATTGGGTTTCTCTTCTATTCTGTCCAGCTCTTTATTCTGCTTTGCTTTTCAATGGAGCCACAGAGAGCTGCACTCACTCTGTAGGAGGCCTCCCTCGCCACCAGACACTCCTCAAGTGCATGAGTGTGTCTGTGTTTACTCGGTCTTCCCTCCCCCACTAAGCAACCGTCAGCAAGAAACCATGAGTCATATGTGTCAGCTCTGACACACACACACACACATATCAGGCCTGGAGGTATGAAAACAGTGGATGCAGCCTGGATCCTTTTTGTTCAGCTTTAAGGTTGCATCATCAAAACAACAACAAAACGACACTTTTGTTGATGGTTTCAGGTTGGAAAGAGTGAGAATATAAACGAGAAGAGATGCTGTAAAGATGGATGTTTGGTGGAGAGACGACAAGCCAAGAGCATCTGAGGGCCTCGAGGAGATATTTCTGTCTTTTTTTTGACCCACAGACGGTCAGACATAAATAAAAAAAGACATAAATATAACAACCTGTGCGAGGAGTAGAGGACGTGACTGCAGAGGACGTATGCTTCTTTTTGAATTATGAGGAAGATAGAAAAAAAGAGGACAGAGGAGGAGAGGGTGAAACAAGGAGACAGAGGTGACACACACACAAATAAAAAAAAAAAGTGTTTGCTTACCTTCGTTTTATCATCCACAACCCTGAGTCCATCAGCTGAAACCCACAACACTGCCTTGACTGTCTTTTTTCCGCTCTGGAAAGACAAAAAAAAAAAAAAAAATTATCAGCAGCTGAGTAAAAATATTATGACTTGGGAGACAAGTGACGGAGCTGCACAGTTAATGTTATTTCAATCTATTGCACATTTAAAGAGGTGCGATCAACAAGCTACTAGCATGTAAAGCCACTTTTACAGGCACTCATGGTTATGCAAAGTGGCCATTACATCCTCCCAGCAGATGAGGTGGTGCTGGGTTAAGAGCCGAGAGGCGGGTGAAGGTAAAAAAACTGTGCCAGCTGGCAACCAGGAACCATTTCTCCAGAGGAGGGCACCAGGCACAGCTAATAACACACTCAGCATGAGCCGGGCTAAAAATACGCAGCCAAATAAAGCAACAACGCCATGCCAGTGTAGAGGTGTGTGTGTGTGTGAGGATGTGTGTGTGGGCGTGCATGCACACATGAGTCTGCATATGAGTTTGTGTGTGTGTCAGTAGGGGAAACAGAAAGGCGAAGCACTGCAGGAAATTGCTTTGAAACCCACAGCAAAGCGCCAAGGAGCCTCAATTTTTGCATAATCCCATTGAGAGGAAGACAGTGGGAGTAAGAATGGAGGTGAGGGAAGTGAGAGTGATGGAAGGAAAAGAGGGGAGGGGGAGGCGAAAGCTAAATGGGGAGGCAGAGCAGAATAATCAAAAGAAAAAAGATAACTGGTGGAAAGTTTTCGGCAGGAGAAGCTGCAGAGAGGCGAGGAACGCTGCTGAACGGAGATGCTGATACAGATGGAAGAGGGAAAGAAACAGAGTTGATCCAGCAGGGAGAATTAAAAGAGAAAACAAATGAGAGGAAACTGCGGTGAAAAAAGAATGGAAGAGAACGAGTAAATGCATGAAACATTTCTCCTGTGTGTATTAAACTGGCTGTGATTCAGTTTAACACTGAGATTTTGAGACAAAGTGGTTCCTTTACTTACATTCCTACGATGGGAATCAGGATCAGGACGAGCGTGCAGTGAATACTTGTGTTCCTGCAACCTGACTTTTATACTAAAGTTACTCTTACTTCCAGTCACCTCAAGAAAGTGAAAGCTAAGTTCGTCAAGACTTTGAAGAAAGTGACACAGACTGTGTGTGTGTGTGAGTGTGTGTGTGTGTGTGAGTGTGTGTGTCTGACACTGGCCAGTCTGTGTCACTGTGTTCACACGCTCTCTGGCCGAATCCAGCTTCCCAGGGGGGGGAAAACTGTGTGCATTTCGGTGTGCGTTTTCACGTGTTTATGTTAGCCCAGATCTCATTTTCTGCTCTCTTGGGTGTAATGGGATCAGACAGAAAGGAAGGCTGACAGACAGACAGACAGCCGGACAGACAGACAGACAGACAGTATGGATGAGACCCACCGAGCAGGGCGATGAGGGAGATGAAAGTGGTAAAGAAAAGAAAATAACAAGACGGGAGGGTAAACTGCAGGGAGTATTGAACGTGTGTGTTTGCGTGTGTGTGTGCATGTGTGTGTGTTTACTCCTTTGGTCAATACTTCTTCATGAGCTTTGTGCAGCCGTGTCTGTAATGAGCTCCAGTGAAGTTTGCAGCTCCTTGGGGTCGGTGTTTGTAACGGCCTCTATAGAACAAAGTGAACTTCCAGTGCTGCAACATGAGTGTGTGTGTGTGTCTGTGTGTGTGTGTGTGTGTGTGGGTGTGTAAGTGTGTGTTTATCTGTGGGATACTTACAACTTTCAGCTTCTTCACCGCTTCCTCGCATACGTGCATCCCTCTCGACTCCTCCACCTCGACCAGCCCCAGGTACTGCAGAGAAGAGACAAAACAAAACAGATGTTGATTACGGGAAAGTTTTTATTTATCTGTATTTTTATGTTTTAGAACCGCTTTTTAATCCAACCTTTGCATCAGTGAAAGCAAACGGAGCTGAACTAAAAACTCTCCCAAAACAAAAAATAGAGACAAAGTGACATAAAAGCGAGCAAAGCCTCATTAGGCCCCATCAGGATTTCTATAAGTGACAGACGAGTGGCTCATAAGCACGCACGCTCGATCCGCAGCCGCAAGTTAGCAGCAGAAAAATAAAGACAGGAGAGAGGAAGAGAGCGCGAGAGAGGACGGTAATAATTTATAGCTTCGCATCCCCTTTTGTTGCCTCTCCAGTGTTCTGCTCTGTGGCGTACTGAGAGCCCACAGAGACACAATTAAAGCTCCCTGTAGCTTTGCTCCCGTCAGAAGACGAGCGGTGAGGAAAAGAGGAAGACAAGTTTTTTAAGGAGAGCACGGAGTTTTGGGGAGATCGGTCCCAGAAGTAAAATATCTGTCGTAAACAATGTGTAGACACGAGTTACAGATTTATGAATTGCATTTTTTTTTAACAGCAAAAAAATTGCTTGTGATGAGCTCACAGTCCACAAATAGTTTTTCCCAGGCGATATAATATTTAGATGCACATCATTAAGGTTTCCTTTCAGCTCAGGGAGCATGATTAGCTGTTAGCATGTAGCCACTTTGTCCTGGACTCTAATAAGTTGGTGAATGGTTTAACATGAGACAGCTCACACTGTTACTGCCTGTTTTTAACTGTTTAATTCTTACTTCAAACACGAAATTAGCTGTGTGGTCAATGCTTTTTTTGATGTGAACAACTAGTCGACGGCTATTAGAGGTTGAGACTCTTGTTGCACTTGTAATTTTTTCAGTAAAACAAGGCTAAGACTCATTAGCTCCTGTGCTGACATATCTCACTGAGTTCTGCCTGTTTGCTAATCTAAGTTATGATTACCGTAATATTCAGAATATCAGGACTTCTGAGCTCCAACTTCATGCAGCTGTAAAACAGCAGGACTTTTATTTTTGCTGATGTAATCTTTTTGTAGTCAAACATAGTTGTGTGATGGAGCTTTGAACTTCTGCAGCTTGTTAATGGTTTGGGAAACATCTGTGATTGCTAACTTGTTTCAGTCTGTGTTCTTTGTTATGTTTTTTTTTTTAAATTCAAATTGTCATATTAGACTGGCACATTTGTCTGACAGACAAGGGAGAAAAATCTATCAATTAACTTACCAACAATCCATCAAAAACATAAGTCACTTAAGTGTCTGTCTGTTTCTTTTTAAACGCTTCAACATGCCATTTTTTTCTCCCAAACTCTCAAACTCTCTGCCTTTCTAACTTTTCAACTTTTCAATCAGCATCAAGCTCAAACACACAGTTTCCTCCCTCTGGTGCAATTTAGCAGCTCTCAAAGAGACATTTAAAGTGCACGACTCGTAAGTACACTTGGAGTGAAAATGGAGAGAAGGGGAGAAAAGAAAGGATGAACAAGGGAACACGAGGGAAAGAACAGCGATAATAGAGGCTGAGGGGTTTTATAGTGCGCTCACTGTTAAAGCTCCGAGCTCCACTTTACTGCCCATCTCATCTCAAACTCTGCGGAGCATTACCATCAGGACCATTTTCCATTAGAATTATATTTTTCTTCTGCTCCTGGTTTTTCTTTTGTCAGGCTGCAGCCTTTCTCTCTCTCTCTCTCTTTCTGCCTGTCTTATCCACTTCAATCTTTCCCTCTCGCTCTCATTTCATATCTCACGACGTCTCTGCGTCCCGTCTGTGTGCCCTCATTCCTCACCTTGTCATTTCCTGCAGGCTCCTTAATCTATAACTCCACCTCGACGTCATTCCTCCCCCATTCTGTCCCCCATCGTTTACCGTCTTTTTCTTTCCGGCTCTTCGACAAATTGCTTGTCTCTCAGCGATATTCACACTCAGACTGATGTTAGTTATCAGTAAATTGGACCATCAGTGATGTTTTCTCTCCATATGAGCCATGAAGCTGATTGATAAGAGTCTGTGCTCAAGCCTATTACATGGTTTCTATAAGGGACAAATGTTTTTCAGTCCTTATTATGTAAAAATATTTAAATTGATTTAACAGGAATACTGTTTCATTAATACGTGCAGTTCTTATACCGCAACATACACTTTTTGAAAAAAGAAAATATACATCTATTCCTTTTCACATGCTATAACAGTGCAGTCCTGACCAGTTTTAAGTCTTTCCCATTTTTTCACTTCTCTTGACTTTCTGTTTCCTCTTCTGAGCTGTGTGTCTGTTTTGTAAGCAAACTAAGAGCATACTCTGTCAAAAAAAGCAGATTCTGACTCTGATTTTTGCTTGATGAAGCGTATCTTCATCACATGATGGACATTAAAATATAAAACTACACTTTTTAAACATCCAGTCAACTACAATTTTCAAAACAAGTCAGTTTTCTTAAAGTTTTTAAGTGAGGTTCAAAATGTTTAAAAATGTGCTTGCTTGCAGAAAACCACATGTGAAGACAGAAACAACTCTTTTATCTGTACGCTGGATATAAAACTACAACCAGCAGCTATTTGGCTTTAGCCCAACATAAAGAGTGAAAACACGCAAAAGCAGCTGTCCTAACTTTTTTCCACAGCTGTAAAAGCATCTAGTGTGTTAATAAGTGAACGTCTAAGTAACTTTTTCAAAACGCCAAACTTCTCCTTTAAGTAAAATAAAACTTATACAAACACTAACATTCTGTTCATGTGTGATTATTGTTCATATCAATCAAACCTTCCATCCAAGTCTCAGACAATATAATTAAGAAAAGATGTAAACAGTTACAACACCGTATAATTACCACAGTGTGATGTTAATTTGGCTGTTACATAACAAACCCACATGTAGCTACGAGACAGAAATAGAGCATCTTTTGCGGTTTTTGTCCAGAGGCAGTTTCATGTTATGTTAAACATCCTTAAACAAGACGTAGTGACGTGAGTAAAAATGATTGTTTTGATGTCTAACTGTCTGATTTCTGTAGTTGAGGTTCATGTTATGAAACACACAGAGTAAAATTACTCCTCTCCTTTTATGGTAAAAGCACTAGACCTTAAGACATTTTAACAGTTTTATTCAGACATACATTTATCTTTTTTTAATAACAGAATGTCATTTTATTGCCCCTCTTATACTGAGAAATTTTAATTTGGAATAAAATACTGTT
>JAPZDZ010000024.1:5746050-5762627 GCA_029783805.1 Acanthurus tennentii | reverse complement strand
CCAGCTGAGGGACACTCACCCGAACGGGGAAGTTACATTTGCCCTTCCTCACTGCCTCCTCGTCAGCCTGCCACTGGTGCGGTCTGCTGGCCTCTGGCACATAGGTGGGCTTCTTCCTCCTCAGGCTCTGACGAAGCTTGTTCATCTCCGGGGTCACGTGCTCCCTGGTACTGTGGACGCAGACAGAGGAGTGGGTTCAAGGTGTGTAGCAAAGCCCGGAAGAGCAAAGTTTGGTCCTTACAATTCACTCAAGGGATTTAAAAAGACAGAAAAAATGACAGAGGCATCACAAGCGACTAACTGTCTTTAACATAAAAAACCCCAAACAATATAAAATCCATTTGTTTGCTCTCAATTTAACAGTAAGACTCATTAAAAGCTCATTAAACGCAACAGTGCCAAACTATATTTTAAAGAAATGCCACTTGAGATTTTTTTTTTTCTACAGAAACTGCAGTTCTGCGTTGCATGAAAGATAATGAGTGAAGTGGGATGGATTTCATTGATTAGCTCGAGCTCATTATGCAGTAATCATCCCTAACAAGGCAGCCAGTACGTTAAATCATAAACACTTCGAGCTGCGATGCTCCATTGATTCTCCACTCGGAGGCAGACTGAGCGGATCACACAGGTAGAACGTAGGCGCTAATGAAAACAAAGCATAGGGCACGCTTTCATCTCTCCAAGAAACATCAGGCAAGCTGAGAGAATACTGATCATCTCACACACACGCGCACACACACACACACACACACACATATGCGTTCACTGCAATGCTTCCCTGAGCACACACAATCCTCTCCGCTGCCTAATTAGACCATTCAGCCCGCTGGCCTGTTTAGCGATGCTAATTTCCACGCATAATGAAACATGACGCCATCAAAACATGACCTGCTTAAAAATGATAATTACTGTTTTCATTCCTCCACAGTCACATAACCCCCCCCCCTCCCCCCCAATTCTACAGAAGATGTGGAGTACAATGAAAACATCCCCTCGTAAGTGCACATCTGTCTTCTGCAGGACTGAATTAAATGCATCAGCAGCTCCGTAGTCCTTTAACCCGACCTTACTGTCTCTCTTTCAACTGTGTTTTTCTGATTTTACTACATCTAAGCCATTTCTTTTCTGTCTTTCTTCTTCTGAGGCCTTTTCCCGGCACTGTGGCCTGATAAGAAGACTTAATAAAACTGTGGAGGAACATAAAAAATGTTTATCTTTGTCCCTCTCTGCTTTCTCCCTCTTCCATATCTCTCGGGTTAATCCGAGTAAAGAGCACACTCACTTACACTATTTTCTTACCGTCTCATTGCCCTGCTGGCTTTAACGGAGTGTGAAAGCACACAAATATTACACTGAAGATATGAGATGTCCATATGTGAGCTGCGATCTGGACGCTGAAGGGAAAGAAATCGTCTCTGCTCGGCCTCATGCAGGTCAGGATGTGCATGCAAATATATATACACACACTGACACAGATCGTTTCTCATTATCACTGCCGTCTTACTGGTAAAAGGTGCCAAAGGCCGATGTGTGGGAAGAGTCAGCAATTAAAAAAAGTCCTGATGCACACACACAAACACACGAACGCACACACACACACACTCAGACATTTGTGTGATGCAGAGTATTCAAATGCAGCAGCTCGAGTGACTTCACTCATTTCTGGCATGTGAGGCGTGCACCCTCTGCCAAGTGCAGGCACACACACACACACACACACACTCACACACACTCACACAAAAACACATAAGCCTCTCTGCAGCTCAACACACACACACACCCCCACACACACACGCAAACACACATCAAGGCTTGTGCCAGTCATTTCTGGGCAGAGCACCAAATAACCGGCACCTGGCTGGCACCAGCACTGCTGCAGCAGGTGTGTGTGTGTCTATGTGTGTGTATCCATGTATCCATGTGTGTGTGTGTGTGTGTGTGATGTGGTAAAAGCTTGCTGGTGTGTAAGCTCCCACGAGGGAGGTGGAGGGGGGAGTTATGGGGAACTGGTTGAGGGGAAAGGAGGAGCTGGTCGGGGAATACAGGATGTCATGTAACTGCCCTCATATGGTTTGAGACAGCAGTTGAAGAGGAGGAGGAGGAGGAGGAGGAGGAGGTGAATATGACTGGCATCTGATGCCAAGCCACAGGGGAAAGACAGAAATGAAACCATGTGGACTGGGTACATGAGCAAGTGAAAAACAACTGTAAGAAGTGGAGGATTGAAGAAACGAGGTGAGAAAAATCTTATTGCTGTGACGCACAATTATCCTGCAGTTCATCCATCAGTCATCCAGCTGCAATAAAATGGAAAAGTGTTGGGGTCGTCGTGTGATTTGAAGGATGATACCGGAATAGATGAAAAGCCAAATTTTCTTATTAAAAGAACTAAATTACCCAGATTATATTTATCAACTTCAGCGCTCAGACTTTCTTATCTTCACAAGAAAAATCACAGTTATCTTTGCTTGTGGTTTGACACGGGGATTAATATCAACTGTGATTATATTTATATTACAAAGAAAAAAAAACAGCATACACATTTGCCATCGCACTAACTCACAAAGCGACAAGAGAGGTCAAGCACATAAATGTTTCAGATTAAATCTAGAAATATAAATACTTCGGCTGCTCAAGAAATGTCATAACACATTAATTATGTCCTTTCACGGTAAAATTACATTTCCAGGATGCCTGTTTCCGTTTAGAGGTTAAATAAGAGTGATGCTAATGAGGTCATGGCTAGCTGAGGCAGTGTGACTGATATTGTTTTCACCTTGTTAATCTGTGTGTGTCGCATCACTGCAAACTGGAATCTGCAGTAATAACAACTACCACAGAAGCAGTTTTTAGTACTTTGTCTGGTTCTTTGTCCATCAGTGGATATATTTTGTCAAAGAAATAGGGCCACAACTTTGAAACTTTACAGGTGTAAAGATTAAGGCAAGCGTACGAAAATAGATTTGGTTTGACCAATGAGGACGCAGTGATCATGTGATTATGTACGATGCAAACTGGATACTCCGTACTGAGAGAACATGTTTTACACAAGAAAATATTAATTTGATGTTTGTGGGGGTTTTTGTTGTCCGTGTTTTTGTCTTTCTTTGTTTTTTTGTGGATGAAAAAAGAAAAACCTGACAAACATTTGAATGACAAAAAGAAAGAAAATATTGCAATGGTGAGTAAATGATAAGTGAAAGAATAAATGAATAAAAAACATCCTGCAAAATATGGCCGCGTGGGCGGCAGACTTTTACAATTATATGTTGAACTTTTCTCTTCACATTTCTTGTAAATATCAAGTTTTCTTCTTATTGTTTTTGTATAGAGTCAGTTCTTTCCCCTTTTTTACGATTATAAAGGTATGATGAGCAGATACAAGAGCAGCTTTCATCTCGTCATTCAACTCCACCAGAGAGTTAAATTTATATTTCCCATAATGTCAAACCATTGTATAAACAAGAAATTTACTTCAAAACCGAATGAATGTGGAGGAAAAATACTCCTTTCATCGGCACAAATGGTCGATATAAAGTGTGTGTCATGGCCAAAGTCAGACTGCGGTGAAAACAAGTTGATAGTCCGTCTCTCGCAGAGCAAAACAGTGTGAAATGAATAGAAATCTGGTAGTAAATACTCTTTGATGAGGAGACCCATTAGGGTGGAGACATTACCCAGCATGCAACATGTAAAGGCCTTGCATAGCTGTGACCTCACCCCGCACAACAAGAACCATCTGCACGACGAGAAAAAAGACAGGAGAGAGACAGAGAGAGGAGGAGGGGGGGGCAGGCAGGCAGGCAGGCGAGGATGGAAAACATCAAAATAAATCTATAAATCAATGGCACAGATGAAGTCCAACTCTCGTCATAAACCCACGCACTCCAGCGTAGACTACACAAACAAGAGGCCCGGTGCCAAAAAACACTTAGCTGTTCCCCATCCAGTGTTTGAGCTTGCTGCCATCTGGAACGTATTGTTGCAGGGGTAGATGGCAGGAGAGACGACTTACGTAGACTTTCAAGTTCGTTCACCCAAGCTGACCTCCCTTCATGGCCGCTTCCTCCCAGAGTTCCTCCGTATACGTCCTGGTCGTTAGTTTTTTATGTTCCAGATCTCCTCTTCTTCGCTTGTATTGTCTGTGAGATGTAAACGACGGAAGCAAAAAAAAAAAAACGGGCCTGACGCTGAATATCTGCAGCTCTGGTGATGTGAATATGAGGAAATGGGTCTAACAGGGACGAATATAGTGAGAGAGGAGTTCGCCCACTCGTACAGACTAATAAAAAGTGGGGGGAACATTTTTTTGCTCCAGCTTGTTAAATTGGTATGTGAACTGTTAGTAAGTTGGAACAACCGACGCTAACAATGTGGTGTGTGTGTGTGTTTCTGTCCAGTATTAGTTCATTAACTTTTATTTAAGGAGTTACAAGGTTGATATTAATGTCATTTCGCATTCGAACGTGTGTGAACGTGTCACCTCTTTATTCCCTCCACATAATCTATGTTGAGACTGCATGAACTCATGTGTGTCCAGCTGTGTTTTCGTGCTTGCCAGATGTGAGTCTGATTGATATCTTTGGCGCGCTCCCTCTCTTTCATACACACACACACACACACACACACTCATGTACACACACACACACTCGGTGCTCCTCCCTGATCCAGATGTTCTGTGTTCAACAGCCGCTTAAAGAATTTTTTTTGCAAAGCGGGTCACACTCCTCCCTCACACTTCTTCTCAACCAGATGCTCGCAAAACACACCTCATACACGGAGGGAGGTAGAGAAGACAGGGTGATGTTGCACACACACGTAACACACATAACACACACACACACACACACACACACAATGAGTCACTGCCACCTTGCATTGCGGGTAAGTTCTGTGTGTGTGTGAAGCTCTGCAGAGACAAGGAGGGGACGGCAAGAGGTGGGGCAAGATTGTGTGTGTGTGTTTTTGCATGTGTGTGTGTGTATGGGCGTGTGTGGCAGCAGGGGATTGTGTGGGCTTAGTCATCACTGAGCTGACCACTTCGCATGGACACGATGTACCTCTGCCTGTTTCCTCCTCGCTTTCAGGAGAGTCCACATTGCAGTGAACTGGCACTGCGGCTGAGAAGCTGATGTGTTTTTGCAAAAACTTCCAGTGTTACTCTGATTAATTTTAAAGTCATAATGGAAGAAAAAGCATCAAAGGTCACTACGACTGTAAGTACAGTATAAACTAATTATTCTACTGTTTCAAAATACAATAAACCTATATGCTGAACACAAGAAATATGCTTTATGGTTTGTTAATGCAAAGCATTTTCCCAAAACAAATCCCCAAAAAATCTAATAAGCAGAAACACATTTAGGAGCAAACTAGGTACATTATTTCTCCTGTTTTGTAGTTTTCTTCTGGACATTGAGATTTTCTTTAATCTATAATTAGTCTGACTCATTGGATGCAGACTGTGGATATAAAGCTGCCATTGGGGCAACTAAATCACTCATCTTTCTCTTCTCTGTTTTTGCTGTTTGCATGTTACAAGTTTGCAGGAAAACTGTTGCAAAAAAAACAGCTGAACATCTTTTATTAATTACTCAAAGTTAACTTTTTCTTTGTGATTTCGGCTCCATCAGTTTTGTGACAGATTCTCTTGAAAACTGCATCTTTTTTTAGCCACATTACAGTCAAAAGAAACATGTGCACCCAATTAAACACACACACACACACACACACACACACACACACACACACACATGCACACATGCACCCGCAAAGGTTCTCCTCAATTCATTTAACGACCCGTTTTAAATTTCGAATCAGTACAGACTTATCTCTCAGTTAATGTGAGACAATAAACAGTTATCTTATTTAATCAAAAACACATCAGACATTGGCACATTATGCTGATACACACACACACACACACACATGCATACACACACACTCAGTCATGCTGAGAAAACTGACCCAGTTTCTGGGCTCTGCAGATTTCAACTGACAGCGAATGACCCAAAAGGGGGGACACCGACTCTTACTATCATCCAAACTGTGTCTCTTTCTCGATCTCTCACACATACACATACACACACACAAACACACACACACACGTCAAGTGGCAGGTGGTCTGTGCATGTGAGTGTGTGTGATTAAAAAAAAATAAGGGAGTGTGACCTAGTGGAGATTAACCAGGGCACTTGTGTTTAGACTGAAGTCTGACCCAGGACAGGACGGCCCTGTTTGTTACGCTGCTGACGAGGCTGTTTAAAGGTTTGTGTGTCCACAGATGTTCGTGTAAAACTAATGAACAGTTCAGAATGAGATTAAAATACTCTCAATACCAGGATATTAATTTTAACAACATTCTCAGACTTAAGTCACACTTGAAACTCAAAAATACAAATCTTAGATTCGACCTTGACTAAAATACTGTGAGTCTTTATTTCATGCGACAATGAGTAAAAATTTCACTTAATTTAGAGGCAAAACTGTTGCAAAAGTCTACAACAATAAGAAACAAACCAGACAGATGTAAGCAGGTCTCAACAATTAAATCCTCATTTACATGAATATTAAGAAATGTAAAAAAGAAAACACTTTGGCAAGTTGCATTTTGACTTTTAAATTGCCAAAAAGACTTCAGACTTGTTTTGATCCTGTTCCCAAAATTGTTTAAAAACACCTTCTGGCATACAAAAACAGGAAAACAACTGCAGTAAATGAAAATGTGTCCTGGTGTTGTCGTCAGGTTAATTTTTCTCTTGTAAGTTGGCAGTTTTCTCAGCTAACTTGTGACATTGTGGTTATGTAGCATAATCTTTTAGCCACCGAGGCATCCGGATATCAATTTTTATCCTACTGTTAGTAAGACAGCAAAAATCCTCTAAAATTAAATCGATTAAAATCCCAAACTTATTTATATTACAAACAAAAATGCATTATAATAAAATCAACATTGAAACACAACTGCTGCAGATCATCAACACACAGTCAGGCCGAAATTTTCCACGTCAATATCGATTCCTGGAAAACAACACAATCTCGCAAATCGTTCACTCGGTGCATCAGACAGTGATTTCCACATGAACAGAAGAAACACTGCAGCTGAGTTAAAAAACAATAATGAACTGTCTGTGCTTGTGCCGCCTTCATCTGAACGAATACGAAACATAAACATGCAGCCACACTGAGCGAACGCAGCCCGAAGAAGCACACACAGATCAGAGGAGGGATGTATACAGCGGGGCGTGTGGGAGGCTTCTGGAACACACATTTCTGCAAACACAGCTGTATTGCATCTGTAATGGTCCTAAAGTTTAGGAGTGTGTGTGTGTGTGTGCATGTGTGTGTGTAGGTGTGTGTGTGTGTGTGTGTGTGTGTGTATGTGTGTGTGTGTAGGTGTGTGTGTGCGTGTGTGTGTGTATGTGTGAGGACGTACACACTGATGTGCAGAGACAGCTGAAGCAGAGCTGTGTGTTTTACCATCAGCCTGGCACTCACTGTGACTATTGTCTCTGTCATCCCCTCTCTCTCTTTCTTCTCCTCACACACACAAACACACACACACACACACACACACACACACACGCACACACACACATACACACACACACATTAACAAGCATACACGCACACGCCTCAGCTCGCTCCATAAGTCCCCTCTATAAGAAAGGGTCAGTGGGTTTGTTTGAATCTCTCTCATACCAGTCGTAGCTTTTATGCAGTGTTTTACTCCAGAGCTGGTCGATATATTTCATAACAAAAACATAAAAATGAGTATATGTCCTTCAAAGATTTTTCCATACCATGAAATGCATCATTTACTAAGTCTATCCCACTGAAACTGAATTTCCCAGGGTGTTCCTAAATCGAAGGCGGATGAGAATAGAAGAGATGTACTTACCGTCTGACTTCAGGATCAGCAAATAACTGAGTATCAAACATCAGCAAAGAGACACTGTATGTGCTTTTATTTGTAGGAAGTAGCATTAAAAAGTCCCTTTTTTTAATTTGTCCTTATTTTTCTTGATTATTCAAAGGTGATATGGACAACATTTATATGTAGCATATAGTCACTAATGCTAACGTAGCTATTCAGGGATGAACCTGATATTTCCCTGATTTTGACGATCTAACCGCTAACAACACTTGAGTTCAGACTATAAGGACTTTTACTGCTCTCACTTGCTGTTTGGTTGGTTTAGATTTGCTGAATTGTACTTTTATACTTTATGATCAAATGTTTTAGCTAAGAAACCTTTGTGCTAATGCTACAGCAACTCCCAAGCCTCAGAGGTCGATGACGACATGTGACTTTAACGTAGTTATGCTATTGGCTCCGAGATCCTTCGTCCAAATCAGATCTTATTAGCAAACTCACTCAAATGTAAATATTATGATCATTTTGAACCAGTCAAAGTTTTTAAGTAGTTATTTCACCTCTGTAACTTTTTCCAGGCAATTATATACTTTTATTCTACACCCTCTAAAAATTCTTGCAATTATTGTGTATATGACCTTTAATTTCCAGCTGCACCGACCAGCCGGCAGACATGACTGATGGTTTAGTTTACTGCCATTTGCTTCGTCCCACCCACCATGTTTGCTCATATTGATTTTGTTGTATTTGTCACTGGGCTGTTCGAGCGATGGCTTCTCATCAGTGTCCACGGCGTTCAGCTCGACATTGACTGGAAGACACACACAAACACGTGCTGTCCTTCCTCTAATGCAACATGAGCTTTCTGGGCAGAGTGAAGCATGACAGAGAGCTGCCCTAATATAATTATAGCCAGTGTGTGTGTGTGTGTGTGCGTGTGTGTGTGTGTGTGTGTGTGAAGGAGAGAGTGTGCAGACTGTTTGTCATCTTGCATAATGAGACTGAATGGCCCTCTGTGACTCAGGCTGCAATGCAGTGTGGGAATTCGGTGTATTATCACAGTAACAGGTGAATGGAGCCTGAGAGAGGCGTCGTCATCGCGGCGATGATCACATAACTGGATGAGGAAGTGACTCAACCTGCTGATCCAGGATCAGCTCTGTCACTGCCACTTTGTTCTGAAATCAAACCTCTTTCACAGCTGGAAGAGGAGGAGGAACTTTGTGCTGCAAGTATCTAATGCAGGAAAAAAAATCAGATTATTTGATTACTAATTTACAAAAGCTGTCTGTGTGTGTTTGGAGCCAGTAATAAAAACTGTAGATGAGCGTTGCAAGTTTTGTGTTAACATGATAAACATCTGATCTCAAGCTTTTAGAAGTCTTTAAAAAATATCTCTTGTCTTTAAACATGAAAACATCTTGAAACTTTTACTTTTTTTCCTGACAGTTACTTTAAAAGTTAAGCCTGATTCAGATTCATTTCAGTTTAGGCCATAACTTTTAGATAATTTTTTTTATGTCACCATAACGTTGCAATATAGGAATTTAAAGACAACCTTACAAGACATGTTTGTACAGGTTTATAACAGTGCTAACAGATTAGCCGGGTTGTCTAAATCACCTTAATGAAAAGGAAACTGAAACAGAGTAATACTCTGTCATTTTAGAGCATGTAATTAAAGATCAAACAGGAGGTTTGTTAGTAAAACTGATGTATATAAATTACTTCTTTTTAGCAAAAGCTGAGAGTTTTGTTGTCTGCAAATGATTGAATGTTCAGTAGCAGATCAGCACTAAGAAACTTCAAATTTTATGGAAGGAAATAACACTGTAAAGTCATTTCTCGGTACATTTGACTCAGCACGAAGGCTGCAAACGTGCAAGAAATTTGTCACGACTGAGGAAGGAACGCTAAGAAACTTGGAAGAAATAAATCAGTGACACAAGCAAAACACAATAAACACAACGTCCTATTTACAGTGTTTTTCTTTCAATTGTTGCTTCATTCTTTCAACTGTAGTGTCCTGATTTCTATTAAAAGATTAAGGGAACTGCAGTCTTATAAAAAATTAACTCAGCAAAGTAAAGGGAAACTCCATCCGTGTTATTTCTGGGTTTTCAAATGAAATAAACATGAAATCTACTTCAGGTCATGCTGGAAAACTTCTAGAAGGCCCTTCAAAACACTAAAACATACTTTTACGACAAAATTATATTGTTTTAGGTTTAAAATACATGGAAAAACAACATCAGGGAGCTACAAAATGATTTGGAGAGTGAAAAAATTACTATTATAACAATAGTTGATTTGCCTTTTAACTGGAATCAAAACATTCAAGGCAAACATCCTGCACAGCAGTTTGTATTATTCAGATGCAGAATTTAACAATTGTTTTATCTTTCGAGGTATAAACACCAGTAGAATTACAGCATAAACACAGGAAGTAATCCACCAGGAATGTGCACCTGCATGCCTCTGATTGGCCACTGCAACACTGTGGCGTCACATTGCAACGAGAGCTGAACATTTGTGCAGGAAGATGCTGCTTCGCTTTGCTGTATCAATGAACTTGGTTTAACATAAATGATCATTAAAGTTCATTCTACAACGCTATAAACAAAAATGAAAAGCAGACAGAGAGCGAGACATCAGCTGATCTTGACATCTCAGACACACACACATGGAAAAACTATACAAGTGAGACAACTTAGAAAACCTTAAGACATGATAGGTAAGCTAAGGGCAGTGAGTGAGATGTCAACACTGTGAAGACTGATAGATCCAGGAAGAAGTGCAGGTTTCCAGAAACGACTCTCATCGTGGTTTGAAAAGAGCTAATGGAGATTTAGTGCCATCCGCATCTCGCTCATACTTTTGAGGAGACACACAATATCAAATAATATCAAAGAGACTGGAAAACATGTAATTTTAACTTTTGTAATTTTGCACGCATGCATGCAATTCACACAGTGCACACATTGTGTTCTTGCTCTTCCTGCCGCACTCATCAAAGCCAGAAATCAAGTAAGAGGACTGAGAGCAGACTGCTGAGGAAAACATCCTGCAATTAAATTATTTGTCTCCACAGGCTTTTTCCTCAATAAGATTTGGCTCAACTTCGAGTGTTCTTGTATTAGTTTTGCAGAGAGAGAGGCTGCTGTCTGCTGCTTCACTCGCAAACATTAACACATGCACACACACACACACACACACACACACATTCAAACATGCATATACAATGAAACACCAGGAGACACACACATGCACACAGGTCATTCACCTATTATTCTTTTCTTCCAGGCTTATCACGGTGCTGTGTCACTGCCCGTCCCGCGACTTTTTTCAATTCCCACCCATCCAGCTTAAGCCTTCAGAAGATTTTCTCTGTGAGTGTTTGTGTGTGTGTATGTGTGTGTATGAGTGTGTGTTGTAGCCTGCATCTCTGAAAGGCAAATTGGTTCCTGTTGTGTTCTTGTCCCTCAGTGTATATCAATAGATGCATTGCGTTGGACACAAAAGTCTTTATATCCTGAATGTGTTCATACCTAAGTGTGTATGTGTGTGTGAGTATAATTGTACATGTGTGTGTGTGTATGTATGCATGTGTGTGTGTGTGCCTGAATGGGTTCCAAGACACAAAAGAGAGGCAGATTAACATAACAATATCCAAATCCCCCTCTGCCCTTGGAACAGCAGGCGAAGAGGGCACAGACCACGCTAGCGCTGTATGCATATGTGTGTATAAGTGTGTGTGTGTGCATGTGTGTGTGTGTGTGTATCTGAGTGTGCCTGTGTACACATGCATCCATACAGTATGTACTTTAGTATGGCATGTGCCTGCATCCATGTCAAAGCATGTCCTTTTCTGTATGCATGCATGTCCGCAACTGTGACGGGAAAAGTGTGTGTGTGAGTGTGTGTGTGTGAGCGTACAAGCTAATCTAAACACAGTGCAGCCAGGCGTGAAGTGGAGCAGTCTAGTCGATACGCTCCGGTATCATATTGTCGTGCTGTGTCCCCACTTTGTATTCCATCCTATCAATCTAGAGCAGGGCCACAGGCCGGATCGTAATATGTACAACATCTCTGATTTGATAAAAAAAAGGCGTGAGGTACAACTTCATCTCTTGAGTCAAAGATGAGATTCACAAACAAGGAGAATAGAATAGTATCAATCAACACAGCCAAATAATTTGCCTCTAAAATTCACTTCTTGACGGACATTGCTCAAAAACATAACTAACACATCTGGAACAAGTCACGTCCAACACTGCGAAGCTGCCAAGTTTACTTCAGTGAACTCAAAAACACTCTGCACAACACACAACTTTACTCAAATGTTCCCAAACTGAAGGGCTTATTGTCGCTGATGTAATCCCTCAATGTATTGTCGACCCCGCCCTTGAACTCGAACTTGTGCAGATTTGACGTCATGCTTTTGGGTCGGAGAAAATGCGAAATGACCCTGTGTGACTCTGCATCATTCATAAACACCAAACTGTTGCAGGCAAACAATGCGGATTGTAACCTCACGGGTCTCATAGTTAAAAAGATGTTTGTTGTGCACTGAGAACTGCTGCATTATTAGAACGATTATATTACGCAGGTCAATTCTTTCCTCACTTTTTTTCCATCTTTTTGCACAAGTTTCTCTCAAGTTTACAACCTCCTTTAAACTCTTTCTTTTATCATTTTGAGAGCGCTGAAATCATTCTCTCCAGTAATATACTTTATGGCTCATTTGTATAATTCTCCAAAGTCAGGTGATGGCAGCAACCAGGTTACTTAATCTTCCATCTATTCTTATTCTATCGCTTCCTCTGCTGAAATGGGAGGTAATTCATATTTTCTCCATTATAAATCTATTCTTTCTTGACTCTCCTCCCTCCTCCCATTTGTCACCTCTCTCTTTTTTAAACTCAACTTTTAGTTTCACACCCCCACTCCTCTCCTCTCCTCTCCTCTCCCTCCTGTTGAGTCCCCCGTCTTGCTGTTCTTCATTTGTCCTCATTTCACTCATCACACAGGTCTCAGTCGTCCACAGTATTCTCACTCTTCTCCTCCTTCCTTTTTTCTTTTTTGCAACACACGCGAGAGCTGTCCTCTCAATTATATAATCATGAGGGCAGGGAGAGAGAGAGAGAAAAGAGAGGAAGAAAAAAAAGAGAGGAAGTGTTGATTTCAGAAGGAAATTTAAGCAAAAACCAGTCACTTTCTTCAGCCTGACGAGGCTTAGGGACACAAATTTAATTTAGAAAGGCTTATGAAAGGTGATCCCACACATATGAACATATGTGCACACAAAAACATGTGTAGGCACTGAGGCTATGCAAGAGAAAAATGTTGGGCGTTTGTATCAATTTAGCAGGTTTAATCTCTTCCATATGGGCATGGGAGCTAATGCATCTGCTAAGGCTATTAGCCGCTATGAGCCCTGTGGATACAGGCTGGACTGGACCTATTATCAGTTTGGCAGTGTCTGAAAATACCACCATAGCCAATAACCCAACAAAAAAACAACAGCAACAACAACAACAAAAACAAACTCCAGATATCACTATTGCGGAAAAAAAAAAACCTCTGATCGCCTGTTGACCTCTATCGAGCTTGCAGATTTCTGCCTTGTTGAAACAGGGTCAACTTGATGGACAGACAGAGAGGTAAAGCTGAGAAAAACAGCCGGAGGTTCTGTTTGCTACGGTAACAATCGACCCAATTTCAAGCCAAAATACACCCAGGTGCACAATCACACACAGCACCGCAGAACAACTGATAAATGTGTGAAGAGACACACATAAAGTGGATACGCACACATACGTTGCATGCCACCTGCCAGATCCTTCAAAAAAAAACCACACACACACACATAAACTCACACTTCACTCCCCCTCTACTCTGTTTTCTGACTCACCTGAGTTCGATGGCCTCCCCCATCTCGCCACAAGAACTCATTTCACACAGGAACAACAGCAGATAAAGAGGAGCTGCGAAGATGACAAGCTGAGAGAAAGAAGTCCCTCAGACTAGCGGCCACAGCAACAACAACAGCACAAGAAAAAGATGAGAGGAGGAGGAGGAGGAGGAGGAGGAGGAGGAGAGGAGCGAGAGAGCATGTGATGATACTGCACTCGCAGTGAGGGACAGAGAGGAGAGGGAGCGCAGAGCGAGAAACAGAACCACACCTCTTCTTAAGGGATTATCTCAGAAAAAAAAAAAAAAAAAAAAAGGAGCCCTGACACACTGGCAAATACATGCAGGAGTGATGCACCCAAACACAACTGCCCTACAACTACAACAAAAACAGCCCAGCATGGACGGAGCGTCTGGCATACAGATGCACACGAACAAATACTGTACAGGCACACACATGTATACGCTCACAGCTGCTCTAAAAATAAAGACAAATCAATGTTTTATGCTCCAAATCCTGGGAGTGAGGAAAGAAGGGAGTGGGAGGATAGAAAGAGAGAGAGAGAGAGAGAAAAGGGAGGGGTGATTAAGCGATTCATGGCTGATGGTGACACAGTTTTCCTTGCTCTCCATCTGCTATGGGTGCACTGGTCAAGAGTGCACTGGGGGAGAGGGCAAGAAGTGGGGCTGGAGCCTGGGGACAGACACTGGAGCTGGAACAAGAGGGGTGGAAAGGGCCAAAGCTGGAGGATGTGTTTAACGTGATGACTGGAACTCAGCCTGATAGTATGTTTCCACAGGGGCGTTACTGGACACGGGGAGGGGTGAGCTTCCCAGTATTGGATGCTGGAAGGGAAAGGCCTGCAGAAATACAGCAGGAGGAATTTCCAAAAGATGATTGGATAGGTTTTAAACCTCCTTTTGAAGCTGATGAAACCTTCTGACTATTTCCAAGTGTGCACCTGGTTTTTTTAAAGCATTCAATATTTCAGATATGTATTCTGTTTCTGTTCCAGTTTTCAAAGCTGGGAAACATTTTTTGGCAAAGCCGGAGAGGTCTACTTCATCTGAACATTTGTGGAGTGATCTGTTTTTGACCATAAGCGAGGTGCAGTGTTGTGCAAGTGTTGGCCTGTAACTTATTGTAGATCCAACAGTCACAGTAAATCTCACTTCAAAGTTTGTTCAAAAGGGGTTGTGAGTTTTAAGAGGTTTGTGAGTCATGTTTGCAAAACCCAGATTAGATCCTGTTTAAGTCAACTCCTCTATTGTAAATCAGATGTGGGACAGTCAGTGTAGCACATCGCTGCTTGTGCTACTGAAGCTGTGCAGTTGGAGGTGGGAGGTAAGAGAGATAAAACAAGGGATACATCTAGACATAAAGTTAGGATTAGATTAAAGACAGACATTAAACAGCATACAACGACTCCTCATTCATTTAAAAAAGGATGGGATACTGAAGCTGGGTGGTGTAGCAAAAATACCAATCTCCCTGCGACACAATGTGACGTCATCCAGCAAAGCAGTTATCTACAGAGACTCGCAGCATTTGGTTGAGGGTGGAGAATGAAGGAGCACTGTGTCTAGAGGTGACAGGTTCAGGGATTAAGGGCTAACACGGCTGTAGACATGAAGGAGGAATTGACCTTGAGACATTAGGAGAGTTTTGCGTGGAGCTTTGAGGAAATTACATTCCTGAACTTGAAGAGTTGGTCGGCGAGGGAGGTTAAAGGGCTTGTTGGCAGCTGGGGGAAGGGCTGAGAGGGTTTTAGAAACATGTGAAGCAGGCTTTGAGTTCACACTTTGCAACTAGAAGTGTGAACAAAGAACATCTTCTGAAGCTAACGGGTGCACAACCACGTAGAGGTGTAAATGCACCCAAAACAAAGTGGGAATTAGAATCTGGTCAGAAGTCGTCACTCAGGATGGATTTAAGTTCCCACTACAGCCCCCACCCCTCCATATTGCACGCTCACTAAGGGGTAGTGTCGTGATTCTTGTTTGCATAGATTAGAAGGGCAAAGGGTTGCATGACTCTCCAAACAAAGGTGTAATGAGAAATCTCCTAGAATACCTTCATCTGCAGTAATCTGCAAAATGGCTGCACGAGCAACAAAACGAAACTCTCAAAACTGTTGGATTATCTTAGTTAAATGTCCATAAAATAATTCTGTCATTTTTTTAATTTTAAGTAAAGAGTAGCATGCTAATGTCTCCATAACTAACTAGCTCCTTAGCTAATGTTGCACTATATTATTGGTTTGTGTCTGACAGTCCAGAAATTTGACATATTTTCATGTTTTTTCCCCTAATTTCTATGACTTAAATGCCTTAAATGTAACTGAAGTCCAGCAATAAAATAGCTGAACTTGAAACCACTTATATCAATGTAGGCTGGGAGGCTAAGAGCTAATTTTAGCCCAAACAGCCCAGCTAATGAGCAGATAATGAACCAGTGTTTGGTTTTATTTAATGACTTATTAGATAACATAATAGCATGAATCGTAATTTGTGAATGAATAATGAGCATCTCTGCTTTTCTACCCTCATCAGATAACGACAAAGGCGTTGTGGTGATACTATTATTGCCACAGTGAAGATGCAAAGCAGGTAAAAAAACCACCTGAACCTATTTTCAGATGATAGTCATAGAGTTTCATGGAGGGAAATTTCAACCACTATCACTTACACTCGGCAACGGGGGCTCTCAGAAACAAGGGGTAGGAGTCAGGGCTAACTACTGATGTGTGGCCAAGGTGCATCCTGCAACTGGATCCAGACATTT
>JAPZDZ010000024.1:5696391-5711391 GCA_029783805.1 Acanthurus tennentii | reverse complement strand
TAGACGGTAACCAAGACATTAGCTAAGGCGTCTTAAACACGTGTCGTTAACATCAACTGTGCAACACTGACTTGCAGTCTGATAAATACATATTAACAAAACATCTATGTAATTAAGTATGTAAATCACTGTGCGGCATACTGTCAACTAAGTTAGCTGATTCATTCAAGTTAGTTAGCTCCTGTATGATTTGTTAGTGCTAACCATGTTGTGTAATGTCAGCACATTAAGACTGAAGCGTAAATCCCCAGCTAGCTAACAGCTGCATCCAAACACACACAAATATTGCTGTTAAATCAAATAAATACTAAATGACTCATTCTGCTGTTGACAAATTAAGATACTAACTTTTCTTAGAGCGGCGTTATCCAGGTTTTTCACGGTGACTGTCCTCCGTTCACTCACTACTGTCACGGCTGTGTGTTTTGCAACGTTTCCACATCCGGAAGTTCAAGTTTGACTGACAAGATCGAGCCCCAATCAGAGCACGCCTTGGAACCCGGAAGTCAAGGAGGGAAAGGGTGTACTATTTTTAACCAATAGCACTACAGCGTACCAGATGATGGACGGCCAGTGCATAACTATTGGTCCAATAACAGTTAACCTAAGGCGGGCGCAAAATGAAAGAACCTCTAATAAGACTTTAGGGGGTGTTGTCCTCTTGAAGGACGCCAACATACACGTGCAGGGAGGTACAGTTACCAAACAAGAGGGATGAAACATGATATAGAGATTTCATAAGCAACAATTTTTAAAAGCACACTGTAGCAACAATTAATTGTGTTGATTTTTTTATTATATATATATATATTTGTTTTTTTCAAGCCATTATCTGCGGAAAGGTGTCACCTTTACACCAATCCTATACATCCGCATCATTTGTCCATGAAAGTATGCCCATGCTAAATTTATTTTACAGTATGCTCGCTGCAATAAAATGTATATTTATTTTACAGTATGCTCGCTGCAATAAAATGTATATTTATTGTCTCACAATAAATATATTCCTTTTTTTATTAAGACTATGAATAGTTAAGAGAACACAGAGTTGAGTGTTGTGGCTGCCATTGACTGCAGATTGACTTCTATGCAGAAAAACCATCAGCATGCATTTTTGAAAGCTGGTAAAAAATGCTGTTGTTATGACAAACTTTTTAAATTACAGAAATGATAGTTTCATCAAGCCAAGTCACTGCACAATGATGTGATAGCATACAATTATTAACTACCAAATTAATAATGAATTATCTGGTGCCAACTTCCATATCACTTAATAAAACATAACTTATTATGTTTTAATTACAACTTGCTTCAAGTAATTATTTTGTATTGAAATTTCTGAAACAACAATTTCACATCATCTTGTAATAACAATAGTATTCCACAGAAAACGGATAAATAATAACACTAAATTATTGCCCAGCCCAACAGACTTGTGCCGTAATAGAATGGAAGCCCTTTCACAAACTAACACAAATACTTGTTTTTTGTTAATGGAAAAATATTAGTTAATCTTGTAGTCTCTTTTCCTCATGATTGTCTGTAATCACTGGCTTCTTTTTCTTGTTATTACATCATTGATCGCTAAACACAGTTAATTATTATAGGTCTGTTTTGAGGAGGATTTGCATGGTAATTTTCATCTACCAGTGTCATACTTTAAAAGAAGTGCCTATTATTGTGATTAAAATACAGTCAAAATAGAAACAGACATTTGCACACTGTGCAGTAGTGTCTGGCCCTTTGCATTCTCCAGTTTATCAGAAATGCAAACATGTGCAAAACATGCTGACCACTATGACACACATAGGCCTACTCTATTTTCCCACCACTACTTATCTAATAATCAATTTTGATGTGTACTGTAGGTTCTCTATTGTAGTCTAAAAATACAAGTGAAGGACAGCTGCTTCTAAAAATTGTTGTGTGTTTCATTCACCTTAACACAAAGGCACCTCCATATTTTATAAATATTTAGACACTTAAATTATCCTTGTTGGCAAACAAGGGCAAAATGAAATAGAATGTAGAATTTAGTATAGTTATAGATAAGCTATAATATTGGGGGAAAAAATTAAACCAACAGCAGGATAGAATGAAAAATATATTGAATATTTATCAGCTGAAATCAGGAGGACAAATGTAAGACACATGCGATGCAAAGTATTGTTGATGAAATCCTTAAGACTAATACCTTGTCTATCAAATAGATTTTATCGAGGAATAGTAATAAGATCAGTCAAATGTGCACACGAATATAGTGCAACAAGTGCAAAAGTGCAAAAGTAATAGTATATGGATTTTCACACCTGTCTTTGACACAGTGACCTTTTGCTGTTTTCCAGTGCGGTCCAGTGTAGTGAGTGTGGGGGGGAGTAGGGGGGCAGTAGAGGGAGGGAGCTGTGCAGACGCCATATATGGGCACACCACCGACTCTGCATTGCTATTGGCTGTGGGCCTTATGCAGCTGCTTGTCAACAAGATGGCCTTCCTTCTCCTGCCGTTTTGACACTGATTATTTTGGTATCCCCGAGAACATACCGTAAAAGCTTGTGTCACTTCTAAATAGATAGTGGGAGAGCGACTGCTCATAGTCCTAACAAGGCCTACTGTCAGCTAGACTTTGTTCAGATAACTGACAGGCACACAAGCCTCGATAACAGCCATCACTAGACAAGGTTGATAACAGAAAGTAGCTGCTGGCTAAATAGCCAAGCGAGTGAGCTAGCTTAGCTACGTGGACACGGATAGTTAACTCGTGTCACCTGCATTTAACCAGACAAACTGGTTTGGTTAGAGCGAAAACCAGCGAGGAAACACTTGTCATCGACAGTTTGCAAGGTTGTCTGTGGACATAAACGCTGCCAAGGTAAGTATGTTGGCTAAATGTAATGTTGAATTTTTTTCTTTACTCTTGTTAGCTCGCTAGCAGGAGCTACCATGTTATTATGCAGGTAAGTTGTGCTATCAAGTTAGCAAGCTCGTTAGCTAAAGACTACCTGTTTACTATGTATAACTATCCATCGATCGTAAAGATTAAATATTAAAAGTTTTTGGAGGTTTTAATTGTTTGTGCCCAGTTTATGTCAAACGTTAATAGACTAAATAACCATTAAGATGGTGAACATTTTACTACGACGTTAACGTTAACTGTTTGCTAGTTGGATAGCCAGCTAGTGGTTGAACGTCAGACGTTTAAATGTGATTGCAACAATCGACATTAACAACCAGATGAATGTTGTTTCTTTGTTTATTGTTATTTAAAGTGTTTTTGACAGCACACTTGTTGGTTGTCATCGGAAAAGTTAGCATTGATACAGTTATTTTGTAAGGTTTTAAGATAATCTAAAACAGAACCAAGAAATTAAACGGTTAATTGACCTGCAGAGATGTATGAAATTTTAATCCGAGTGAGGATTATGCAGTATATTGACTAAATACAACGTTAAGTGTTACATTCTCAAATAAACACCTGAGCTAATTGACGCATTGAATGCCACAACTTGGTTGTTTGGCACTTTGTGCAAATAAAGCTGACCAAATCTTGAGTGGCTCTGTTTTTGGCACAGTCATGTGATTAAATCTCACGATGTCACTGCTTTAAAATCAGTTTTGTCGGATTTGAAGTAGCCCACTTAAAGAATAGTCTGATGTGATATTTTAGGCAATTCACGATTTGCTTTCTTCCTTTCAGATGTTCAAGTAGGATAAAACTGTGTGTTTACAGAGCAGCCAATGTGCCTGTAGTATCAAATCTTACAGCAAAGTCTAACTTGTGACGACGGCACAGCTCAAATGTGCATATGCTGACACAAACACAGTCCCTGCATGGCCAGTCAGCCAGTCTTTCTCGGTGTCCTGACAGAAAGGCTGCTCTTCATGTAATAACTTTACGATGCAGGCTGCTAGACTGATGCACTCAGCTCTATTGTTCTGTTGACAGTTTGCAGCCAAGCTGGCCTGCTGGCTGTGCTTCTGTTGTATTTTCCTCACAGGCTCACATGCAGAGAAGGAGATTGAGCTAAGACTTTTTGGCATGCTTCTGTATTAGAAAGTGTGATGCTGCTGAGCTGGTAGATAGTATGAGGGATAGGCTTGGGCAGTGTTTTTTCAGACTTTCATACCCTCCTGGCATTTTACCTTGGTATAGTATATTATAGTATTGTATAAAAATATACAAGCTGAAGAGCTGGTGATAGAATTCATTGTAACTTGTATGACGTTGTCTAGCCAACAAAGCTGGCTGTCTAATATGCAGTTAACCTACTTTGACAAGTCCTGCTGAGTCTAAATGCTTATAGCCAATAGAATAATGAATAGATAGGAAATAAGTGCCCTTCCTCCATTTGTTGCCAAGGTGAAGGTTTGTCCTGTTACCCTCTTTAGCCACAATTTTTGAAACAAATAGCGAACACACCTTTAACATGTGTGCTGGCTCACTTTTAACATTGAGAGTACACCTAAAATTCTCCCTTACAGTGTGCAGTGACACTGTTTAGCCTTACTTAGCCGTGTGAGTTGATAGGTTTGAGGTACGACAACACAAATTTTGAGATCTTTGAAATTGGTGGTGACCCAACTTGTTAAAATCTTAAATTACTATTTAATTGGGATGTGGTACATTGTGTGTTCTGTTATGCAAGCTTCAAACATACTGTAACCATTGTCCTGGTAGGCGTGCATGCCACACTGCTTTTGATTTGTATAGGGAAATGACCCAGTTCAGCAGAAGTCCAGTTTTAATGTTATGGGACAAACCTGTTAATCTCTTATTGTAAAATCAGCAGGATAGTAATTTCAAAACAGACCAACATATTCCAGTCAGTATTTGTGTATATTTATTATCGGCAGCAGTAAATCACAAGCTTTTGCTCTGACACTTTGCACTGTGCATGTGAACATTGCACATTATCTTATAACCTAAATGTTCATAATAAATATTAAACTGACTGGTACTGGTAGCAACATTTAATCAATAAGTCGACTAGTCACGCACATCCCTACCCTTTTGACACTTCATTTGTCATAAAGCTCTGGTAACTAATGATGTAGACTGTCATACTCTGTGTAGCTGTAGTGTGGCTGGCTGCGTTGACTGTGCTCGGACAGGATTTGAAGGATTAGGTTGTCGCAGAAAGCTTAAAACCGAACCCAAGCCTTGATTTGCAGGAACAGTTTCAAACGAAGAGAATAAAAGTAAATATACTAAGGTCAGTACAAACTTAAATTGACTGTTGGGGAGTAATGTTGAGCTTTGAAAATTGATTGAGAGACTCTCAAGCTGTATCTGGATGTCAAATTAAATCAAGTATATTGTCACATACACAGTCATACACAGCACAATGTGTAGTTGAATGTGAGATACTGGATTGGACAGTATGTTGATTGAGTCTCTTAGAAAGACTCCTTTTATAAGCATCTGAATTTCTGGGTGTCTGTTCAGTGAATCGACCCAGAGTTCATGGAGACTTTGTGCAGTGAGACTTCATAGTCCATACATTTCTCAATAAACATCAGTCATTAACAAAATGGCAAGTGAGATAGGATCTGAAAATACTCTGTGAAATGTGGACGGAGAAAATAAAGCTTTTCCAAAGAGATGGTACTTCCCAACAAAGAAGTCTTGTTGATCTCTGGTGTTTGCATCAAAACTCTCTGATTGCTCAACTTGAGTATCGGTTAATGCAAGACAGGTGTAATCATTGACTCAATTGTTTTATGTTGTGGGATGATATCTCAAGCAGTAAACTGTGCTTTGATTTGGTTTGACAGTGCAGCGGCAAAGATAAAAGCTGTTCACCTTGGTTATTTGGTGGAGTTTATGAATCACCATCATCTGACCAAGTAATTTGAAAACAGTAATAAAGGTTAAAATGTGTTTTTCTAGGCTGCACTGTAGCAAAATTGAAGTGATCAAAGAGAGAAGGAGGTGACAAAATGGAGTTTTAACCTGCTGAGACCAACAAGAGTAACCTGGCTGTGAGTGTCGCACTCCTTGCCAAATGTTGGCTGCAGTGCACAATTTCCTTGTTTGCCAACCAACAGAGGAGGAGGAAGGAGAAATTTTCTTCTCATCTTTTTTCTTTTTTAGTTTCAGTGTAGATGGAGAACAATCCAAGAATGCTGTGTGGAAGCAGTGTTTTTCAGATTTATCTTCTTTAGTGCGGACATGACCTTTCTCACAACCATCTCAGATTCAGAGGGAGTTGAAAGCTAATAATTCTGCCCTGTAGTTTGCCAGGTGGGTGATCTTCTGCTTGTGTGTTTTTATTTGCATGTGACTTTGTATTGGAGCACTGCAGTGGACTCTCTCTCTCTTCTGGACCCTCTCATAATACCATCCAATCTGTTATGAGAGATGGATTGCATGATGGGTGAGAGGGAGGGGAAAAGAAGAGCTGATGGAAAGGAGGTAGAGAATAAAAGTGGTTAAAGAGAGAGAGAGAGTCACAAGGGATCATGGAGGGCAAGGGCAGAAAAAAGGTTCGCTAGCTTTTTTTCATCACAACATAAAATCTGCCTGCTCTTAGCTGAGTTGTTGCTATGTGATTATACAGGAAGCATTTGAATTGGTTTACTGCGCTGTGTAGGCGGTGTTTGCTTTTTGCACCTCTGTGAGCCGTTCCATTAGTCCAAATGTACAAAAACACCACCCATTCAGTTGGTCAGACACAAGCACAACAATAACCTGTATTGAAGCCTGTGGATTGAAACAGTCCTGTAGTTAAAGGCTACTGTGTCACAAAACTCATGGAACCACTCCTAAACAAGAATTTCAACCATTTGCAAAATAAGCTCTTTGATAAACCTTGTGTTATGCAACAAGATTGTTAAAAGAGCTATGCATAAATCACGTGGAGTGCTGTGGGATTTACAAGTGCTGCATTACTAGCTTGCATTGGACACTAAAACACACCCTGTATGAACCTAAACTGGCATTATTCCTAGCTATTGATGAATTGGAATGTGTGTAACAGTGCTTTTACAAGCAATAAAATTACTATTGAAGCAGGGCTTTACAGTGCGATGTTTTCTCTTGCATTTGCCCTCGCATAATTAAGGGCTACAGTGTGCAAGTAATGCTTACAACCTACCAAAGGCTTTTTTTCTTTCTCACCACTAATTGTTGAAAAACTACAACTCCCACATTCCAAAAGCTGCGATGTGCAAGTCACACAGGCCTGATATAACGAAGCCTGAGAAACTTTGAGAAAGGTGAACAACACTAAAAAAAAAAGGAACATCCAGTCTATGGACAGATCATTAAAATGCTTTGTTACCAGATCTGCCATCACCTGGAGCTGACAGCAGTATACTAGCAGAACTATGAGAGGTGACTCCAAAGTTGCAATAAAAATCATTAAGATTGTCTGTTAAAAGCAAAAAAAGTCATTTTCGTTTGCCAACTGCGCTACTGAGTTTTAAACTATGTATTTTTGTTTGCTTCCTAGAATCTCAAAGTGGATTTTTTTGTGGAGATAAGGACTCTGTCATTAACTCACCATTAACTATATTGTAGTGGCCTTTGAGTTCTTGTGTGTTTCTTGTTCTCTGCTGATACCTGGTTGTTAGTGATTTCTAAGTACTGAAAGACCTGGGTTCTTTTTAGGTTTAATTGGTAGATTACTTAACTAAAAATACAATCTGTGTCCGTGTTGCACTCTCACTGGCACTGGCTCATAGTTAAACCACTTCACTAGCCAACTATACTAATCTACTATAGGTTACATCTGCAAAAAAGGAAAAAGGAAGCCCATTAGTTTTTGTTTTAAACCATAAAAGAGACTAGAAGAACTAACGATCCCACTCCCACTCCTGTAGACCGCCTGTTGACCTCCTAGAATGCCAGATGGCCAACATGCATAAGTAGCAAACCATCCAAAACATCCTTTGCATCTTGTAGTCATGATTCAATGTGTGAGTCAGACTGCATGAGCCACACTGTATTTGTGGTATGTGCTACATTACATACCAAAAATATAGTTTTAACATTTAACGTATAAATGGTAACTGGTAAAAAAGCAACAGATAGTTTTAACTGTGAGTTCAAGCTGTTGTTGAATGCAGAGGGGACCTTCGGTTCAGCAGTGAGCCAAACATGTTGCTCCTTTGCCACTTGTTCCTCTTCTTAAGCATGCCGGCACGTTCCTGGCAACCCCTTCAGCTGGCAAAGCTGCAGAAGCAAAGCACACTGGGTGGACTAAAGGCTTTCCCCCCCTAGCCTGTAGCATAGGCTTTTTGGCATGGAGAGAGGGGTGAGGACAGGGAGGACAGCTACAGTAGTTTCACTACTACCCCACCCCCTCCTGCTGTTCGCTAAAAATAGGTCCAGCATATGCCTGCATGCTCCTCCCTGTGTTGCCTCCCATTAAGCAAGTCCTCTTTGAAGCACTGAGATGCAGGAGAGGAGCAGAGGGAGAGGGAGAGGGAGAGGGAGAGAGGGAGAGAGGGAGAGAGAGAGAGAGAGAGAGAGAGAGGAGTCCATTTGGAGCTTTTGTGTCCATCTTTCATCCCTTTCATCAGCAGGCCGCAGACACCAAACCTGAAATTGAATCCCTTTTATTTGATTTAGAGGCTCCAAAGCCGGGGAGATGATCTTAGTACACGGTAGCAAAAGTAATTGCTAATTGAATTTTACTAAAGTAGGAGGCGGGACAGTTAAGATAAGTTCAGTTTGTAGTATGACGATAATTCTCTCCTGTCTAGCGGCTGGGCTGCTGGTGTAGGCTACAATGCTAACACCCTCTCTGACTTGTACCTCGAGGCAGCTATTCAATACAGCCTCAATTGGTCATTGATTATCCAAATTGATCACAGCCTTGATGAGCAGTGTTGCTCTGGAGATATGAACCCTGTTTTCAGTGACTGTGCTAATTTATGACTGTGCTGTTTCTCTCTTTTCTCTCATTTCCACCCTCCCTGCCTTTCTCCACCCTTCCCTCCAATCTTTCCCTTTCCCTGTCGATGCAGGTTGTATGCCCAGTGTTGCCGGTGAGCTTGGTGACGGACAGTGCCGATCAGGTTGGCACTGGGCCAGGGAGCCGACGATGAGAGCTCTGGCTCGTGGTTTTTGCTGGCCAGCATAGATGCCGATATGCCCTGGTGGTCCCCATCCTGATGGACCGAGACACCTTCTCCCACATCCGTCTGTGGTGCCCACGCCCCTTTGGCACCTACTCTCAGAACAAAGCAAGGAGCCCGGGCTCAGGGGGCAGCGGTGGGGTCGGTGGCGGGACAGGTTCCCCCTCCCTCTGCAAGACCGAGCCCTCTCCCGATGCCAGAAGGACAGTGGATGGAAGTGAAGATGGGGGGATGATAGTGGGGGCGGAGGAGGAGAATGGAGAGGAGGATGATGTGGGCTCAGAGAACACTCCACCAGAACCTGAGCTTGTGTCCAGCTCCGTTACACCGAGCCAGGGCCCTCCTCCCTCTTCAGCTCCTCCCTCGCCACCTTCTTCCGGGTCCCAGATGGAAGACGGCCGCGTGCTGTTAGACACCTGGTATGTCATCAAGCCAGGCAACACCAAGGAGAAGATAGCCTTCTTTGTTGCACACCAGTTCAGTGGAGCAGGCCAGCCCAGACCAAGCGCCATGAAGGTGAGGAGCTGAAACAAAATCTGCAACAAGGCCTTGCTTGTTAAAAGAGATTTAGTGCTTTTTTTATTGTTTTTCAACTGAACTGTAATTATTTCTCTTTTCCACAGGTTAAAGGTAACTGGGCAACTGACTGCAGTAAAGCCAAAAGACGAAGACGATGCTCGTCGTATGACCCTCCGACTCGCTCCCAAGCCTCCGAACCACACCTTAGCCATGACTCCTCCCTTGCCCCTGCTAGCCCCGATGAGCCACTTTTAGGAGGGGTGAACGAGACAGACCTGCTGTCGGTGGCAGAGATGGTTGCTCTGGTTGAGCAGAGAACGGCTATGGCCCTCCAGGGAATCGTGGCTGTTCATGGCAACCAACATCACCACCAGACCCCTACTACCACTCACAGTCAGGGCCTTACCCCCCACCAGCACACCCTACTCCGAGGCACAGTCTCAGACCCCACTCCTGTGGTGTTTGTGTCAGACAGTTCAAACGGTCAGCCTTCCACAGAGGCGCAGGAGTCATCTTCTCCCATCCAGACAGACCAGGAGCTGGAGGAGCAGCAGGAGTCATGCAGGGTAGCGCAGGCCATTGCACACTTTGAGTCCCAGAACCTGGAGAATCGGCTTCATCTGGGCGCTGGTCCCGGAACAGACTCTTCAAATCGAGACAGAGAAAAGGAGCGTCGGAGAGGGGGGGAGTCTGGTATCGTAACCCCTCCTCCGCCCCCCAGTCACAGTCACGGTGAGGTTAGGATAGCTTTCCGTGTGTCAAATCTGGACCCACGGTCTCAGTTGGAGCCAGCTGGCAGGTCCCGCTGTATGTTTATGAGCTGTGGTGGTGGGAGTAACCAGGCAGCAGCCAGGGCCAAAGAGAAAATCACTTGTGACCTCTACCAGCTCGTCAGTCCCTCGTCGAGAGACCCCAGTAGTCTGCTGCTTGCTGCTACAACTGCTGCTCCAAAACCAGATGGAGACCTTCATCACCCAGACAGGCAGGCCTGTGGCAGCCCGGACCCGACCCAGGAGCTTTCCTCCGGGGAGAAGAAAGCTGTGGGTGTGGGGCGGGAGCGAGTGACTGGCTTCCACGTGGAAGTGGTGGTGACAGGTGCTGTGGACCAATGTGTGTTTTATGGCAAGGACAGTACTGAGAATGTGCAGGAGGAGACTGTGTGTTTCGCAATGCCTAGTGGGGGCGGTGGCGGTGGCGGTGTGGGCAGCTCCACTGACCCTTCATCAGATGACCCTCCTCCTGGACAACTCTTCTTCCTTCAGCCCCCTCGGGGCCCAGAGGAGGATGTAAAAGGAACGGGCACTGGCAGTGGGTCAGGAATGTGCTCTTTGGACTGTGCCAACAACAACGGCCCTGGGACGGGAGTGGCAGTGGGCTCAGGGGAGCGAGCGCCTCGACCAGAATCTCCTAGTGTTGTGGACGACTGTTCAGACCCTTCGCTGTGTCGCCTCTACCGCCACGTGTCCCATGACTTCCTGGAGATCCGATTTCAGATTCAGCGCCTCCTCGAGCCGCGCCAGTACATGCTGCTGCTGCCTGACCACATCATGGTCAACATCTTCAGCTACCTGCCGACACGCTCGCTGGCAGCTCTCAAGTGCACCTGCCACTATTTCAAGGTGTTGATCGAGACATATGGGGTGCGGGCAGTGGATTCACGCTGGAATCAGGACCCGCTCTACAGGGATGACCCCTGCAAGCAGTGTAAGCGGCAATATGAGCGTGGGGACGTTTCCCTGTGCCGTTGGCACCCCAAACCTTACCACCACGACCTGCCTTACGGACGCTCCTACTGGATGTGCTGCCGGCGTACAGACAAAGACACACCGGGATGCCGTGTTGGGCTCCATGATAACAACTGGGTCCAGCAGCCTGCTGATGGCTCGCAACCCATTCGCACCAAGAGGGAGGAAAGGAGGGAGGAGGCCAGGTAGAGAGGAAAGAGTACACCTCACACATACCAACTCTCATCTTCTCCTGCTTGCCTCCTTCTTTCTCCCTCTCGTATGTTTCTGAGGTTGAGCAAGGTTGGAAAAGAGGAGTACAAGGAGAAATCAGCACTCCAGGACTGTTTTTTGTTTTTCTTTTGCTCCAGCACTCCGTTCTCATACTTGCCCTCAGTGGAGGGAGGTTGAGAGGTAAAGAAGGAAGAGAGGTGCGTCGCTCTCCTTGCCTTTTTTGTTTTCAATCCCTTCCAGAATCCCTCTCCCTTCTGCTGTGCTCCAGAGTGGCACCTTTTTAAAAGTTTGCCTACCAGGGTTGGGGTCCCCTCCTGCTGCAGTCAGCCAGCCCCTCTTTCTGCCTCTTAACTCATTCGGGTTTCTGTCTAACTCCATACATGGTTGTTAGGTAATTCATGTGAAAACTTTGCAGTGTATTTGATTGAGATTAGCATTCATAAAGTGACGCATAGAAATGTAATGCCCTAGAGCCTGCTTACTGTTCCCAATACTCGTTCTGTGTTCTGTGTCGTATCACAAACTTCTACGTTAGCTGTACAATGGTGCTTCAAGGAAATGAGCTGTACTGAGACCAACAGATGTAAAAGTTTTCAGTGGTGGAATGTTCAGCGTTGCTATAGAAATGTGATTGTATAAAGCAAACTTGATTTTTCCGTTGTACAAGACTGCCATTTGTACCTGTCCTGCGCCATGCGTTTCTATTTCTCTGAATGTGCTGTAACGTTGTACTATGTTGACTCGTCCCCTGATAATGCTGCTGAAATCATTGCCTGTGTCACTGATGTTAATTCTGAAATAGCCATACCATTGGTTAATGACGGGCACAATCTCACCACACTGGCCAGTCTCGCTGGCTCGCTGAGATCTGTTCATGTCATAGTTTCAGAGCGGACCCTAACCTTGCTGACCAGCCATAAAGAGGAGCCAACGAGTACTTCCTGGTTTACAGAGAATTATGGGAGATAGACTTATTTGATTAAGACCAGTGGGATTGAATGGGATTAAAAAGAGAAACTTGATGTCACTTTGGAAAGGCCTGATGTCACTTTGTATGGTTTGATTGAATTGCTTGTTTGCCATTTTGTTTTGTTGTTTTTTCTTTTTTTTTTTTTTTTTGTTTGGCTGTTTTATTGGGGTGTGTGCCAGAGAATGTTTGCTGTTGTATTTGCTTTTATTCTTGAGGACTGTGTTCTCCCTGTATCAGTCTGTCACCCTACTCAACTTGCAAAGATGTATTTTTTAAATACTCCATCTTTGTTTTAACCCCCTAGCTCTCTTCCTTTTCCTCCTCCCCTCCGTCCTCCAAATCGGCAGAGGGCAGTGTTTTGCCAAAGCCGTCATTCATGCTTTGAAGCGGGTGAAACCAACAACCACAGACCCCAGAAACTTTCAACACCAGCTTCCAGCCTTAATAGCCCCCTACCTCTTACCCACCCTACAGGAGATTGAGGTGTCAGATACCTCACAGACGATTGAGAGTATTGGGAGTTGCACAGGACCCCGTAAGTGGCTAGATTACAGATGCTTGATAGATTTCCATCCAGCTCTACTGGATCCACCCATAACTCTTCTTGTGGGAGTGTAAGATGAAGAGTGCCTGGTGATGGCTCTGACTCTTCATTCCTGGAGAAAAAAAAAAACAACCTCTTTCTCTTTCCTGACCCCCTTTCTCCCTTGCTGTCACACTCCCCCTCTCCTGCAAGCTGACAGACTGGACGTTTAAAAAAAAAAAAACTGATGTGATGAATGATGCTGAAATTCTGCATGGAGGTGGGAAGATGGTAGGGTAGTCATGGGAGAACTCTGTAGGTTCCAGACATGTACAATGCTAATGGGAAATATCTGCTTAAATAAAAACAGAAGTGATGATTAAAACTGGAAATCTGAATCACTACCTGGTTTGTGTGGTGTCTTATAAGTAAATACTATATCAGCCTGCGACTCACAACGGTATTAAAGCTGTTAATCTAACAGTGATTGATTAAATTATTTGTCTTTTACAATGACAGTGCTTTTCACATCCTATCAGAGCTGAACTAAAAGTGATTAATTGGCTAAAAACAACAGCTGTCTTAAGTATATGGGACAGAGAAGTAAACAATACTTATTGTACACAAGTCTTTTAAAATAAAGCCACTAAATCTTTTTGGGTGACCAATAAAAAACTTAAAAGGGATGATAAATAAGATGATGGGGTGAGTTAGGAATCAATTTTAGACAATCTAGTACATTAGTGGTTTTTGAAAAAGTTCTCTCCTACATTTTGTCCAGAGGTCATGGAGCATTTTGATCCTCTCTTTGTAAAAGTCTGCATCTTGGACCTCTAGAAAGTGGGTCACTGGAGTGTTGATGTCATCATTACTGTCAACATGGCGACCTTTGGGGCGAGTGTTAGTAGTGTGGGCTTGCATCATTGAACAGGGCGGGTGCTGGACAAGTTCATTTCAACATTCCCAGATTATGACATGAAGGCTGATGTGCTTTTTCCTCACTGCACCGACTTTCAACTTTCATTTAGCCCAAACAAAAGTACCTCAGAGGTTAAAGCTTTAAAACTTTCCGTCTATAATCACTCAAAAAGAACATAACAACCTATCTTGTTCTACTGTAGCTGTTACAGTGTGACATGCTTATGTCTGATTATCTGATTAGATAATAACGAACAAGTACTTACAAATGAGAGACTGCATCGACTCGAGGGAACTAAAATAATCTTATTACCCTTAAACATGAATGTTAGTTTTTAAAAAAGCATTTCTGTGAAGTGTTTTTTATAGTGCATAAGTGGGTGTGGTAGAATGAAGTAACTCCATTTGATTAAGTCCTTGAACCAAAGTTTTCTTTTGGAAAAAAAAAGGACAAAAAACACTCTTTTCTCAGAGCTGGTTGAGGTTTTATTGAGTTCACATTTCACCTGGCTTTCTTATTGTATTTTCTTCTCCTCACACTTCTGATTTCAGTTCCACAAGCAGGCAGTTTGACCTGATTGAATCATCATGTAACAATATACAGTAATGGCACTCTAACATGATGAACCATTTCAGACTGCATTAGTATTTCCTCTTAGAACTGGAGAAATGTTTTGAGGAGTCAAAACCTATTGCAATCTGCTTGTAAGCAAGATTCTTCCCTGTATATGTGCATGACAGCCTATTTTTAATCTTTTTTAAATTCCCAAAACTCATCACTGATTTACAATGCAGTGACAAGTAATTACCAACAGATGGCAATGTTTTGTGATTTATCTTTGAGGCATTTTTTTAAAGATTGACCCAACAAAGTGATCAAAACCCTCTCTGATCACATCAAGACACCAGCTCACATTTTAACATCCACCTTCAGTGTTTGTTATCAGGCCTGTTAAGCATAGTAGCCCCACATAAAAACTGCTACAGCCATCATAACTAAAGCATTAGCATCCACAGTGCGCTTCCATATC
>JAPZDZ010000024.1:5595225-5611123 GCA_029783805.1 Acanthurus tennentii | reverse complement strand
ACAAGTCACCTGACAAGAATATTACGGGGTGAAGTCAGGCTATCTTCTTGTTTTCCTTGCACGCTCCTGACAGATGGAGGTCGATTGCAGCCTTGTTTGTGTTTTCTTTTCCTCTCTCTTTTGCCTTATTCCCTTCACGTGTGAGGCACGGTGCTGCCAGATTGTCTTGGCATGGGGAAGGACGGATTACGTGTGTGTGTGTGTTTGTGTGAGTATGTGTGTGTGCAGTCACTCATTACCTCCTTAAGAATAGATTACAACTCCTCTGGTCCGTCGAGCTGGGGAATGACAAACTACAACTCTCAGCTACACTGCGTTAAGATGGTGTTGTGTGTATAGGAGTGTGTGGGTTCATATTGTCATGTGATCCAAAGTGACGGATGTTTGTGAGGCTGCCTGGTGTCCCCCCTGCCTGTCTCACCCTCCTCCTCACTGTGTCGCCCTCACAGATGCTATAGTTGGACATAGAAAGAGACTCGTGGACTCTGAGGTTTGTTCTGAGCTCACAATCATCCCTGCAAGCTCCATCTTTAAAAGTAAAATTCATTCATAAAAACAGTATGGAAACTGTTAGTGATACTGAGAAATATGGGGAAGTATCGTTTGTGTGTACCTGATGAATTAAATGCTGCTTTCAGGTCATTAAAAAACAGCAATATCGAGCAGCTGAGTGGAAGGAATTTTAAACAACGATACTTTGGAAAAAAACAATTAATCAGTATTTACAGTATTTCAATAGATTCAGATAATCATACTCTGTAGATTCGTACATGTAACAACAGTTACTTTTACTCATAATACCGCAATGCATGAAAGAGAAAGGACAGAAGAGATGTTGTCTATAATCATTCAAACTGATAAGGGAGAAAAATGTGGATTTTTTAAATTTTGTCCCCCTCATTCAGAGAATTTAATAAGGAAATAAGAATCTACAAATTGGACCAATCGGAGTCGTTATCACAGCAAACGCCTCACTGATAGTAAAGATTAAATACTGAAGGATAAATCAGGCTTAGAGCTGGAGTTTGTCCCCACACAACGGCTGCTCGCTGCTGACAGGACGGGTTAAATGCAGTTCACGAGACTCACTCTTTTTGTACCACATCGTTGTACGTTTGTATATGACGATAAAACATTTAAATTTTACATGAAGCATCAAATTTCCTGCATTCTTGCCTTTGATATGTAAACCTGAGTATTATTTTTGCTTAGACTGCTCTTTGAACGCATCATGGTGACTGAAGACTCCGTCGTTGGTGCCTTAGACTAAAATTTCAGAGTCCAAAGTCTTTCTGTAAAACCTTCGCTAGTTGTTTGAAAACAACCAAAATTTGGAAAAAATGTGGAAATCATGACCCAAGTGGTACCAGTGCCACAATGACAACATAGACTTATTTACTCTTAACTGCATGATAAAAAAATCCTTGTAAAAGAGATCTTTTTCTTTAAAGAAATATATTTTTTGACAACAGTGTGTTAGTGTGTGTGTGTAAGAGAGAGAAAGAGAGAGATCCTCTGAGCAAATTACTCTAAATCTTGAGGACTGTCGCTAATTCCATTTCTATCTCTCTTAAACACACACACACACACACAAAATCCATGCATAGCCTCCACATGGATGTGTGTGTGTGTGTGTGTAAACAGCAAAGATCATCCTTGTTAGCGGCGGGAAATCAATGCACACAAACCAGAAGACTGAATCTGATAAAAAAACAAAACCATTAAAAACAAAATCATGATCTGAGAGGAGGATAAGTGCAAAAAAAAAAAGGGTTTGTGTTGGTTTTTTGTTGTTGGTGGTGAAGCGGTAAGAGATGAAGAGGAGGAGGAAGAGGACGGAGGAGGGGGGATAAACACAGTGATGGAGAGTGAGAGGGGGGAGGAGCACAGAGATGATTCCTCTCTCTAATCCTCTAGACACACGCTCGGTCTGGCTGCCTACTTGCTCAAAGAGAGAGACGGAGGCAGGTGGAGGGTGAAAGCGAAGAGAAAGAGAGAGAGAGAAACCAAGTGGGAAGGAGAAAACAAGATGAAGGGAAGAGAAGAAAGGAGAGCTGCCTCCCATAAACCACGCTGAGAGAGAGAGAGAGAGAGAGAGAGAGAGAGCAGGACGACTGGAGAAACCAGCGTCTCTTGCTCGGTTTTTGAGCAGAGGGAAGGAGACCGAGCGGCAGGAGGAGGAGGAGGAAGAGGAAGAGAAGGAGGAGTGCAATGCTCGAGTCCAGCGCCGCTTGAACCAAACCAGGAGAGAAGGAGGGGAGCGACAGAGAGGAGGAGGAGGAGGAAGAGGAGTGGGAGAAGAAGGAAGAGGAGGAGAAACCCATCCGAAATCATTGCTGGAAGAGGAGGACGGAGGGAGGGAAAGAGTGAGAGACGAGGAGGATGGAGGAGTGGAGAACGAGCCTAGACGCAGATCCCCGGTTGCTCAGGCTCACACGAGCGCATGGACCTGAGCCCGCCCAGAGTTACTACGAGACGCTGTCAGAGGAGCAGCGTGTGAGGGCGGAGTGTTAGTGTGAAAGTGATGGATGTGTGTTTGCACAAACTACGCCTGCTCCTCGAACCTCAGCAGAAGTAGATGAGCGCTGGTGTCTCCGTGTGAGTGTGTGTGTATGTGTGCACGTGTGTGTGTGTGTGTCTGTCAGTGTGAGAACAAAAACAACAGATCGACTGTTTTGGAAGTAAAAGAAAAAACAAAAAAAAAAGGGTCAGGAAGTGGCAAGAAAAGCTCACCTGAGGAGGTGGGTGTGTGTGCGCAGCCTGCACATAGACAAGCTTCATTCAACACTCTCAGGTGCAAGACAAGAGTGTGTGTATATGTGTGTGTGTTTTTTGGATCGGCATCTAAAAAAGGAAAAGAGGGGCAGATCACAGCAGGAACTATGACTTGCCACTGAGCTGCTTTGAGCTTCTGTTTGATCACTGGACACCTGCTGCTGCCGCCTCACTACCTCACACCTCAACAAGTGGACTTTAAGAGAAAAAAAAAAAAAGAGACTTGACACCTTCTGAAAGGGAAGACCCCCACCTGATTTCCTGTGCCCGGTGGATGCCCACTAACTCCAACCATGGGAGAATGGACCATCCTAGAGCGCCTCCTGGAGGCCGCCGTGCAGCAGCACTCTACTATGATCGGAAGGTGAGTTGTTGTCAAAGTGCATTGCGAAGCTTTTGCGGAGTTTGAATAGAAACGAAAAGGAAAAAGCTGCTCTTGCTCGCCTTTATTGTGTGCATTTGACTTCATCAGTGTGTTTTTATTATTTGTTTGTGCAGACATACGGTTTTTAAACCCTATAAGCACACGGTAAACATGCAGAATATGAATCATTCTCTGCCTCCAGACAGTGATTGCTGGTCCAACGTGGCTGATGGCAGGCAGAGGGAGGCTTTAGCTTCTTTAATCCCTCCTGAGTGACATGATGGAGGGGGGGTTAGGCAACCAGAAGAGACACTTTTATCCCACACAAAGGCTTTGAACATCAGCTGATCCACAGCAGTGTGAAGCAGCTCACCTTAAAAGTCCACAAAACCTTCATTCACAG
Organism: Acanthurus tennentii; assembly: GCA_029783805.1. Classification (NCBI taxonomy): domain Eukaryota; kingdom Metazoa; phylum Chordata; class Actinopteri; order Acanthuriformes; family Acanthuridae; genus Acanthurus; species Acanthurus tennentii. Next base: position 5,607,581 of record JAPZDZ010000024.1, on the reverse strand, counting down.
TTTTTTAGCGTACCTCTTTAGTTCTGATGTTTTCAATCTCCTTCTTTTCAATCGAGTCTGCTTCAGAAACCACCACGTTAAACAAGCATGAATCTTCTGAGCTTCCCTCCTTCCCCCCTTCCTTCAGATCTTTCTCTTTTCTTTCTCTGTCAAGTATGAAGTCATCTCATAACCTAAAAAACTAAACAAAAAAAAAAAACCAAGTAGTACAAGGTCACAGCCCTTATGATTTATGCATCACTCTACATGCCAAGATGTCTTGCATTTTAGTTTGAACAACTCTTTCTCGTCGGCGGCAGAACAAGAAATTATTGATGAGTGTTTTAGCCACAGAGGCACACCAGCTTTGCAGATGCTATTAAACTGGATTTTCTGTCTGGTAAAAGGACATATTCCTCAGTTTGGGGTTTTCTTGGGACATTTTTGAAGCCCACAGGTTTAGGATGGGTTCACTAGAGACTGTATGAAATAGCAGTTTCAACCAAAGCCCTGAAGCTCCTGACTCACCCTGGTGAGTGGTACTTCTGAAATATTGAGTCGATGAATGTACAAAGGTTAAATAAGTAAATGATGAGGACACATTTTACTTTTTTTGGGGGGGGATAGAAAAAGCTCTGAGTGTGAATTCTGCTGTGTGGATTCATGAAACCCAAGTGATTTTGCGTCTTGTTTTGAAAGCAGTCTGCTGGTTCAACGGTTGTTTATTTGGTGTTATGATGAATGATTGGTCAGCATTTGCTTCCCCTCATTCATGAGACACTGGAGGCGCAGAGTCGCTCATCAACTGGGCGAGTCATCGTGGCTGCAGGGTCTCGGCGAGAGTGAGAAAGAGAAGATGCAGAAAGAGAGGGATGTCATGGAGGAAAAAGCATTTGAGAGACAACAAAAATCCATAGAGGAAAGGAATTAAAGGAAAAGAGGAAGAGTTTGGTTGCAAAGTGGAGGGGAGACGAGCAGAATCGACTGTAAAGAGTGCGAGATGTGAGAGACAGGAAGCAGATGACAGAGAACGAGTAAAAAGAGCGAGTGAAGGCGAAGGCAGCGAGGAGCGGTTATTCACAGACAGGCGAGCATACACATGGCCTCGCTCTGCAGGGCGTTGGTAGGAAGCCAAGAGGACTGTCTCGTCACGAGATGGTGCTGCATGTCACGACCTAAGCAGGGCAACCAGGACACCCGGCAGCAAAAAGCCTCAGATCATCTTTGCGCAGATTATTTCTGTTGTCCAGACAGTTGAAATGTTCAGTTGACGGGAACAGCCGTCGAAAAAAAACTTTGTCAAAGTATTAATTTTACGTTGGACCTCTAGCAGCCTTGTACAGTTTCATTTGTGTTCGTTTTACCTCAGTGCATTTGGTTTTTATATCCAGAATCACTTATTGAATGGCAATACCTTGGACTTTATAATGTACACACAGTTCCTGTATTTTTTTTCCCCAGAGGTATTTTTAAGTATTTTTCTGAAGAAACTGATGTGCATTTTTTAAACAGATGTTTTTATGAGAACAGGAAGCAGAGAAAATTAAATTAACATCCACTTCTTCTCTTAAGCAAACAGGAAGCTTTCCAGATGTTTGCTCATGACATTTCTGCAGGGTGGATGTGTGGCTTGAACTCGGGCTGTCAAATTGAAGGATGCAGAGTGCATTAGCCGCATTAGCATTGGTTCAATTTTAATGGTACTTTTAGCCATGCCAGCTGCAAGACTCTTCCTGTGCATGGCAGAGTCAGTCAGTTTGTCTTTGTCTTTAACATTTATGACCCCTAGACGATAAAACCAAATGACTTTAAACCCTCCGACTTCCCCTCTGGAACAATCATTAGGTTAACATTTTTTTTTCTTTAAATGAAATATCTTCTCTGCTTGTTTATTGCAAACTCTGCAGCAGACAATCAAACACCACCGAGGATAAAATGTCTTAACTCACCATCTAATTTGTTCAGTACTCTATTGTTTATGACTAAATGCCTGCACATATAATGGCTGTAAGCCTCAGCTAATGTGTTCTCAGTGCTAATCAGTGAAGGTTAACATGGTAATAAGCTTAGTGATCAATTGGATTTCAGCTCAAACTCCCCAACAGAGTCTTTTTCTCTTATTGGAGCCAACTCAAAACAATGGTACCACAAGCATTTAAAAAGTTTTATTTCAGTTATGTTTTAATCTTCAAGTTTTACAGTGGCCTGCTAACTGGACATCTAAAGGGGGTTTCTGCCTATTTAACTCACTAACAGACACATATATGATTATTCAACCAATGTCACAGGACAAACAAAGGGTGGGGGTGTCATTCATGGCATTATCTCTTATATTTTGTTCATCAGAAGCACTCCTAATCGCTTATGCTATTACTGATAATATGAGGGAAGCCAGTCGGCCATTTTTAGCTTTAGTTTCTGTGTGACAGCCTGTACGTTCCCACAGCAAAGTGCCTTCGCTTGCATCTGGCTTTTCTACAGCTCAAAAAACCATCTAATCTGGGACATCACTGCTGACATGAATTTTTATAAATGCACGCTAACACCCCTGTAATCCTAAAACCTATTGGTCCCTTCGCTGCGGGTTTCATGTATTTCATTGGTCATCGCAGGTGCCATCCTGCCGGTGTGTGTGTGTGTGTGTGTGTGTGCATAGGGGGGGTATTGGACAGGTTGCTGCCCCTGAGGCGATGCCAGCGTGTGTTCTCATGAGCCCACCATGACAACAGCCTGCGTGCCCGAGTCCATTCGTCATGCATGAGTCACACACACATTAGGGGGAATATAACACTCGCTGTTTGTGTAAGATTACAAACGGCTCCAGAGATTCCCTTTTACGGTCAGGGCTTGTGTGTGTGTCTGTGAGTGTGCATAAATACCCAGACTGTGTGTAAAACGTGACCTTCAGTGTACTTTGTGGGCATATCACATGCGCTTGAGTGTGTGTTTTGTGTATACACCTGCTACCTATGATTAATTCCTGCCATTACAGGCAGTAGTGCAGGTGTAAATCGGCTTCCCCAGGACCGTCTGATGGACGGTGGAACCCCAGCACCTGCTGGTACACACAGCCTCTGCTGAGAAACCGTGATGAAGTACTCTAAACCTAACTACTGTCAACACATCGCTCTTGTTGTCTCCGTGTTCCTGCTCCCATCGGCTACAGTCCCACCGGTCACAGTGGGACTGCTAAACATGCAAGTCCACCCTCCCAACACCGCGGTATTGATCTCCAATAATGGAATAGGAAGTGGAGCTTGATAGAAGACAGGGCACTTAATGAAACTGTCTTTAGTCCTGTCCATTTGCAATACAAATAGACTCATGTGCTGCAGCGACTGGAATGTTAAGCGAGTAATTAAAGCTTTAAGTACCTCATCGACTTCTTTGTCCGTTAAAATAAACCATGATAGTAATTAGCAGAATAAATATACGTTACTTGACAAGTGAGACATGGTTAAACTCCTAAAGGATAAAATTTAAGGTGAGTTTTCACTAACAGTCTCACCATTTACAAAGTAGTGAGTGAAAACCATAAACTGGATAACCGTCAATCTTTATGGGCCTGAAGATGTCTGATGTTTCCACAAATCTGTCTTTTAGAGTCTTTAGAAGGATACAAAACACTTTCAGTCCTGTTTCATGCTGGGAAATTTACACCACAATTTCACTTGTCAGCAGATCAGATGGTTCCCATCCTCTGACTTGCAAAGTAGGAAAATTTCTGCATTGAATTTTTTTAAAACGAGCATCTTTGTTACGTTTTGTTGAGTTGTGTACCTAATTTATCAAAAATGTTTCAGACAGTGAAGCTGTTTTTTCACAGGTTGCTTCTGGCATTTTTCAAACTGTCATCTTGAGGGAGTTTTTATGAAGTAAATCACACAAGAGGCTCTTTGATTAAGAAGTGATGATGTATGAAGCCAAAAAGACATCAAGGTACTTTGGATGAGGAGCAATTAAAAAAAATGTATAATTGTTGCAAAAAAATAAAATGACACTCATCTCCTTGTTGTAGTACAAAGGGCTTCATCAGTATGACTAACCAGAAATAAGAGAAAAACAGGACCTATGCAGGTCTGAGAGGTGACAGGAAATTACTTTTCACATCACAATGGAGAGAGCAGGTGTCTCAAATCAGAGAGAAATAAAAAGAAATGAAATCTGTGCTGCAATACAGCACTAAAGAGGAAGAAGCTACAGCACACAGAGTACACAAGAGACAAAAAACAGATATCCCAGCAAAAAAAACAAGTTGTATCACCCAGATGTATCAAAGCATTATACTGGAAAATATTGGTCCCTTCTCCAGTGCGACTGTTGGAAAAGAAAATAGTGTTTTTGTGGTGAGAAAAGCTCTTTGTTTGAGGCACACAGAGGCTTTAAAACTGCTCTGGAGCACAAGATGTGCAATTCACATCGTTGCAGCTGAGGTTCATTTAAAGCACAAGAGGGGGGGGTGATTGAAGGCCTGTATGTTCAGTGTCCCAGCATGCCTCTTCAGATTCAGGAGGTGATCAGGATTGTGTTAGTGTGTCTCCATCGAGGCTCAACACCTCATTTATGATGTTGGCCACCTCGCTCAACAGGACTCCTCAGCATTTCCCCCTTTGTGTAAAAAGTGCTGTCGCTTAGGTTGCTTCAGCTCATCCATCTAAGCAAGAATGTGTGCACTTGTATGTGTGTAAGCCACATAAACACACACACACACACACATTGCTCTTTTTCAACACAGTGCAATGCATAAACTGAGCCAAAGACATTATTTATCAGTGACATAAAGTAAATGCAACCCGGCGCGCTCGTCTTTGGTGACAGGTTATAGCTCTGTCATCACATGACCTTTACATGATCATGCTTTTATTTAGCAAACCCCTGCGGAGCGCTTACAGAGTGCCCCGCGGAGGTAATGGATGATTTTTTTTTTTCTCTACAGAATGAGGCTTATGCAAGCAAATGTGAGCGAAATCGCAGAGAAGAAGAAGAAAGCAAGAAGGTGGCTGTGATGTTGTCTCACTTGCAGCAGATTCCCATGAGAGATTTTTAAAGAGAGACTCTTACAGAAAGCTGAACGAGACCACCGACTCCCCACCCCCCCCTACCCCCCCAATCCCTCCCCTGTCTCTGCTTTCACACTTCCTCCATCCATATGTAATGACCCTCGGGATGCTGTCGGCTGTAATGTCGGTGCCTTCACTGCTCTGCCGTGAGAAACTTGTTATTATAATGACCTCTTTTTTTTCCGTTGGGATGTTTTGAATTCCTGGTGGGAAGGTAGATGCATGCGATTCCTGTCACATCTCAGACTTTAAGAACAGCATCCAGCCTCCATCTCCTGATAAAACCTCAGTTTACGAAGAGCCGCGGGCGAGATAGAAACGTCACAGATAGGTTTATTATTAAAGATGCTCCTCAAGTGTGCATTTGCGTCCGTGTCAGTACAGTGGGAATGATCTGCTGTGGTTATGCTACTTAAGATACAAGCATCTATGAAATGAGACCCAGCAGAAAGCCGCTCTGTAGCTGCTCGCAGCCTTTCATGACTGGAAGTGCTACAACCAGCCTCCATCGGGAGTGCTGGAGAAGTGGAGTTGTGGCTGGAGGGGAGAAAGAGGAAAGCAACTGCATGTAATTATGCAGCTTGTATTCTCACTTCTATTTCTGCTTACACCTCATATCCACTTCTCCTCCATCCTCTCATTGGAGCTCAGCTGCTTATCCTCCCTCACTTGATCCCCATAAACCTCATATGCTTAGGTCAGGTTTGATGAGACGTCTTCATGCTGATGGATTAATCACATGCTAACCTACTGCAGGGATGTGTCAGAAGATAAATCTCCATCTTTATCCTTACACAGTGAGCTAATGCCATTCTTACATCAGTTTATCATGGCACACACTGAAAGCAAACACTCCCTGGGTCTACCAGAAAAAAACAAAACAAAAATTGGATCAGAAAATAGAGAGAGAGATGGGGATGAATGGAAAGAGATAGAGCGATTAAAGCAAAGCAGAGGAGGTCAGAGTTGAGACAGATTTCACCTTGCAGGGCCTTGGGGAGATTCTGTCTCTGGCAGGGTGACTCAGTAAAGCTTATAGGTTTAGTGTTAGCACCTCGCTGGAGGACAGAGCAGATCAGTGTTGAAATGATACTGCAGGGTTTGTGTAACCCAGACATCACCTCACATGCCAAAATCACAAGGGAGTTAAAAATGGCCACCTTGAACCAGAAATTGAGTGGTACGTTTACTTCCGAAACCTTAAAATGGTTGCAAGAAATGTTTTTCTACCCGAGTGGTTTTACTAGTGATTGTTGGTCTGTGGGGTTTTACTACTGATTACTGGTGTCAGCCCTTCAGCTGTCTGCACATTCAGTTGTTTTGTGGTAGTGCATCATCAACTGGAGCTAAACTTGAACCTTTTTTTTGAATGAAATGATGATGACAGTAATTTATTTTTCAGCCACAGTTGTGTTTTTGTGGAGTGGCAATCAGTGCTTGAAGTGGGCCAGTATTCACCACCAGGCAGTACGGGCACTTTTACAATTTTACTCTTCCGTCTGCTGTGACTTTTTCAAGTGTATATGCGCTCTTTTCCGCATATATCAGAATTCCTGGGTGATTTATAATGGCTCTCTATGATCTGCATTGGCAGATGCGATGCTCACCTCTTCCCATTTTCGCCTGCCTGCTTTTCTGGCGATGCTTGAGATGCTTTGTTCGTGTGATGCACTGAGGAGCAAATTTACAGAGTGGACTGCAGCCGCTCATAGCACCATGAATTGTACATCATTTGCAGCCATTATCTTGAGGACTGATTCCCAAAAGATATTACACTACAAACATTACAGCGCAAAATACTTATTAAGCTCTTTATCGGAGTTTAATTTTGCTTTATTTTATGTTTTTTTGCAATCATCTACGTGGCACGAGCATCCAAGATAAGTCAGACTGATGGAAATCATTGCAAAAGAGTAGAAAAAGAGAGAAAAATAAGGAAGGCTAAGCTTTATTTCTAACGGGAAGGACTCCATAAGAAGGGACTCTTCCTTGTCGATGCATTCAAGGTCCCGTATTCAGATCTGTCATTAGAGGTTTTAAAATCACCTGTCAAGATGTACAGCATGCTGTCAGAAAATCAATACTCGGACATGCTTACATAAAAAGCGGTGCCTGTTCTCATCAGCATTAACACATGATGACATGATAAATTATTTATCTCGTGCAAGTTTTTCATTTCTGTGATACCTTGCTGACATGCAATCTAATCAGAGTAAATATGTTAGTTGTTGGGTGATTTATTACACCTTTGCAACATGTTTGAATATGTTAATAGAGCTTTAGTTGAACGCCAGCTTTATTAGAAAGAGCTGAGTCCTTATAAAGCCTAATAATAAAGGGTAATTTGATATGAAGTAATATAACCATGAATATTGGAGAGAGTAGTGTAGTCAGTCTGAGCTTTGACTAATCAAGACGCCCACACCAACATAAAAAATAGAGCGAAAACTTCACTCTTGATTTTCAAATTAGACTTTTGACTTTTTATCCTGTTTCCTTTTATAGCACAACTATCACCCTGATCAGACAAAGTGTGAATGACAAACTGCAGATAATCTGAACAAAGCCTTTGCTGACACTGTGTTTTAATGCTAAAAAAAAACATCATTAAAACTCACATCAAACCAGTTGAGCTCGTTGCTTTAAAATCTCAGACTCTCTCATCAGTCACATGAACAAAACTCCCTTAAATGAGAAGGATAAAATTAAAATAAAAAGCAAACTTTGATTTAAGCCGTGCTGCAGCTTTTTAATTTTTTGTCAGTTTGTTCTATTTCCGTGAGCTTGTGACTGTGAGATTGTCTTATTTATAAAACCTGCTTTTATTACAGATGACAAATGGCATTTCTTTTTAGGAGTTATAGAGGTGATTTTATCCTTTGGTTTGATGGATTATTGTTTGTCTGCTGATGTTCGGATAAAGCAGGTCCCCAGCGTCTCCTTGCATCTTTCCCTGTCTTGTTATTTTTCACTCAGCCTCCTCGCTTTATCTCACTCAATCTCGCTTTTTGAAGATCAAAAGGACGCCCTTCTGCCATTGATTTATCCTCCTCATCCTCATCCGCCCTAACTCCCATCTTCTGGCTGCTTCTTCACACTTTACAGAGGTCTCTAATGAACAAGCTGAGAGTGTAAGTCTCACTTAGACCGCAGTACATTCGTTTCTTTGAGCATGTGCAAGTGTGTGTGTTTCTAACGAGCGTTTCTCAGGGGCGGCATCGGCTTCTGCACAGTGTGATTGACTAAACAGGGATTAAAAAATCATGAGTGCGCACCTTACACCTTGCTAAAACACACACCATCTCTGCCAGGACCAACATCATACAGGGAGACATCTGAGTCACTGCCCCCCCTCACACGTGAGAGTTCACACACACACACGCACTCATAACCAGATGGTCATCCAAATATACAAACATGTACGTAAGAGAATTTCCAGGGTGTGTTTTTTTATTTTTTACTCATTACTCATTGGCGGAAACACGCAGACGCGTTTCCTCACGCATGCACATGCATGCCACCGCCACAGGAGCGAAGCTGTCACCGTCGACATCTTTGCATATGAGCAACCAGATAGAGTGTGACATAGGATTCACACCTCACCTCACCACACACACACACACACACACACGCACGATGCCATTCACAGATTCTTCAATTAAACAGTGAATTCAGGCTGCAGGCAGCGTGTTTGACTCTCGGCAATATGCTGCATTCACACCGCTCGCCTGGCCAATTATGAAGAGGCTGCTTCATAGATGGAAAGAGATAAATTTAGCCTTTACAACCTGTAGAATGACGGCAGCAGGGCTGTTTCTACTGGAAGAAGCTGCATCTCCACACACACAGACATCTGTGTTATGATGCTGCAATCTTATCATTTTAGATAAATGTTGAAAATGTCACATAAAAGCCCTTATCCCCTCTCATACTTCCACTCTGCTACATTTCAAAGGGAAACGCAGTTGCATCCTTTCTACTCCACAACAATAACTTTTTTAGTCATTTTTAGTTACTGATTACTATCCCAATGGAAATTTTACACAATGGATAATCTAACAAGCTTCTAAAATACAGATTTAACCAGTAATTTCCAAGCATTATGTCTTTTGCAGTGAAATCAGGGTCACATGCCATGTAAAGGTACGAGAGCATTACATCTTCAACCACTGGTGATCAGTCAGTGAAATCTGTTTGGCTTTGCAACCTCCAACACACACAAAAAACCCAATTTGCAATCATTTTGTTACATTTGCCGAATTTAACATCTGATAGACAATACCAGATGATCAATAGTAATTTTTTTGCAATGCAATGAATTGACCATTATTTTCATTAAAAAGAGATAACAGTGTTCGTCCCTGAACTAAGGTTTATCAACTTGCTTTAAAGTGCTCAAAATAACTGAAATTTTTAACAGTTGCAGAGCACTTTCTCAACAGCTAGACAAAAGTGATAATGAGCCCGAAAGGTGTTCATGTGTGCATGAAATATTCAGTCATGTAAAGTAAAACTGAGCATGTGAACATTTAATAAAAACACAGATTTTCAGTCCAGTTCTCCCCACATGTGCTGGATGATAAATTAAATGTTGACGGATTTTAAAGCAGCCATGGCAGGTCAGGACTCAGGAGGGGTGGCTGGTGTACTTTTGAATTCTCGGGTTGAGACACTGCTTGCAACCTCACTTTAATCCCATTTCATCATACATGTAATCAGATCAGTACTAACATTAAATCCACATGAGAGGCGCCTCAGAAGACCACCGCCGAGATCCAATCATCCCCCACAGGCATCATAATTTCCATACGGACCACTGAGGTGCACCAGAAGCACGGCAAAGCATTAAGTTTAAGAGTGTGTTTGGGATGTTCCCTGCACGGCCATGTGCTGTCTGCTTGTGTGTCAACGAGGCTTCCTGCATGTGCCAAAGCGGCTGATTTGGGTTGGGACTTGGCACGGGGGAGTCGCGGTGGGTGGAGAGTTGGCACGGACGCAGCGGCCCTAACTCGGGATTGTCCAAAACCCATCGTTTTAATCCGGATTAGGCCCATCATTTCTCTCTCGCTCTCTGTATTCCCCTCCATTGACCCCCCCACCCCCCCTCCCTGTGCATCCCCCCCCCCCGCTTCCTTTCTTTCCCGCCCACGCATTCGCTCTCTTCCTCTCTCCTGCTGCTCTTTCTCCTGCTCATGCCTCACCTCTCCATCACAGCCTGAGCCTGACCCCCACCCCCCCAGAAAAAAATGATGCTCCACACTGGATGCTGTGTTGCCATGGCGACCACTCGTGTCACATCTTCTCATTCTTGCCATTGATCTGTTCTGAATGATCACACACAGTAGATTTTTAGAAAGTCTATTTTTAGTGTCTGGGCTCCTATTTATATCTTTACTTGATAATCTAATCTGTTGCCAAGGTAACTGTCACAGTTGTTATCGTCATGGAGAGCCTCGCACGCAGCGCACTGGCAGGAAAACAGGGTCACGTGATCAGTCCGTTCTTTATTAGCACACGAGAAAAAACAAATAAAAAAATCCTTTTCATAGTCATTAGTCAAATTAATGGAAAAATTCTAATGGGTTCGCATCATATTATACGTGTGTTTGCATGTGTGTCTCTTGTGTGTGTGTGTGTGTTCGTGTGCACGGGCACGTGTGAGATACTGTGTAAAATTTGAGTTATTGTCTGCCTCAGTAGGGCTCTGATCTATATCAATATATCTCCAGAGTCAAAGCCAGTCAGTTCATATTCATCAAAACACTATTTAAATACCTTTGTGTATGTGTGTATGTGTGTGTGTGTCTCTGCATATGAGAGACTGGGGGAGGGAGAGGGACAGAGATGGGTAGATAAGTGAACAGTATTAGAAAATGCTGTCATTCTGCAGCTTACAGCCCCGGGATTACACACTGTGACCATATCACAATAAAAAGCTGTCACCAATGACTTTTTCATTGAAACAGAAACACACAACACTAACAGTGTAATTCAGTGCGTGTAGAAGATGAAAAGATGGCTGAGTTGCTGTACTTCTGTGTATTTATAGTCAGTATTTTAAGAAAAACAGCTTTTAAATATAGCAACACTCACTATGCTAAAAGCTCATTTTCCATAATAATTTATCTGCTACGAATAACCTCCTTTATGCTTGTTCCCTTAAACACAAACACATAGTAGTGGAATAAGTGTACCAATATTGCATTCTGGTGAACGCAATTTATTTAAGTGTATCATTTGTCATTTATGCATTTAATAAAGAACCTGAAAAATAAATCTTTTATATATTGTTGTTTAGAGGCTAGGTTTAAAAAAATCAATTTTTAATTCCAGTTATTTAAATAAAAACTAAGGGTGAACGTCATTTACAAATGAGCTTCTTTCATCCTGCTGACTGTGTTGAAGTTTTAAACAGAAAAACTTAAACCATGATGCATTCAATGCACCTTGTAAACTCAAAACTCTGTGTTCAAATAAACACATTTAAAATGGTCATTTTTGTTTCTTTTGTCCTTTGTTAAAATACATAATCCTACATTTATCATCATATCGTGTTATTTCATGAGATTTTTTTTATATTTAGATGCTACAATATCAATGTTTCATTACTTTTTGCAAAAAAACATTGTACAGAACTACTACAAATCTGTTTTATTCAGTGTGATTAAACATGAGTAATTTGACAATTCACCAGGTTAGAGGTTTTTTGTACAATTTATACATCAGTTCTCTCAGAATCTCTTTCACATCCAAGCAATTTAATACTGTAACTTAAATATCCCTGACTGAATCAATATTTAATCAAAACGAATTGGAAATCGCCCTTGTGATTTGGAATATAATCAACCCTGGAAATCAGTGGCGATAACCAGCTCCAGTTTAAACAAGTACAATCCATCCTCCTGGGATTATTTGTTTTGAGGTGCTTGGCTTGTAAAGCTCCATGAATATTCATCCAAATAAGCCTCAGTGGTGCAAACTGTCACAGATTCACCTGAAGTGAACCAAATTGAACCTGGCAGACTCTGATGCCACCTGCCTGGAGATCAGAGTGACAACGGTAAACCCATTATGATAGAAATTCATCTTCATCTTCTCCTGAGAGGATGGAACTAACACCCGTCAATGTCAGACACAATCGGCTTTGTGACGCCCTGCAACAGCTGGAAGAGCGTGTGAGTGTGTATGTGTGTGTCTGATTAAAATGTGTTTGTGTGTGCGTGTGCACATGTGCACTGAGAGGTGTCCTCAGGGAATTCATTCTGTTTTTATGCATCCAATACAAGCAGACATTTTATGTTTTTGTCTGAGAATTTA
>JAPZDZ010000024.1:5561088-5578835 GCA_029783805.1 Acanthurus tennentii | reverse complement strand
CAGGATTAATCTGCCGACAGATGGCTGGCTGCTCAGCGTCACTTCCTAAAACACACACACACACACACACACACACAGGATTCATATTCACCATCATCATCATTGTCCTCTTATCCTTTAGCATAACCACCACCTTCATTTCTCATGGCATGCAATCACACACACACACACACACAAGGAGCATCATTATTTTCCTCACGCCAACACCATTATCAGAGCCATCCACCCTTCCTGCACCATCTATAGCATTATCATTACCACAGCAGCCTTCATCGTCACTATCATTGCTCATCATCCTACTCATGACCATTCTCCTCCTCACCTACCACAGCCACTGCTTTCTTCTTCTTCATCATCACATCCATCATTGCAAATATCATCTGAGACACCACGGTCATTACCGAAAAAAACGCCTTGGTCCTGCAGGGATCAATACAGCAGGCCGCGGTGAAATCACCCAGTGAGCCTCTGCATGCAGCTCCGTCATTCATCAACAGTCTAATGATAATAGAAGCAGGACCTTAGTTCATGGTTCAGGGGGTCTACACCTCATCCACACAAAGCCTTCCTGATTTACTTTCTGAAAGCATCCACATAATCACTATGAACTTTTAACCTGTAAGGGATTGTAGTGAGATTTGAAAAATCAACTTAGCGTATGAAGTTGCATAAGTGTACTGTTTTTTTCTATGTTTATCAAATGTGAATATTGTCCTACAAAAGCTCCTGCTAAGGGGTTAAAAGGTTGTTCATAAAGCAGGAGGGTTTGCTGGTACAGACACTGTAAGACAAGATCTTTTGTTATTTGTTCTAATTTTAAGGATTGTCTCCTTACTAATATTTTCCTCAGACAAATAATCTGTGTCTGATATTTTTCAAAGAAAAAAATAAACATTTAGTCCTCCACTCCCATTGAAAAGCTACTAAAATTACTTTAAAGTTTATTTTTAAGCTCAGAAAACCAAGTGAAAAAACTATGAGCTTAGCAAATTTGAGGGGAAAGGGACTTTAAGTAGGTTATTCAGTTCTAATTAGCTTGTAAGTTTGCCTGAAACTAAGGTCGTACTGTGACTTTTCCTTAATTAGTTCCCCTTATCAGTTAATTAGTTAAGAGCACACTGAGTGCAGGTGTATTTGTGTTTGATTATGCACTCACAAATGATAAAATTTTGGAGTTTAATTAATGAACATGGTAAGATAAATCACCACATTATCACACATGGCGGTCAATCCTGAGCCAAAACCAGCACCTGAATAGAGAGAATTGTGGGAGGAGATGTGGCAGCCATGTGCTACAGATCTCATTATCACAAATGAATTTATCTTCATAAAACTAGGTCAACAGAATGCAAACTATCTTGTTAACTATCTCATTAGTTGCAGTTCTGTGCCGAATATGAACCAATGGAGCCTTAATTTTCATTTTTGCTTCAAATTTAATTAGCCACAACCAACAGTAGTCACTTAAATCCCACAATAGGAAACATTTAATTTGTTTACTTTGCCTTTTGGACTGATTTGGCACTGAAATGTTGCCTCGATCAATTACAGTATGTTGAGGGTCCAGTATGTAGGATTTATTGACATCTAGTGGTAAAGCTGCAGATTGCATCTATCCGCTCACCCTCCCCTTCCAAGTATCAATCAATAAAACCAGTGATTGGTTTGTCCATTCAGGTTTACTGGACAAAGTATGTCAGACTCTGAAAGAGGACTTGTCCCCTTTAATGAAAGCACTAATGAAAAGGTAATTATGAATATAATATTCAATTTTTGCCATATTCTACAAATAGATCCACTAAATCTTCCACTGACTTTAGAGAAAAACTGACATTAATGTTATCAGATAGCATACGATGCCTTCAGGCCAACACAGGAGCTGTTAATACTGTAGCGAGCTAATTGTTCACTATGGTTGGACGAGATGAATGAAGCTCATGCTGGGTGTTACATACTGTTCGCAGTGACAGTGACCTTAAAGAGAGGCAACAGAGGCAGCTGGTTTTAAATCAGCAGCCAGATAACAGCTGAATCATCATGACTTAAGTATAAGAAGCCGCTTCCAACACACTTACTTGACTCCTAAAAGTGTTTTTTGCCTCCCTATGTCTTATTTAAATGAGCCTACTCTCATTCTTTTTTTTTTTTTTAATTGAGCAACCGCCCCTCGAAATGCTGCTGTACATGATGAGACAGGGCAGTGGGAAAAGAAAGGAGGCAAAAGTCATTAGCATAAACATGAACCCATATGTGACAGAGATTAAAAAAAGAGGGAGGTGATGATGAGAATCAAGGAAAAAAAACTGAGCAGAACAATGAGGAGGATCAGTGGAGAGTTGGTTCAATGCTGAGCAAAAGGGGAGCAAAGATGTGGAGAAAGAGGAGAAGCCCTAATGATTATGGTAAAAACACAGAGGGAAGGAGAGTAGAGAGGAGAGCCTGAGAAAGACAGAAACAAAAAATGGCCTCGGGCAATGTTTAGCAGAGAAGAGGGATAGAGGAGACATGCAAAGACCAAGGATGAAGCCTGGAGGCAAGCGAAAGAGAAGGAGACAGAGGAGGAGCGCAGTTCCAGAAAAGGAGGACGGAAGGGAGAAGGAGGAATAAGATGGAAGGAAATTGAGGAAAATTTAAGAAACAGAAAGAATGTGATTGCCATTAAAAAATTACATGTTAATGAAAATGAAGTTTTGGGAAGAAAAATGGGGTGATGGAGGAAGAAATTGAGAGGTTTAAGAGGGCTGCTGCATCCACAGAGCTGGAGTAAGAGAACATGGGCACATGCTGGCTGTTCTGCCTGGCTGCGTCTGCTCTGTCTTCAGGGAGAGCAGCTGAGGAGGAGGAGGAGGAGAAGATGAGGACGAGGGAGAGGAAGAGGGGAAAGAGGAGGAAAGGGGGTTGCTTCAGGATTGAATAAAGAGCAGATATGGAAAGACAAAGAGGAGGTCAGGGAGGGAGTTGGGAGTAGTTGAAAGGAAGAGAGACAGGGAGCGAGGGGTGAAGAAATGCTTCTTTGAGGATGATGAACTGGCTGTCAAGTTGTTAAAACAAAAGTGGCCTTCTGAGAGTTAAGAGGGAGAGTAGAGAGAGACAAATGGACAAAGACTGGGGGGAAAAGGAGCACTATGATAGTGGTACTAAAATGGAAAGAAGGATGGCAAAACAAGGCTAAGTGGAAACATAAAAGTAAAATGAAAGAGGATAAAGAGTGAAATGGAAGCAGAGATGCAGGAGGCACTTTGACAAAGCCTGAAGAGCAAGACAATAAAAAACACAAAGTAAGGAGGACAGTAAGTCACAAGAAGACGAAGAAAAAATAAGGAGAGGAGAGGGAATCGTGTCAGAGTGATTGTGAGACGGCGAGGCAGTAGCTCTGGGCAGGGTGAGAGGAAGTGATGCGTACGCTAACAGGAAGGAGCAGATCTCGGCAGCACGCGCCAATCAAACACCAGTCCTCCCAGGCGCCCTCCTTGACTACCAGCACAAACACACATACATTACCAGCACGTAATGCCAGACATTATGAAGCATTACCGAAGGGGGCGGCCTGGACACACTTGAACAAACATTTAATATATGCACACAAATCAAGCATCGTTGAACCTAACATGAAGAGTTCACACACACACACACACACACATACACACACATTAACAGACAAACAGGTCCTCATGCATGACACAGTGTCCAGGCGATGTCTGGCTAACTCCTCAAGCTCTACTGAACCAAAGTCCCCGTCAACTCACACTCACGCACACAAATCTATGCAACATACAGCTATTACATGAGATGTACATAACACACTTAAGAGCTCAAAGTAAAGTGCACCACCAAGGTTAAAACTATTAGGTACAAGCTATTAGGTTCCTCACAAGTCACTCTGCTAATGGCCAATAATAGCCTGACATAGCAAAGTTAGAAATGTTACAGTATATTTAGGGATATTTTGTGCTATTGAGAGGCCTCACGAACTGTTTGTTGTGTATTTAGCAACACAAAAACCTTTGTAAGTTGGATGTGAGGATATTAAAAATAACATCTGTAGACCCACGGATGTGAAGCCCTGATAGTCTCTGACAGATCAATGATGAAAGCTTTTATCTTGTAATTCCTTTGTCTGTGTTTGACTATTAATGATTTCAAATTATTTATGAGGTTTGGGAGGAACAGATCTGTTCAGCTGATATAAATACAGCAGCAAACTGATATAATGCTAATTTGAATAAAAAGCCATGTGTCATAAAGGTTAAATTATTGATTCTCTGGTTGGCATTTTAATAAACTGCTTCCAAACTCTGTATGGGTCTGAAAACACTGTACACATTGTGGTATTTTAAAACATCCATGCTAAATAATCTCTACAACTTATCATGCACAGGAAAAAAAGCAAGGCGGTTACTAACATTTTATTATGTACGGAGGATGTGAAGCATCAGAAAGCATCTCCATCAGGATTTGTTTGAGGCCAAAGAATAAACTAAAGGAAGTTCATGTTGGCAGAGACAAAATTTTATAATTTGTGGTGAAATAACGAGCAATACACAAGCTGCTCATCATGGACCTGGAACCAAAATGTAAACAGAACAACGTGCCAGGTCCCATTACAATATTTACACAGTGCATAAGCCTCCAGTGATACTGTACTGTACCTTCTGTTGTCACATGGAAGCCTCGTGACTGCAATATTTAATATTTTCCCTCTGATTTATTGGTTTGAATTTTTGTTTTGTTGAGTGACTTTAAAAAGTGTATCATGACATTTACATTGTACATGAAAGGAGCCATTTTGAAAGAAGCTTGCTTATCTTATGAAATCCTCTTATGTGACCTTCATGGTGTTACACAGGCTTCAAATGGCAGGTTTTAATGCATTGCGTAAATATGGCATATTCAACCTGACATGCCCTTTAAAGCAGCCTGACTCTAAATATCTTGAGCAGGCACTTACACTGCATACTGTTTCAGTCATGAATATGAATCAACTCCTGTGATTTATGAGCTTTTTTCCTGATCTCATTTAGAGATTTTTAACTGTACTCTTAAACAATGACCTTTTGACGATAGTAATAATTGTCACTGATGTAAAACAAAAGATCTCTATTGTTTCCGCTGTGCTGACAGTGCCATTTAGGCTTTACATTGTACCATCTCCCTCCTGTAGTGCCAATACACAATGGGCCGCTGATGAAATGTACTAATTCATGCTAAATCTAAATCTGTCCTGGGGGCATGATTTAATAAAAAAAAACTTTTAATGTGACAGTAATTTAAAGCAAAAAACTAACTCAAATTAAAGCTGTGTGAGCCAAATTAAGAAACAGCTTTTTAATAGACTTTTGCATTGCATTTGATCTCTTTTTCTACTCTCAGTGATATCAGAGGAGTATTTCCAAAGGGATCACATGCTGTAATCTTATTTTGCTATATTTAGGATTTATCTAGGTTTTTCAAATTTAGTCACCTATCAAAAGCTAAAAATAACGCTGCCTTGCACAGTGCAGTCCTGCATGTCTGCAACAGATATCTTATTTCTTTGTTATCACAGTTGTTGAAAAGATTGAAATGTACAATGAAATCCAGGATAAAGTCCAGGAGCATGTTTTATAAATAAGGCCCCAGCGTTTCCTTACGTAATGCACAGAAACAGAGGGACCGTGGACACTAGACAGGAGCTCTTTACAGGGCCACTGGACTCTGTCTGCTAAGTGCTTTCAAAAAGACAGCGGCATGCAGACTTACACTGATACTGACAAGCAAATATATACAGACATGCCCATATATCTGAACACAACTGCACGTGCGTGCTACCATCCCTCTCCTCTTTTAAATACCCTTCTTCTCCTCCTCCTCCTCTACCACCACTTATACACAAACCAGAGAGACACACCATCCATCTACATGACACACTCTCCTTATATAATCCTCACCACTAAAGATCATTACCGAGGCTTTGGAGCTCCAATCCGTTACTTTCACAGCATCTCAAGCCCCTGTCACTTTGTTTAGGGTAAGCTGAGGGATTGGGCTTGGACAAAAAAATCTTGGGAAGCTGGAGCTACAGGCTGTGCCAGGAAAGATGAGGTTACTCAGTGCAATTTAATACATTTCAACCTGGTGAATGAATAATGGGACAAAAACGTGATGGGAAAACCCCTCTCCACTGGAACTTTTAGATACAACCTCAGAACAGACAGATCAGGTTAGGAATTTATTGCCTTTACAGGACAAGAGCTGGCAGGAAAAAAAGAGAATGATGAAAGAAGCAGTGGTGGAAGATAATATCAGTAATCTAATATCAATAATCAGTAAAAGTACTTACGTACATCAATCACTATAAGCTAAGTGTACTTAGAGTATTAAAGTAAAAGGACCTTATAGATTAAAGGACCTTTGTTTCAGAAAAGCCAGAAACTTATAACATGCCATAAATTCTGTGGGACATCACAATGGGGCCCAGATGCGGCATATTAATGCTCAGGTTGATGCCACTCTTAGTTTGCATAATAAATATGAAGCAAAAGCCAGGGACTGGTTCGCTTCGCTTAGCACAACAACTTGAAAGGGGGTAGCTTGACTTTGTCTGAAGATAACTAAATCCACCCGTGAGCACATCTAAATCTCGATGATTAACATGTTGCGTCTCATCTGTCATCTATTAATCTGTACTAACCCAAAATATTAAAACAATTACTGGTCTTTTGGTGATTATGTCCCAAATTATTCTAACCCAGATTTTCTGGCTTCGTAGGTATTTAACAAATATGAAAGTTGTATTCTTTTATATATCTAACATTGTGTACATAAAAAAATGAAAATTGTAATTATCAATTTGCTAATTTGCTCATATTCATTGCAAAGTGGATAAAGATTTTACAGATATGTGGCATCTATGTGAAATCACAGCTGACACAGAGCTCAAAATCTACTGTTCCTGACTATTATTGTTATCGCACATCATCTATTCTAATATTTTCTCTCTCCTTAATGGTCGATATGTGATGGCTTTCTCTCTTGAACAAAGTGTTCCCTCCTTAAAGATGTCAAAACGTAAGGACACTGGCTGTCACTTTCGCTTTCTGTAACTTCACTGTTGGCATCAGCAGTTAGTCATCTGACTTTGGCTGTAGCTATAAGTCAAAGCGCCATCAATAATTCTTCCCCTTCAGGCGGATGGAAGTGAGACTGGATGGGCAGACAGATGGACAGATGAGTCAGCTGCCTCTTCAACAGGAAAAAAAACTGAATGTCAGGAAGAGCTGGGAGAACTATTAATGAGACTCATGTGGGGTCGACCTGAACTTTAGGATGAAGGTGAAACAAAACCCTATAGATACTAATAGAAACTGTTCAAATGGGAGTATATATGTTAATGTATTGCAAATAATAAAAAAAGGGAAAAGAATAAGTAATTGACTTTCTATGTGCCGTCTGCCCTCACATATGGTGGGCTTCCAGCTTCTCTGAATCACCGAGACTCCCTACAGGCCGTCAGCAAGGACAACACAGCGCCACAGTCCGACTCCACTGTCTGTCACAAGTGAACACCTTCAGTCTCATCCAGCAGATGGTGTGTGTGCGTGAGTTTAGAGGCCTGGAGATGTGGATTTATATGTAGATGAACATGTACGGCCATCTGTCTTTATGCTTCTATTGCCACATTATTAGAATTTTGTTGTATCATGTATATTTTACACATTTACTCTACATCTCTACCTTGAATTTCCCTGCTTCATGCATTGTTAACACAACTGATGTTTGTAGGATTCGGCTGGGTTCATTTTGAAGTCTGTGTATACTGAATGTGCTCTTGTTTGACATCAGAAGATATACAGATAAAAGAGCATAAATCATCTGTGGGGGTTAGTGGGTAGACCAGTCTCTCTTGGTTTGCTTATTTTTAACTGTTTAGACTGTACGGAAATTTAGTGGATGAGCAGAGAAGAAAAATTAAGGTTTGGCGACATGAAAGCTAAAATATTCAGCTCTTTAAAAGATAAATATAATAATGCTGCTGTTAAAATGTGTTTTTTTATGTTAAGGTAAATGTTTAAATCCATATACAGCTGTAGCTTATAACAAGAGGTAGGGTATGAAGGGGAGCAGTGATTGGTAAAAGCCTACACCAGTAAAAAAGAAACAGGAAAGGAGGATGGAAGGACCTGCCCTTTAATGTATACAATGCAGATAAAATTTATTTATGTATGCTTTAACAAACAAACAATTTCACCTTTGTACAGTAAGTTTGTTTGAGAAAAAGCAATTTCCCTCAATATGTCACGCACTTAGAGGAGATAAACATAATTTCAAGCCTGTGATTGGCAGAAAATCAGGCTAAGTGGACATAATAACAATGGCTGTGGTTGTGAACACTGCAGCTATATAAAAATACAAATAAAAATCTGGCCCATTTTTTCTTTCCTTTAGTGGAAAGAGTGATTTTAAAAGGTGGGCAGATTAAATATGTAGATAAAGATGATAAAAGAAAACAAAAATGTACAACCATTACTGT
This sequence comes from Acanthurus tennentii, assembly GCA_029783805.1. Taxonomy (NCBI): domain Eukaryota; kingdom Metazoa; phylum Chordata; class Actinopteri; order Acanthuriformes; family Acanthuridae; genus Acanthurus; species Acanthurus tennentii. Next base: position 5,570,326 of record JAPZDZ010000024.1, on the reverse strand, counting down.
TTGTTCTGGAGGGAAGGGGCCATTAAAAAAAAGGAAGAGATGAATGAGAGGAATGAAGGTCAGACACAAACGTGAGCCAAGTTGCTTAATATGCTCCTTAGAAATGTCTGGATTTGTTTATTATCTATCATAAGAGCAGCATACACAGGCTAAAGAACAAGTCATTCTATCTGTCCAAACAACCTTGCAGTCTACAGGAGGGACGAAGAGCGACAAATGGACGATGAGGAGGTGAGTGGAGAGGAAAGGCAATCATGTAATCAAAAAGTAAATCTACTTTGACCTTCAGTGATCCTAACAAGGCCTGTGAACACAAAAGAAATCCATTATAATTGCAGAAATATATTTTACCTCATAGAAAACACATTGTAAAATACACAGTCCATGAAAAACTAGTTAAATTTTCTAATTAAGGCTTTTCAAAGCTTATTTTATGATTTTTTTGGCCAAAGGGAAAGAGGAAAAAAGTCCAGAGCACAGAAATAGAACAGAAATAACAACCTCTAAAGACTGATGGAGGAAGAAGGACAGATGGAGGTGACAGAGGATTATGAAGTACAGCAGAGGATGACAAAGATGGGTAGAAAGGCTGACGGCTGCAATCCTATATGCTCCTTCCATTCTGCTGTGTCCGATTCTCATGACGTGAAAATCATGGCTGAGCACGTATTAAGCATGAGTCTCGTTAATTAGCTTTCAACTTCGGTGCTTCAACATGATAAAGTGGGCTCTGATGGGGCACGCGTGGATGGAGCATGGAGGGGTGGGATGAACAGAGAGGAGAGAGAGAGAGAGAGAGAGAGAGATGCTGATAAGTGATTTTGAAATTGCAAGCAGAGGCCAATTTCTGTGTTATTACTCAGAATAAACTCAAAGTTCTAATTTATCCAACTAGAGTGATATGAGAGCACAAGGCAGTGAAAAGGATGAAGCGGAGGGTGAAGCAGATGAGTAAGGTTGAGCTGCAGGGATGGGAGGGTGCACGTCCGGGTGAAGGGTGGAAGAGGAAATTGAAAAGACATTAAGGGTATGTCAGAGGGAATAAATGAGCAAATGAAGAGGAGGGATGGACAAAGACAAAACTGTGTGTGAAGGACAAAGTCAGACGGATGGAGAACCGGACTGGGAAACGGGAGAAGACAGAGAGTGTGAATCATAGACGAGGACTGACTTTGTTTACACTCCTATCCATCTGTGTAGCCGATCATATCCTACCAACATCATTAGGAGAAACGTTTTGATGCAGAGTTGTTTTCATGTCACAATGTATAAGATACACTGTATGATATAAAAACATTAATGTGATGTATTTTGTTCTGTGAGGAATTCAGCCAGCAGTCATATGAAGAATCAGTGAATCATGACATGACATATAACGCTTCTTGATGAGAGAAAATAACAGATTCCTCTCCTCTAGATAGTAATCTCTTTTTTCTCATGTTCTGCCTCTTTGCATTAACACACACATTCAAATACCACGCACACACACAGCAGCTTCACACACACACTCACACATTTATTGTCTGCCTGATATGAATTGCAAATTGACTGCAGCCTTGAAGCTTTCTGGATCTTCTCAAAGCACTGGTTGATCCTCTGTCCTGATTTCAAAGCCACTTGTGTACACAAGTGGGTCCACTTGTTTACAAAGATACAGTATTACATCTGCTTATAGAGTTAGAGAAGTCTCAGTTTTGCTTAAAGTGATTAAAAAATTGTTTTAAATGATCTATTTTAAGCCTCAACAGTTGGTCTCTTTAACCCCAGGCTAGAACTCACAGCTGTCTCCACATATAGTCAATGTTGTGTCTCAAACCACTTCCAAATTCAGTATCAGTTCACAGTAAAGTAGATTTTTGGGGATAATTCTTCCTTCCCACAATATTTGTAGACATGACTAGCCTTTTAGTTATACAAGATAAGTGGACCTACCTATGAGCTATCTTCATCATGTTTTTATATTTTTAGTGAGTCATTACAAGAGTACTTCACCGATTTAAAATTATATTTACATCACACTGCCGGACTCACGGCTGGCAGTTTAAATAATCAAACTCAGTGCAGAAAAGCTAAAGATGTTTTTTATTCCACACCATTTTTACATGTATGTCTAAAGCTGGCACCTACATTACCTACAATCCAATTCAATTAGTTAGTTTGGAGACTTTGGTGTGGTATACAAGTTGCCTGCAAGGACAGCTAAACTCACTTCTCTATATCACCTTCGATTTGTTTCTCTTTCACACTGTTTACTTTTCAGCTTCAGTAAACTTAATTTCTTTGATGAAAGCCTTTTTGTCAACAATTTTCCATGATTCCATGATTTGACAAGATAGCTCTATTGTATTTTTTTTTAAAAATCAATGTGCAGTATTTGTGGCAAGAAACTAAAGAACTACTAGACTCTGCCAAAGAAAGAGGCGATAAAATATTGAAGATATTTTTTTCTTTGCAAAAGATTGTCCAGTGATACGCAGCACACAGCAAGCATAGTTAGGATTCTACATAATTTAAACAACTTTGTTGGCAAATAATCAGATTTCAAACAGTCCTATCTAAAGACACAAAAGGCTTTTTACATTGTTTTATTTATTGCAGATGATAATACTGTATGGTAGTGTTGTGTTCAAAGCTTGTTAAGTTCCTCCCAAAAGCCTAATACATATGATTACCATCATATCCGAACAAACCGAATATAGTTGATTTCTAATTAGCTGAATTAATTCCATGAATGTTGATAAGTTATTTATCTATACGGTAACTGCTGGAGCTGTTGGTTTATGGTTCTTTCCATTACATAAATTTTAAATTTTTCCAAATTACAACTTGGAGGTTCCTGTCAACCAAATGCTTGTAGTCACAGTCTGTAAGATAAGACATGAAGATAGCATGACAAGGTTTAACATAGTGGGACATTAATGAGTTAATGACCTGTTATGTTTGTATACTGATGTGCAAACAACAACAAATTACCCCAGATTTAGGAAGTCTACAGTGTAGAAAGTATATAAAAAGTCACTTTTCTAATATTTATTACTGCATTTTATTTAACAGATGACTCATAAAAGATCAGGTACTGTGTGACAAAAATTTGACAGAAGTAGGTATTATTGTCAATGTTTGCTAATTGGCACATCCCAGTCAAGTTATCCTTTTTTCAGTCTCTTAGCTGCAGCTGCCCTCACCCTGCTGTGACACTGTGAAAAGGGTCTATGAGTGGTAGAGAAGCTAAAGTGTGCTGACAAGTTACGTCAGTGTTATTTATAAAGCTCAAAATCACAAGTTTGTCTCAGAGGGCTTTTATTGACGTCACTTCCAGTCTGTGCCAAAAGATCTCACTGCTTTTTTGCAGTCTGTTTTGGGAATTTTCTTGGGAGATGATGATACAGTAATATCATGAGAGACAGACAGTAGTGATCTAAGCGGCTATGGCTCGGGCATCCTCACCATCTGACAGCTCCAGATGGTCACGGCCAGACTAACTCACAAATTTTAAGGGAATAGTTATTGAGCTATGGAGGTGTTGTGATAAGCAGAGTTGGATATGAGGAGGAAAATAATGATGTTCAGAATATGTATCTTAAATATGTAATATATGTTCAGTCTTATTATTCATTCATAATGAATGCTTTATGTTTTTTCATGCAAAGGTGCAATGTGTAAATTCAAGGGGGGCAACAAATCACAAGAGTAACCACTGACTGCTGCTCAGTAAAGGCTACTCTTTGCTCTCTCTCTCTGGCTGTTGCTAGGAGTTTCTTTTAGCTTGTTAGCTGTGCAGCTAGTGACCTAGTGACCATTAGCTGATCAGTCTGCCGTTGCAGATAGCTAGAAGCAGCGGATAAGTGTTGGTGTTTTTTATAAACCATAAACCAAGTGTTTGGTTTATTATGACTGAAACAGAGTCAGTGGTTATTGGAACAATGGAAAGACAAACCAAAATGGTTTCAAATAGCTGCATTTTCTTTTGTGTTTCTGGAGTCAGAATGAAGTATGTTTACAATGAGTTAACGATTCAGTTAAGCACAAGATAGAACATGCACGGGCTAGTTAGCATGCTAACTTTAGTAATTATCTCAGCAACTATATACCGTACATAAACATCTTTGAGACAAACTGTTTTTTGACATTAAGTTGATTATATTATTTTCTGAATGATTAAACATAAACTCAGGTCCTATGTTGCATATTGCACTTTAATCTATAAAAACACATCAGTGTGGTTAGGAGAAGAGCTTTGCTTTGCTCATTTCCCGGAATGATTTTATCTAAACATTAAAGTAATTCTGGGAAACCCATCGTGGGATGATCCTGAGTTTGACACAGAATCAGTCAGTATTTTAGAGAAAGGTTTGGCTCAACTTCATCAGATCTCCCACTGTGTCTGTGACAGGAGAGTCCCACCAATCAGTTTATCACCTAAAAGAGAAAGGGTTCTGCTTTCAGAGGGTTTCAGAGAGATGCAGAAGAATTGTGAGATTATGTAACTGCTCTGTCCTTCCATAGCAGATTTAATGCATTAATCAATATTTTAAAATTCTGTCACCAAAGGTAGTTTTTTTTGTAAATTAGAAGCATACAACCAGGCTTTTAAATCTAGCGATACCATCTCAACAAATAGTTAATGCACGATAGCGACGTTATCATCGACATGTGGGTTACATCTAAAGTCCTTTCTGAGAAAACTGCAGTTCTTTACAGCAAACCAACTGGTAGCAATGAAAGGCATTTATCAGATGGATTACATGAGGGCAAAGCCACTTCGGAGTGAGTTTGTCTGCTCTGAGAGCTTATTTAATCATTGTATGAATAGAAGCTGAAACTGCCGGGTTGACACAAAGCCCAGAGTCCATTATCAACCTAATGAAGCCGCAGCAAAGTGAAAGACAGGCCAGTGATTGAAAACACTGTATGAACAGCCAGAGAATGAACATGTTATTAGTTATTCATGATTTGCAGCCTGATCTTGAAGCAATTTTAAATCATCTGTTTCCTTTTTTCTTTTGCTTTCTTTCTACTTTTTTTAAAAAACGTATTTATAACTGTGTGTGCATTTGAGCTTTGCTTATTACACACCAATGGCTGAACTCAGTATTCTGCTGACAAAGACAGAGGGAGGGAGAGATTATGGAAGGACGTGAGGGGAACTGATAATGCATGAGCTGAATATATACATTAAAAAAACCTGACTTGCATGTGCTGTTGCGGAGGGAGGTTATAAGGGAAGGGAAGGGAGGAAGGAAGGAAGCTGGAGAAGAAGCGAAAGCCGGAATAGAAAATTGTGACAGGATGAAAAATAACCGACATGTAAAATAAATTAACCCTAATTTAGCTACGTCTATTTATAGCCTCAATATAAAAGACATTAATTCATTTCTGACAACAGTGAATTAATGCACAACCCAGCCTGTTTTATCTCATATATACTATATGCAGGGTTTTATTTACCTCAGTTTGGTAAAATGATTTATCAAAACAGCACATAACAAATAGGAAAAAGATCCATTGTTGTTGATGCAAGGAGTCATTCAAAAGTCAGACAACAGAGACGTCAACACAAGCAGATGTTTTGAGGTTAGCATCGGTTTACAAGTTATGTCTGATGTATCATAGCTCATGTAGCTGCTGTGCAGGAAAAAAGCCTTTTATTTCCTCTGAATTATTCATCTGCTGCTATGTAGCTGACACTTAGAAAACTCCCCCCAACCTAATGGGAATACTCATACAGTAAGTACAGTTTCTCTCTTCCAGTGAGACGAGGGGTAGAGAGATTTAGAAAGCTCTTTGTGCATGATAACTGGAGTGTGGGATTGATTTATGCTGATTAAAACATTGTAATTCAGTGAGTCTAATACACAGAGCACAATTTGAATGATGTTTCATGGGTCTAGGTAAGTATTTGTGAGTGCATCTGCATGTTCAAAGGATCTGAAGCAAATACTTATTTCTGGTGTAAAGCCCAAGAGAAAAATCTGCTTTTTATTTGGTCCACATCCACAGTGGAGCTGCTTTTTCAGGGTCACGGAATACTGATCTTCAAACAGCAGCATTTAATGGCGTTTGCATCCATGGCTGCGTTCGCATGAGCCCAATTTCATGTATGTGCAGTGCTGTGGGTGTGTTCAATGCTACATATAAGTGAGAGGCAGTGATTTTAGGTGTATCACCGTTTTTCAGTCAATACTGTCTCCATCCTATGACATGCTCCACCAGTTAATGCTATTTTTGGCCAACATGCTATTCTGAGTCACATCTCCGTACAAGATAATGGTGCTGTATAATTGCACGAAGTGTGCAACAATGGGTTGGGTTGGGTTGCTGTTCGTCACCATGGTAATTAATTCTGTCAATGGAAATTAGTACAGATGTTTGAAAAAGAAAGATAACAAGATGATGAATATGACACGTGTGCAGGCACGCACACAGGCACACACTGTATGTAAAGGTGTCTGAATAATGAGCAAACGACAAAGGATAAGAGGACACACATCACATTAATAGTCCTAATTACAGGAGATGTGCGGGTACGTGTGCATCAGTGTATGTGGCTGTGCATGAGCCATCTAGGCTCCATTGTGAGTAACTTAAGCTTCAGCAGAGAAAAATTGGTTCATCCAACTCTGTATCCATAATCCTGGGAAATTAAACACACTATGTTTGGGCAGCTGTCTAACATGTAAATAAAATCACGATGCAAACATTTTTTAAGCACGTCACTGGCATCAAATTAAAAACAAACCTCATGATAACTTTTTCCCTTTTTGATTTTACCCTGTGTGATTTGACTTAATCTAGTTCTATTTAAATGTTATTCTGAAAATGACTGAAGTCAAAAGATACCCAAGGGTTCGCAAGTAATACTTAAGGATAAACTTTAAAAATAGGACAACATAATTTAAACACCTAGCTGTGAAAATATGACTGCAAAATGTGGTTTTGAATATATTTTTGTGTTAAAAGACATCTAACATCTAAATGTTTTTTAATTTAGCACACATATTTATATGCCTCAATAGTAAAACACAAGGACCTTATAACTTATTTAAACAAAGGTGTCGTTGCTGGGATGAAACCTTTTCAGATGATGGACTAGTTTTTTTCATATTTATGTATTCAAATTATTTATGTTTCACACAGTGTCCCAACATTTTTATATTGTGTAAATTTGGCATCTTATTTTCCATTTAATTAATCCCCAGTAGTAAGCACAAATATAATGCCAACAAAATCTAAACTCTTGATTCCGTCATTTGTTGCTGCTCTTTCGCCCCTCACGCCCCCCAGTTGCCCCCCAGTTGCCCTCTCAGTGTTGAGCGTTAAGCAGCTGGCTCAGTAATGACTTTCCTGCCAACACTGTAGAGATTTACAAACTCCACTGGCCTTATTGGAGCTGGTCTAAACAGAACAACCCTGACAGCAGCTAACATGAACACGTTGTATGTGAGTCTTAACTACATCTCTGCAAAAAGAGAGCAAAAAGGGGGCAGACAGAAGTAACGAGAAACAACCAATGGCTAATGGCTTCCCCACAGGACCATCACTTTCTGCATCTCACAGTAAAAGGTGGGGAGCCACAGGGGAGCAGCTATTAGGAAGCCTAAGACTTCATCTGCTAACAGGACGGTAAAAGCTGCTCTGCCTTTTTGTGCTTATGAAAAATAAAATAGTAATAATGATGAGCATATGACAGGAGTGGACCAAAACTATTTGCCCAGTGTGGTCTAATGCTGCCAGTGTCTCTGCCATCCAGTAAGAAAGTGAAAAGATTTATTGGGTTTATAATGATATCAGGACTTCATTTTAAGGTGGATTTAAGGGCAAAAGAAGAGGCAAACCATCATCCAGGGCATAACCAAAAATTTTACTCATTAGTGATCAATTTGCAAATTTCTTGATAAATAATTTGGTCAAATTATGTCATGTTTGTTGTTGGTTGACTGGTTGTTTTTTTTAAACTACAGATGCAGCGGGTTCTCCTTCACGGTCCGCCATGTTGGACAACCATGTTTCCACAGTAGCCGAGAATCAAACAGTGGCTTCAAAATTAGTTCTTTAGTGTATTTCGTGAATTCTAACATAAGTTCCCTTTACGTGCCTAGAAAGGAAGGGCAAGCCCAGGAATGTTTAGTTGGGTGCAGTCTGCAACTTTATCACTTGATGCCACTTAATCTTACATACTTGCCTTTTCATGATAATACGGGTACCACAGGGTTCTTTGCTGGCTCCATTTATATTTGTTATTGACCTACACAATATTTAAGTCCAACACAGACTTATCATATCAACCTTTATGCAGACAATACAATCTCTTCTCTTAAATTACAATCTGCTTTTAACAATCTTAAGGTATTTTTGCATAACCTCAAACTTGTATTGACATCAGTCAAGAAAAAGTCTTATTCTCAAGAACCCATAATTCTATCATCAATTCCTGTCATCTATGTACAAAATGGTACTGAAACTGAAGTTTTTTTTGTTTATATTTTTTTGGGCTTTTATTGCCTTCATTTATTGGACAGAGTCGGAAACAGGTAGAGAGAGAGGGGGTAGTGACACGCGGCAAATGGTGCTGGAGTTGAACTCACAACCGCCATATGGACTAAGCCACTGTACATAGGACGCCGATTGAGCCAAATTGGCGCCTGAGAAACTAAACTTTTTTTTGTCTAAAAAATAATTATTGATCTATTGAGTAAAAACAAAAAAAATCAAGTCAGTGTTTTCAAATTAGCAAAGATATTTAAATAGTTTTTTAGAAAAAAACATGGAACAAATTCTAATAAAGGAGGACAGGAATTAGTTTGGTATCTTTTTCTTTAAATATAATTGAATAGTTTAATATAATTATAGAAAATTTTTTTTATTAATGGATAGGAACAATATGAACTGAACAGACTGATCAACTTGTCATTTCAGCTCCACTGTCTTAACCTGAAAAGCCTTTGTCCAAGAAAAAAAATGCTGATACCTACCAGCTCCAGGCATGTTCTTGTTTACCTCATCCAGACTGACTTCCCTGTAGAGGAAGAGAAAGAAAATCAGTCGAGCACAAAATGTGCATTCATTTGTGGAATCAGTTAGTGTTCTTCTTCTACTTTGGTTTGCTGAGTTAACAAAGTCTTAATTGAGGAACTGGATTTCTGGCTTTGCAGGTTTTGGTTGTGGATTTAAACCTCCAATAAACCTTTTAAAAATGTATTTCATCCACTCAATGCTTTTAGCAGGGGCCCTGGGTTTG
>JAPZDZ010000024.1:5450794-5461277 GCA_029783805.1 Acanthurus tennentii | reverse complement strand
TTATTTTAGGCCAAATCCATTTTTATTTTGGCTGTAGATGAAAATATAGTTTGTCCATCACTCTCTCACAAACACACGCGCACACACACACACACACACACAGACAGAACTAAAATTATGCACTAATCTTGAATGCATCCCTGATGGAAGTTGACGAAGTCCCAACCAAAGCTCAGCAGCAGTTCCTTGTTTGAAATCCACAAACTTTGCTGTAAACTTCTTCTGTAATTCTGTTAGTGGTCTTTTGTAGATTTAAGCCAAACCTTGTGTCAAACAGAGTAAATTAAATTACAGTGTACAATGTCCATAAACATATGCTCGGTCTCCAAACACTTCACCAGCCTTTGTAATTTTGGGCTGCTGTGTAGTTTGTAAGCCTATAGTTTGTTTGTTTGGGTATTTGAAAGGAAGCAGGTGGGTGAGTGGGAGTGGATGTTGATTTTAAGGAACTTTAGTCAAATCAAATTACAGTCACACCCAATTCTGTGTGGTCAAGCTAACACATCACTGAAAAGAAACCCTCAAAAAACCTAAACACAAAGTCAAAACCTATCAATCACAGCAACCTCACTGCTAGTAATTCAAAGTATTGTGGGAAAGAGGCAGTAATTTCTAGCATATTATACAAAATTGTGGTGGAATATACATACAAACCAGGGTTCATGACTGTGGGAATAATTCCCTCCATCAAACCTCTGCATGTCACCACAATCTGCTAACTGAACGTGACAGATGACCGACTGACCACATTACCAGTTTTAATTTTGGAGGGGAAAAAGAAAAGAGAAATCAGAACAGGAGGGAGGCTCAAATGCATCAGCTGTGGGTTTGTGACCATGCATGTGAATTCTGAGGTTAAAGGTCAGTGAAATGCAACAGTTGGCGTTAGAGCAATTCAACGGCGGAGGCGAGCATATGGTGCTGAAACGGATCCCCGGGGGAACCCAGCTATCCCTGGGCGATTTTCAACTGTCTTTGACTGTGAGAGAACAATCGCTCTTCACTTGGGCGGCGGCAAGTTTCATGTTGTGTATGATCTAAAATGACTGATTCAATAATTATTTTATGTTGCAAGAAAATGCCTGTGATTTAAAAGGAAAATCTACAAATTTTATACAAAATGAGGCATGTGAAAACAGACGTATAAAGAGCTTTATCAATTCTGAGAAAATAACCTATAATAAAAAGTCTGTTTGTTTCCCAAATTAAAAAAAATGAAATCTAAAGTGTTTACTTAACTGTATTTAAGACAAAGAAGTTTTCATAAAGGCTTCGTGCAGGTTAATGACAACAGCTTTGTGGCTTTCTTTGCCTTTAAGTTGTCAGGAGGGATCCCATCACTCCACTGCATTACCGATTTGTCCTTTTGAATTGTCTCCTGGCAAAAAAATGATGATGTAAAATGTGCCACAAATTCCCTTCCTCTCTCGCAGGGTTATGGTTCTCTTTGTGACAGCTCCCCCGAGAGGGCCACATAGCCACTACAGGTAGGAGGTAGATGTAATACGGCTTATGGATAGAAACTAACTTGGATAAAAATGAATTGTGAAGGAAATTTAAATCAATAAAAACAACTAAAACAGTTTTGCCTAAGCTATCGGGCTAACCTTTATTTCATTAAATACTAGAGTTGTCACCATAAATAATAAAAAAGGTCTTTTAAATCTCTTTGGGTTTTTGACTGTTTGTCGTGAAAAATAAGGACATTGTTAACATGCAATATGCAACATTTCCATATTACAACGGATTAAGACGACTCCATAATTACTATTAATTCTGCTGAGTTGTTTACTTACATTAGCCCAAGTGTTTTCCCAAGGATGCTCAAACTTAAAGACATCCGGTGCGTTTCTTTACTGTCGCCCGTCGCCAACTTCCGGTGTAACACCATTCAAAGTGAGACAGGAAGTGAATAAAACTTCAATTTATTACCCCGTTTGTAAACATTTTCCTGACAGATATTATCATCTGATATTGTAGCAGTTTGATTGTGACATAAAAAAATCTCATAATTCGACGCTATTTTCCGGGGTTATTAGACCGATCTTTGTTTTGTTTTGATTGAAGGACCTCTAGCGGAAGAAACTAAGAACTGTATGATTATTTTCCGGTTGTCATTTTCCTATTTTCAATGTTTGTATGTTAGCAACAGAATGATTCATTTATCATATTAAAAAAGAGCATTTAAACATCTAATGAAGGTAATTGTAAGCCTCAGCCTCACCTTTTATCTAATCCTATGAATAGCCACAAATTAGCCACACATTTGCTATCTGAAACTTCTCCATTCATGATTCATATGATCTATCTCACTAAAAGAATGTTGTTTTTTTGAGTTTATGCATTTAAATCCACAGGTAATCAAGTGATAATCATTTTCAAAAAACACCCCCCAAACTCATCCAATGAGCATGCTAACCAAACGAGGCTAAGTCAACTTATTAATAAATAAGCTAATATGATAAGCTAGCCAAAGTTAATATGATCAAAAAGTTAATATTTTTATGGAATGTGCAAATGGATCAATGATATCACTACTACAACTACTACTATCATTAACTAAATAATATCAACAATAATAACACAATGTCTTCTTGACCTGCAAAAAGCTCTTCAATTAGCAGAAAAACAAATCACCGGAGTCACACAGTTTATATTTCTGTAATTTTATTACAACATAGTTTTCATGTTTCAAACACATTTTCTCACCTACAAAAATGCACAGAACTGTGCTAGTTTAATATACCACAGACTCATACAGTGGCAGTGAAACAAATATACATGACTGTGCACAGCATCTCGTGCCAGTACCATTTGTATACATTTACATATCAGGACGCTCCCATCAGCCCACCAGTGTGTAGTTCATTGTTTCAAAAGTTGATTCCCTCTTTGAGAAAGGTAAGGCTTTAACACAAGTGCAGCATCATTCTCAGGCTTAATCTCAGCTTTTAGAGCAGCTTGTTTCCAAATTAATTAACAACATTCTGCGTTCTTAATTATTTATACACAGGTGGGCTTCGGAGGCCTCCAAAGAGATATTTTGCACAAGAACAGACAAAAGACAGAGACGGATTGTAGTTAAAGAAGGTGACAGGCACCCATCCTTTCTGTGCATTCATTCATTCACAGAGACAGAGGAGGTCCACAAACCTCTGCCAGTCGGAGACAGAGGTTGTCTGTACAAAACCATCAGCTCGCCGGAATCACTGAAGTATCTGACCGCTCTGTCCACGTATACACATGCTAGGTTCTGCTTACAGTAACGTGACCTGGGATTTTTTCTTTTTTTTAAGAGGTAGGGTCTGCCCCCAACGACACTCCAAAGCTCTGACTTTCAAGCAAATAAAATAAAATACATAAGAAAAAAAAAAAATAGAAAAATAGAACAATAAAAAAGTTCTGACGGGTGATGAGAAATGCAACAAAAGACAGAAAAATCATGACAACAAAACTAAGCCAGCAAGACTCTCTTGGTCCAGTCTGTGTTACATTCACAAGCCCAACAGCTCCTCTGCTGTAGCACCACAGTCCTTCCCAGTTCCTGTACTGTTTACTTCCTTTACATGGAGCCAGTGAGGATCACAGTTTCTTTAGTAATTCATGTCAGATGACAAGGGCTTCCATGGCTACTGATGCATGCATGTCACCATTTCCTGTGCAACCTTGGGTTTTTTTTGAAGGTCACTGCGGCAACATGGTCCCCTTATTTGCTACATTTGCAATGCTGTTTAACCCCCCTTGATCCATAGTATATTTCAGTGCTGATGCTCATATCATCCTCGGTATCACAAAACTTCTTGACCAAAAAGCTTTAAAATAACTCAGGGATTGTTACTGCTTCACACACACACACCTGCAGAGACTTTCCACTAGTAGCTGTAAAATGCCAGTATAGTAAGTTACTTCTTCTTGTAAAATTGTTTGAGAAGTGTGCATTTAATTGTTTTTTAATCCAGAAAATTGGATGTGTGAAAATATGAAAAGAGGGGAAAGGTCTCTAAAAAGGGTGCAAGTGGAGACAGCACCATTTTACTTTATGAATAAATCCTTATAATGGCACTGACTCGTTTTAATAACGATGTTTCATAATAGAGTCACTGACAAAAGCATATTACTTAATAATTTTTGCAATATTTTGCATCATACACGAATCACCTTCCAAAAAAAAGAGTAATTTCAAAAGTACAAATTGGAGAGGAAGCGAAAATCCTTCTCCCAAGTATTTTTTGTTTTGCATAACATTTTCATTTTAACCTCTGCTATGCCTGTGTCATTTTTTTAATTTAGATACTTTTATTTAAGAAATATTACTCAAACAGCTTCTTAATCTGTGATGATGCGCACTTATTCATAGCACCTGTGCTGTCTGAGGATCAAAAGAGGCCGTCAACACTTTAAAGTGAACATGTGAAACAGACCAATTAGCTCCAGTTTGTATATCTTAGAGTTAAGTCAGTTAACGCCTCTAAATTGCTCATATATAAGTACTGTTGTGTTACTGAATAGTTTGGCTTTAGCTTAAAAAATCTAGTCTAGATAAATTATCTGAAAAATAAAAAACAAAATAAATACTCCATGTAATTAGTATCTTGCACTAACTATCAGATTGTCACTGTTGTGGAAAGTTATAATCAGCCTTTTCCTGGCTGTCGAGGCTCATTCGACTGCTGCTGTGTGCCTGGATAGCGCAAACACTGAGGCCTGAGAGCAGTAATAGATAATAACTCATCCATGATACAAAAGCGAGTCCCTGCCCCTTTTTCACCAATTACTCCATCCAATGAGCACCACAACTATCTTACATTGTTCCTCATAGAAAAACAAAGGGAATCGTGGGGTTTCAATGGACTTGAATGGGACCATGTGGCAAAACCATAAATCACAAACATCTCATCTGGTAGTATAATATTTAAACAGCAATGTTAGGTTCCTCGTTTGATAACATTTTTCATCTGTTAGATGACGATAAACTTGTCTATATATATATAGATATAGATATATGTTTTTTTTTGTTTTTCTTAATCAAATATATTTAGAAGATGTCCATGATCCAATACATTTGTCTTTTTTAGAATAAAAACTGCTCAAATTGCTGTAAAACTCTGTCATTGGCAGAGAAGACAAGGAACATTTAAATAACAATATCTCTGGGAGGCCAAAGGTCACCAACAAAACCAGCTGGGTCCACATCATTCAGTAAGAGAGACCGTGTGTGTGTGTGTTAGCAGGTTAAAGCTCTGTATGAGGGTCATGCATACAGAAATCCTCATAAAGTTTTTTTTTGCTCCCCCATGTGGCAGCAATAAGAACTGCACTTCAGCAGCAGTCCTCTGCAAAACACACAAACACCGACACAGGAGTAGTACACATCCTCATGTTCACCTCATGTTCAGAGTTCTGCTTCAGTTCATGTTGTGTTGGTTTGTCCAACAACCACACTTTGTGTTTGCATGTTTGTGTGTGTGTGTGCATCATAAGGGTCCACGGCAGGACGAGTGTGTCCCCCTGCTGGCAGCACACGCATATTCACGAGCCATTTTCAGGCTGAGGCTGAGATCCCTCTGATTGGTTCTGGGCGTTCTGGCTCTCTTGGCTCAGCTCCTCACCCAACTCGCTCATGTCCATGTCAGGCAGGTCCTCCTCGATGGGTGCTGCATCCTCGCAGTATAAACACTCCTGAAAATGAACACAACGACGACATAAAAAAAAATTCAGTGACCATTTTCTAAGATACAGCTAAATATTTTAAGTAACTGCATAAGTTTTTCTAGGACACTGGAAAACTTAAGTTTACAGGAGGCAGCCAGTTAGCTTAGCTTAGCGGAATGACTGGATACAGGGAGAAACAGCTGGAATAACTAACTAACAACACCTTTGAAGCTAACTTCTAGCCATGTATCCTGTTTAATCAATAAAAAAAGGAAGTGGGTTAAGTTCCAGAATATTTTTTGGCTGGCAGACATGGACAACAAGACAGCCAAGAGACAGTACAGCCAATTGTTTCACATGTTGGTTTTTGCATAGATTATACAAAGAAGAAATATTTGTGATCTTTAGAGGTTATTCATTCACTTGTCTTTCTTTCTTCTGCTAAACTAAGCTAACCAGTTGCTGTAACTGGCTTCATATTTATTGGACAGAGGTGTGTGTGGTATTGATCTCATCAACATGTGCCTGGTACTGACCTTCACATTGATAGCTGCAGGTAGACCTCCCCTCCTCATCCAGGGGTGTTCCTCTACAAGCTCCCGCCGCTGGTCTGAGGAGAAATGAGGCTGGCTCTTTTGCATCCGTCTAAGTCTCTCCTTGTCTTCACGAAGGACCTTCTGAATGTCCCTAAAGGGTCAGAAAACACACATTTTACATTATAGACAAGATTACATATAGTGGAGTGTGGATATGAAAACAATTTATTAACCAAAATATAAATCTGCACTTAATTGTTATGAAAAAAGAGCCTTAAGCCTTAAAGTTAACAGATATAATTGAGTTTTCTACAATGTTTTGTTGCCTCTAACCTATTCCCGGTCTGTGTCTTACCTGGATGGCATTTGATATGTCATCATGACCTTGTCATCAGCATTGGCCATCAGCAGCCAAAGAGGCTCCTGCAGAACATATTTGATGAAATGTTCTCCCTCTCCCTGGGATGAAACATTGCTCTGCGACTGGCCGCCTTCAGAGCCTCCTTCACCTCTGGTCTTGGCTTTGGCCTTCAGATCGTGTTCCAGAGAGTCAACACTGCCAAAGTATTTGCTGGTGTTGCTGCTCCCTAAACACAATTTTAGGCAGACAGGAAAAAAGTTAAAAATGAACTTTATATTCAAAATTATGGACATACATACCAGCCATTCCAAAAGTTTATAATATCATGGAGTATTACAAGTTAAAGTCAAGTTTGCTCAGAGGATAGGCTTAGTTTGGTCAGGCCTGTATGTTACTAACCTGTTCTGCTGCCCGAAGCTCCACTAGCTGATGTACCACAGCCTGAGCCTGATCCTGAGCCAGATCCAGAGCCTGAACCTGACCCCGATCCAGAACCCATCGAGCCTGAAGTGGCTGATCCGGTGCCAGAGTGCGAGTCCTCCTGTTCCTGCAGCAGGATGTCCAGCAAGTCGCAGGATGAGGAGTTACCATCACTGTTAGCCCCGTCTCCTGGAGACTCCACCTGAAGCACAAGGTGGCAAATGTCAGAGAAAAAGCCTCACACGTCACTGAGACACTGTGACAAGCTTTGCATGAAAGTGCTGATGTATATACGAGTGACTGAAGCCTCTACAAGACATAATTCTGATGTTACATGACGAAACAGTCTTTCACTCACTGGCTCATTGTTTCTTACCTGTTGGAGGTTTTCAGTTTTGGCTGTTCCCCTGTTCTTCTCCACTGTTGCTCCAGGTGCAACTAATGCTGCAGCTGTGCTGTTCCCTTGGCCTCCAGCAGAGAGCACTGTGCTGTCCTGACGTTCCACTGAGCGCTGTCCCTCCTCCATGCTCAGCAGGTTGAGCTGTAGAGGAGAGCTGCACCTGGACTCAAACAGCTGCGGTGACGAAGTGGGTTCCCTTGCTCCGGATGCAGGGGTTGAGGAGCGGGATGCAGCCCCCTCTCGGGCCAGAGTTTTAGGGGGCTCGGACGCTAGGCTGTAAGGGAAAGGCTGAGCTGGAAATGGGGCTTGGGCCACAAACTGAGTCTGCACTGGGAAAGAAGGCTGGGTGGTGAAGGTCTGCTGGGCAGTATAGGCAGTCTGAGGAGCCTGAAAAGGCTGTTGGGTAGTGTAAGGGGCCTGAGCCGCCTGGAAAGGCTGCTGAGTAGTGTAGGGGGTCTGAGCTGTTTGGAATGGCTGCTGGGGAGCAAAGGCAGTCTGTACAGGAAACGGCTGTTGGCTGGTGTAGGGCGGTTGTGTTTGCATGGCGAAAGCCTGCTGAGGGGGCTGAAAGGGCTGTTGAGTAGTGTATGTAGGTTGTGTCTGAGTCTGCTCAGGGTAAAATGTAGGTCTAGGAGCAGCCCCCAGCTGCCCTATCTGCCCCAACTGTCCTATTTGAGAGAAGAGGTAATTAGGCAGCACAAGAGCCACCACAGGTGTAACAATGGGAGCAGGAAATGGAGTGGCAGCAGGTGGGGCTTGAGTGCTCTGTCCATCTCCAAAGCCTGCAGAAAGGGAGGGGTCAGGGATGGGGGCCTGAGCCGTGGTGGCAGGTGCTGGGGGGTACAGCGGGTATGCAGGCACCATGGCTGGGTAGGAGACATTAAAAGCTGACTGAGATGCCTCTGATGGGGACCAGGAGGTCTGGTTGAGACCCTGGAGAGGGGGCCGGGGTTTGCGGTTTGATACGGCGCTGTCGGACGAATCAGGATGCTTCATCCTTGGTTTCTTGGACTTCCTGTTGCGGATGCCTTTCTTGACGGTGGTCTCCGGCCTGGTCGTGCCCTGTTTGGCTGCACCCCGAAGTCCAGTTGGTTCTGAGACAACACATGGAGAAACAGAGGGCTGTTTTTCAGATACAGCAGAAAGGTTTAGAGCTGTTTTTTAACTAGAAACTTGGCTCACCAGCAAAGAACTAGAATCTCATCTGACCTAGATCAGTTTTAAATTAGCACTATTTTTTATACAGCGCATTTACAGTAGAGAAAACACAAACTGCAGAATTGAATACAGAGTGAAACCTTCAAATGAGAGCTATAAAAAGGAGTTTCACTCAAAAAGTAAACCTTGTGTACCTGCAGTGTTGGCCGGCCCTCTTTGCTTGTGCAGATGTGGGGAGCAGTCCTTCTGAAAGGTCCTGGTGTTGAGGAGCTCTCGGCAGCGAATGAGGAAGGCCTGCTCTTCTTTCTGGGTGTGTGCAGCCAGCACCTGTTTAGTCAGTCCAAGGCGCTTGTAGGCCTCCTTCTCCTGGCTGGGCGGTGAAACCACGCTGACAGGCAGAGCTGGGGGCGCAGGGCTCTCTGCCACGTCCTCAATTATCTCTGTAAAAGAAATCAGAGCCACAGGATTCAGTCAAACAGGAGATAATATCTCACAGTTGGATGAATATACACCATATGCACTTCCAAGTTTTTGAGTGTTTAAAATAATTTCTGTTAGAAAATAAGACACCAACACTCACCAGACTCTGGCTGAGGCTTCTTGTCTCCCACATGGACGATGGTGCTGCTGTAGCTGCACTGTGAGGTGATGGACACCACGCTCTCAGCCTTGCTGGGCAGAGTGAGAGGTGCCAGAGGACCTCCCACCACAGCAGCTGCACCAGATGGAGGCTTCTTTAGGGCTTTCATGTTTGACAGGCCTGGCTGGGCGTCCAGCATCAAAGGGTCTGGATGATGAGAGAGAAATTCTCTGTTAGCTCCGAGCCATAAATTATCACAGTCTCATTTCTTACAGTAAAGCAGGAGCCCCCTTTGGATTCAGAGCAAAAATTAAAAGAACAACACAAGGTGTGTTTTCTAAGTGTATTTTGAGAGTAAACATGCCTGTGTTTGTGTCTTGAGGCACTTGAATGCCTTCCTCCAAGCCCTTCTTGTCATCATCCGAGTTGGAGGAGGTGGTGTTGGAAGAGAACTGATACTTTCTCTTCACTGTGATGGGGATATTACAACTCTCCAGGTACCTGAGAAAAGAAAAGGATTTTAATCTGAGTTCACATTTCACACATTTATCATTGAACCATAATCACATATGGAAAAAACAAACAAAAACAAGCTTACCTGATGACACTGTCGAGGCAGCTGATCTGCTGGTAGGAATGGACAGTCTGGTCTTTGCACTGAAAGTCCTCCATGCTGGCTGCAGCACTGTCTCTGATCACCGAGTCCTTCAGACGCACCGCTGGGATCTTCTGGGCAGACACTGATAATGGAGAGGACAGGATGAGAAAATAATCAAAAGATGAATCACCTGATAAAGTAGTGACATGTTGTTGGGAAGGGAAGTAGGCAGTCTGTGAGAGTCTTTTATAATAAAATGTTTTAAGGGACAACTTTTGATTTCTGACTAAGCCAGTTTTAACATCTTTACAAAGATGTTTTGGGAAATGTACACGAGAAAGACTACTACTAACGTCATCTGTCAACTTCAGCATCACAGCTCTCAAAGAAATCACAGAAAAGTGTCTGCTTAGTGGATTTTAAACTGAACTCACCATCAGTGGTCTTCCTCTGCTCAGGCTTGGATGGAGATGGTGAGGGCGAAGGAGAAGAGGAGTGCAGGCCAACCTGGGAATCCTGGTTTTTCAGCATGTGGACCCCTTTACAAATCTCCTGGAACGTCCTGGCAGGCTTGACCTTGCCTGTTTCCTCTGCCGTCTTTGCTCCTGTGACATTTCCATTGCTCTCGCTGGAGGAGCTGATGCTCACCAGTTGCTCATGGGAGCCATTGCTGCCGTGGCTTCCATAACCACTGGAGCCCATGTTGTGGATTGGCTGAAGAGAAAAGGTTGTTATAGAAACTGACGAGTGCCTGTTTGTGAATGTGAATATAAGTGGA
>JAPZDZ010000024.1:5367421-5380111 GCA_029783805.1 Acanthurus tennentii | reverse complement strand
GCAACCACATCCACCACCGGCATAAAACTTCTGGGCAGTGATTTCACCCGGAAACAATATTTTTCAACCTCCCCTTCACGAAATCGTCAGTGAATGTCGCTCATCAGGAAAAGACAGAAGGGCGATAATGTCTCTATAGCACGTTTTCATTTTCTGTCTAGAACTTAACCACTAAAGTAAGGTGTTAAACATCCTGATGAGACAATGCCCCAATTTCTCTCAGTCATATACAGCCATGTAAGAGCGTCCAGTTTGATTAGCTTTGCTGCCATCTGGTGGTCAAATAAGTCATTGATCAACTAGAAATATAATATGATCATTGACTTCTTAAAATCTGTAAAAAACATACTGTTGATTGTCTTCGAAAATGTTGGAAATGTTTTGTTAAGTGCTTATTTTGTACACATCCGTCGATCAGTCATTTTAGTCGGTAAAATGTCTCCTCTTAGTTTCATCCAGCTCCTACACACACCCTGTTCACACACTCACAGCCCTGTTAAACCATAGCTTGGCCATTTAGCAGCTTCACTGGAGATGTTTACTGCAGAGTGTCTTAGCAGCTGGCAGATCAGTGCCTCGAAACGTCACTTAGGACTTGTGAAAAAATAGGCCAGATGTTTTATTTTTTATCATTTTCTTCCCTTATCAATTCCTCTTGATGTATTAAAACCAATATCTGTAAGATAACCATATCTTGCACATTCTTATACAGTCAGTAGTTAATATCAATATTAAAAATGGTCTTTTTCTTAAACATTTTGACTCATCACGGTGAGAAAAGCACAAGTGTTACTGGTCACATTAGCAATGGCTTGTTTTTACTCACAGTTCTTCATAAACTGTGACAGTGAGCCTGCTTGCAAAGTACAGTGGGTGCTGAGAGTGAAGCAGCTAAATGGAATTCAGCCATGCTGCATTATTCTCTTTAAACCTGTGTGTTTAAACATTGTGTGTGTTAAAATGTCTTTTGTTTAAAAAAAACAGGATTCATTCAACTTGACAAACTTTTACACAGTGGGGTTTCACTGAACGCCTTTTAATATTAAAGGTTTATCATTTGTGAAAACTAGTTTTGTTTGGCCTACATAAGGAGGTAAGTAAGAGGGATTTAACTGTGTGGGGTGTTGCCACAAACTAAAGGTATTGTTTACAAGTTATGAGCTATAACTTGTGATTGTGCTGTTGTTTAAGTGAAGTGATGCCCTATTACCCCTTTACACAAGATGCATTGTGGGTTTTTCTCCTACTTACATTGATAAAAAACAAATAATTTGTGTGATTGTTATACACCTTTATTTTAATATATATAGAGGACATTGACATTGTAACAGACTATTCTCTACTCTTATAAAGAGATTTAAATTTTGGCTTATTTGAGCAACAGAGGTAGTCACAGTGCAAGATGATAAACTTTCTCGTACCACTAGGGGGCAGCAACGACCCACGCAGCACACTTTTCATTAATTGAGGCAGAGAACTCGAGCACATTTGGATGACTTCTGTAGAAAATATGCTCCCATTGTGACTGCATTTGATAAAAGTTTAATGTCGATACTCTGTGTCGTAACTACACGTGGATTCTCGCCTGGTTTACAGTCCCATGTGGATGACCTTGAGATAGCATCACCACATCACACCATGATCAGAAACATACATCAACTAAAAACTAGTTTTGTCATCAATGAGTACATTGGAACAACCTCCTCCGACTGTAAACATGTGTGATGTAGCTCGTCTCTCATGTAGAAAATGTGTCATATGCCATGTGCTTGACCTACTGGTGGGCAGGGGTCAAAGGCTGCCCCTTGGAGTTCCCCCTCATAACGCTCTCATTGTCTGAAATTTGCCAAACACAAGCTGGGCTCAAAGGCAGCAGCCTCTGCAGTGCAGTTCTGAGTCCAGCATGCTTCCATTACTGCTCCTCTTATTTGATTAAATGTACCCTAACGCAGGCCAAACCCATACTGTGCATAATCTCATCACGGCTGATAAGCGTGTAATAAAAAGCATATTCAACTTGAAAAGGTACCTCATGTGAATGCGTATAATTACGGATATCAAAATATCTTGATTTGTTTAATTGTGAGGCCTTGCCAAGAGGTATGTAATTGCTTGAAAGAAATATGGCTGAAACTGGGATCCGACCGGGGACTTGGCATGCACATAGAGGCGGGGCAAGGGTCAGGCCTGAAGCCAACTTCCTGTTTTGCATGTGCACTTTATAGCCAATAGATTGGGACTTAATTCACAAACCCTATTATTTACATTGCATTAAAACAGCAGTATAAAAACTGAGGAAAAAATTGATGCAGAGGCACTTCAATAACAGCCAGTAATTGACTGAATCATCACTGGATTTATCTGAAAAATGGTCATTAAATGTGTGTATCACCTATCATGCAATTTGTATCCTAACACGGCTGCACTGTTTTGAAATTTAAGCAAATCCTGATAATGAAAGTAAGGAAATATTGGGATTGTTTTGGTTGTGAGGTAAGCTCGTCGTTTGGCGTCCACCCCCGAGTGGAGTTACATTTTTATTGCTGATGGTAGGCTGATGTATAACAGGCTTGCAGTGATTATGTGTCTCACACCGTCCCACGAGGCCGAAGTCTGCCCAAGAAATCGCTCTGGTTTATTATACAGTATCAGAAGAACAGGTGCAGGCCCTTAATGATCCCTGTGGGAATTCGGTTTCATCTTTGATTAATTGGAATGTTAACAGGAGAAGAGTTATCCTAATAGCTTCTTGTTGCCAGCCCTGCGGAAGTTTTTAAAGAGGGGCGAAAGGAAAGCGGTTTTAAAAATAGACTCCATCAGTGCACGATGGGAAAAGACCTGCCATTTAAATCCCGACAAAGCAATTTGCAGCTCATAATCAAGAGAGCGGAAACATTTTATCGCATTTCCCTTTACAGTATAAGCTGCCAGTTCCTGCAAAACCCGCAGTAGACATTAACATCAGCTAAATGCTGGTAAATGCTGCGTTTTTCTGTTCAAATATCCAGTTATTGATTAGAGGTGATATGCAATTCTAACAAACTGTCTTTGTGGTGAAGTGGGTTTCTGATTTAGAGAATTGATCATAAATGAGATGGCAGTCAATGCAAAAAATAAAGTCAAACTTGCATTTAAGAAAACCTCCAAAAATGGGTTCACCCAACCTTCCTTATCCGCTTCCAGTACCTTCCCTCTGCAGGCCAGCAGCCCTCATCTGGACAGACTGTGTGACATTTGAGTGGCTGGAGGGTAAACAGAGGTCAGTGTGTGATGATTTTCCTCAGTGAAAAGACAGTCCATGTTTTCCCTGAATAGATGACACGGGTGTGTATTTATAGACGCGATATTTCTGGACATTAGATGAACCTCTGTTGACCAGAGGTCCAGTTAACAAACGCGAGGTTCCTATTTATAAACTGTGGCGCTGTAATCATCACACTCTATTGTAATTATTTTGGCATATTAAAAAATTATTACATGTAATCTATTGTCTCGCGGGCTTGTCATTGAGATAGAAATCAGTAGTCGCTGAAAACATCACGTAGATCACCGTGACACGTTGATTACATTGGAGATTCACCAGAGGACGCGTTGCAAAAATAAACAGCGCGAGTAATATGTAGAAATAGGACAGATGTGCGGCGGACAGAATGAAACTTTTAGTATTTTTTGCTCCAACAGGAGAGAAAGAAAAAAAAACTCATGCTGATTCGAACAATTCCCGGATTTTCTGCGAATCAAATCTGCGCATATTTTCCTGTTTGGAGCAGATGTATACCAAACAGTGGTGACCCCCACTCTGCTTTTCAATGGGTTCGGGGTGATGTGCGCCGCTTCTAAGTGGAAACTGTAGCTCTTCAATCTCAAACATTTGCGAGAATGCCAGGAATTCAATTGTGTGCAGGCATTGGGAAACCTGCAACCTGCGTGTGACTTGACCGGCCGGGTCGCATCGCCGGTGCCCCGTCGAGCATGCAAGCTGTCACAGCCGGAACGAGTCCAGGTACGCTCCCTGTGTATATGTGTGTGTGTGTGAGTGCGCGTGCGTCCGTGGCTGTGAAGAAGCGGGGGTCAAATGCGTTGCTTCTACAATGAGTTGACCTCATTCGTCTTGTTGATTATAATCTGTCATCTCTGAGAGCACAACAAAGGATACAATCACGGTTATTCAGTGCGCACTCGGCGGAAAAGACGCATGAGAGCAGAACTGCACATTGGGCTAAACCTTTTCACCTCCTGCAGAAATAATGGAGAATTAACAGAAACATCCATTCATCACCTACACAGCTTTTCTAGTACTCACGCGGGACCTTTAACCCCTGCCCAGCAGTAGGTGTACATTATTACATATTTGCTAGTTGGACATCAGCGGCAGTATTAATGTGGTACACACCACATATATTTCCCTTGTATAATAAGATTTATATGGGAAATGATGGCAAATAAGACCGTAACTTCTACATAGAAACGAGATTTTGTAAGGTTTAACTCGCAATAATGTCCTGAAAAATTTTACAAACGTTGGTGTCATTGGATCATGCTGGGATGCAGTTTTTTTATTACAAAAGTTAGTTTATTTATAATAAACAGTGAAATAACCAGGTAGAAATAAGACGACTTATTTTTTAAATTTAAGAACTTGTTTCAAAATAGTAGCAATAATGTTTAATTCTTTTTTTTGGTAATAAAAATGGAATATATGCCATATTTAAACAGGCACTTTCAGACAGAGGTTGATCTGCTGTAATTTTTAAAATAAGTCTAAAGTTTGAAGCAAGCCTCTGTTAGAGCCTTGAATCTCGGCCTGCCTTATCTCTCTCAGCCCCTGAGACATCCTGTATGCAGGCCCATTGTTCCCGGCCGCCCGGCTGAACTGTCAACCTTTCTGCGCTAATGCACACCTGCTGCGCCCGAGTACACACAAATATATTGTAGGTTTATGGTCTTTATAGAAGAGACGTATGGCTCAAAATCAGACAAATAAAAGCATGTGTGTATGTGTTAATGCGTGTTTGCATGCATGTGGTGCAGAGAGAGGCTAGAAAGTACTGTTTGAGTAACATGTGAGGGGGTCTACTCGCACTTTTTACGATAAACTATGGAAAATAAATAAAATTGTATTAAAATAAAATGCATAGTCTACCAATGCGCATTGGGTAAGCTATTATAACTGTAACTGCCTATACAAATAACAGCAACTGTGATGTCAAGTAGGCCTTGCTAATAACAAATAAATATAATTCTGACACTAATCTCAATGTGTGAGTTTTTTCTTTGACAAATGAAAAAAAAAAAACAAAAACAAAAACAAGCTACATAAAATTGATAAAAAGTCCACATGTTGCACCTTTAAATCGACAATAACTTAAAAATCATTAGCTCCCTCTGTTAGCATAGTTTATGTAAAGGTTAGTTACACTCGCCGAAACATAATTTCTTGTAAAACACTTGTATTTATTATTTTTGGGAGAGTGTTTAGGATACACTTGCCTTTCAAACGCGCCCTTATCTCCTTATTGTTTACAAAACATTAATGTGAGGAAGCAGAGAATGTACACAGCTACATTTCAGGCCTCAGAGCTCCGTCTGCTGCGCGCAGGAGGATGGACGAGTGTCAGTGTGACTCCGGCTGCAGCGCGACTCCTGAAAAGTCCCGAAGCTGGAGGCTTTTTTCCTCCAATGATTTATTTGACCTGCTGCAGTTTCATACAGGCTTTTATCAGCCAAACACGTTAATCATTGAGCTTGATTGTGCTCATTTCGACGGCTGACTAAATTTAATTAGTCGTTGTAAAATTGGCTCTTTAGCTTGTAATAAAATTGTCCCATTTTAACAGTTTGATTATGGTTAGATGCATAATTTGTCTTCAAATTATGGACAGAAAACTGTCTTATTTAAGTCATGAATACAGCTCTTTAACTCTTAAAAATAAATATGTGCAAAGGATTCTGTTTACGTGGCATATCTGATATAAAGATATACAAAGATACCCTGTGCAAAGTTTTAAATAGACCTTATCGGCAGAAACAATTAATAATATATGTGGAAAAAGGAAAAAAAGTAGTTTAATTTTTTTTACTAAGAAAATGAAGAATCAATAAAAGCTAGATGATAAGAATTCTGATTTTTACTAATACAGGTATTTGGCCTTTTGAAAATATTTGTAAAAGTAGATTTTGTTTGCTTCCATAAAATCAGGTAAAAATAAAATACAGACTAAGTTGCAACAAAATTTCAAACATGAAAACACCTCTGTTAAGAAAAAAATGGGAAACTTGCACATTTCTTTTGTTTGCAGTTTCATTAACTAAGAATTTTAATAATATATTTTATCTTAATTCTATATATTTTCCTGTTAATCTTTTTGAGATCATTGCATCATGTGCTCCTTTCGGCTAATTGAAGCTGAGTCGAGAACTAAAAGTTAGAAACATTAAACATCTTTATAGTTTTAGTTTAATTATATAGGCATAAATGACTGATAGAAAAAAACTTTAATTTTTTTTCGTACACAAAAAAAAGAGAAAAAGCAATTTAGCTATCAGCACATCCATTAATTAATCTGCCATAACGAAGTCTATTTATAATTGTAGTAGTAGCTATCAGGGCAAAGAGTTAATGCGCCACTATAAATATAGTTACGGTGATAATGATGATGGAAGGGTGTGTGTTTTCTTTGACTTCAGGTTTTTGGGGAAGGGGTGGTTGGATGGCTGTGTTTGACAGTCGCCGTGGAGCACACAGGGTGGATCAGGATGAGTGTGTGGATTCACCTCCAGGCGCCATAAAGTCATGATGGGAAACTTCTGCCTGTGCTGCGCCTCAGCGTGAACTCCGGCGCCAAATAGCTGATCTTTGAAGGCTGATCCCACAATCTCATTTACAATGAAACTATCTACTAAAACGTAATATACTGTAATCTGACAGTTTTTAAAATAATATTTCAGTGTGTGTGCGTGTTTTAGCCCTGATGTGCTGTCAAAACACTGAACTTATTGTGTGATACACACCTTAAACGTAAAAGTCAAAACCAGATGATAATATGGTTAAAGAGGGGACGGATCTGAGATCAGTCAGTGTATTAAGGCGTTTCACTTGTCAACATGTCTCTTTTCTGAAGGGGTCAGCTGACCCTCAGGACATCTGGATGGTCATCTGGGGCTCGCGGGAACGTGTCTACGTAATCCAACAGTCTCACTCAAACACAACGAGGAAGGAGGAACCGTCTGTCTGAGCTTTTCTGGCCTACTTTTATCCTCCAAAGCAGCTCCGGTCAAAATGTTTTGGCAAATTCAGCTGCTTTTTGACAGGACAACATGGGCTAATATGAGTATTACCGATTTTTTATTACACTTCCGGTCTTTGTTGACCTTGTTTCCTTTACACGGCACCGTAGGCTATTATTTAGTCGAACTGCATTAAGTTAACTGCATTGACATTATTGTCTCTATTGCTGGCAACCCTCAAAGGTATTATGAAGGAAAAAACAAAGATTTTTAACACAAGTAAATACATAATTATATGATCGAGGGTTCTTCTGACTGTTTTTTTTTTATATGTTATTGAGATAATTATGATTAATACTGTTGTTGCAGATGCTTATTATTATGCTGCTGATATTTAAAGGACAATAAAAAAGTTGTTGTTGATCATCACACATTCGACATGTATTTATTTCGAGCAAAAGGTGAAAAACTTTGCATTTGGTTCTTTTGGGGTGCTCGGAATTTAGCCGCGAAGAGAAACAAAACATAACAAAACCTAATTTGGGCTGCAAGATAACAGTCATGGCCTGAGTGCATGAACTGTTTTTTTTTCTTACTAACGCAGGAAAATTTGGAGACTCTATTTTTAATTAAAAAAAGATTTTAAAATATTCATATATTTTCTTTCTAGGAAAATAACCTACAGATATTTACACACAAAATATTAAATAGCTTGTTGGTCACATTATTATTATTATTATTATTATTATTATTATTATTATTATTATAAAATGGTCCTTAACGACGATTAATTACATTAAAAAATAGCACTTCCTGTAAAAAACGTAAAATCAATCGTGTTACAGTAAACAGTTGTTAAAAACTGTGTCAAACCTGATAACTCTGCAAAACGATTTGTATAAGATTATTATGTCCTTGTCATTTCTGAAAAACCTGTAAAAACCACTTATATAGTACTTTTATGCTGCGTTACTTTCACAGAGCTGTACTGTATTGTGCCAACAGTGGTTATCGAAGTCTAAAGCATAAAACAGATTACTTCATGACCACTGTATTACTTTAAGAAATACAAGTTTATTTAGAAATTCACAAACCTAGAAAAGAGGGAAAAGTGCTAATTAAAATGAAACATGGCCCCAACATGAATGAGACAATATAGCTAATCACGTTTATAAAAAAAAATAATAATCAAAAAGATTAACAAAACCTGGCATTGGCTGGCGTCATATTGGAAATTCTATCATACATACATATGGGATCAAGAAATATGAAAAAACCCTGAATTGTTTTTTTTTTTTTGGCAGTCTGATAGATCTTTACACACTCTTTCACCTTTTTCACCCAGCAAAGTTCACAACCATAATACCGAGGCGAGTTTTTCCACCATGCAGGCCTTGCTCAGTGCAAGTTACCGTAAGGGCCAAATTGACCTCTGATTCAATTACACGTTAAAGTTCTAACTCGATTGGGGCATCTTCTGTTCACGTTTCATTTGGCGTTAGTTACAAGGACAGGCTGTGCGTAAAAGTTGAGTGAAATCATTACGCATGGCAATAACACACAGCTGGATCAAAGTCAGCGATGTCTGTCCTCGTGAAAATGAAAAGATTTCAAAGGCATAATTATGACTACGATACCAACGTATGGCCTTTAGTCCAAGTGTAACACAGGCGCACGAAATGGCTCCCAGAGGTTGTGCTACCTGGTATGTCCTGATGACTTCTTCGCATCCCGATTCCATTTTGTAAAAACTTTCTCCAACATCGACTCGCTCATACCTCCTCTTTGGCATTCATTGGATGACAGCTGGACCCAAACAGCTCGTAAAAATGGTCTCTTCAAAATAAAAAAAAATACTCTTGGTTCTGTTCTTCCTGAAATCACAGGGATCAACTCTCACTCCTAGAGTCCTCGTTTTTACACACACCACACGGTAAACTTTAAATATCAATCCTCGTGTGTAACGCCGAGTGTTTGGTCTCGTGTTCCCAGTATGAGCAGTGCATCATCGAGAGCTCCGCGGGTTGGCGAGAGCACGCGAACTGAAGGCCCGCTCCGTTACTGGAGGAGACCGGAGGTGGTGCAGCGGTGGCCGGGCTCAGCTGCTGGGCATGGTGGGGATGCGCAGGATGGTGATGGTGACTCATGCCGTTGTAAGAGTTCACCATGCTGGGCAGCGCCATGCTCTGCACCCGGGAGTAGGGGTTATAAGACGAGGGGGCTGACAGTCCCTTCACGTTCACTGGACTCACGTTGCCGCTGGCCATCTGACAGGACGTGTAGGACATCGGAGTGGGCGGCTGGCCTAACGACCAGGAGTTGTTCATGAAGCTAGACTGCAGGTACTTGGGCGGAGACAGGTAGCCGTAGCCGTCTCCTCCGAACAAGGACTTCCCCGGCTGAAAGTGCGTCGGTGGAGGTCTGAATGGCCGCTTCATCCTGCGGCGTCTCCTGTAGTTTCCCTTCTCAAACATGTCCTCGCAGGCTGGGTCGAGGGTCCAGTAATTCCCTTTTCTCTCCCCGCCACCTTCCCGCGGAACTTTAATGAAGCATTCGTTGAGACTCAGGTTGTGTCTGATACTGTTCTGCCAACCTTTTTTATTTTTCTCATAGAAGGGAAATTTGCTGATTATATATTGGTAAATACCGGACAGAGTGAGGCGCTTCTCCGAGCTCTCCCGGATGGCCATGGCAATGAGAGCGACATAGGAGTACGGTGGTTTCTGGGACGGATCCGGCTTCTCCGGGACTTTGTCCTGGACCGGCTCTTCTTTCGGTCGCTCTTTCTCCTTGGTCGTGTTGGTGTCATGAATCATTAAGGCCATTGCGTCATCCTCCGGGTTTTGGTAAGTGGCCATCATTGCGCACACCAAAACAAAACAAGTTCGCTCCAGATTCTGCAAAGCAGAACTTTTAATGGCGCATGAACCTCGATGAGCAAAATGATGAGTTGCAGAATCTCAGGATGCACAGCGAGTGAAAACTGACTTCCAAACTGCGCGTGGAGAAATCTTTATGTTGCTGCTCGATAGATGACATGCACCAGATCTTCTTCTCTCTTCAACGAGGATTTTTCTAAACTGATTTTTTGATGGAGGCGCAACCCAAGTTGTGGTTTCTGAGTCAGTAAGCCCAACCCTTTCCTCTTTTTTTCCAGGCCCACTGACTTTTGCTCCAATGCTCTCTATGGAGCGACGTGGTGCGTAGTGATCAGTGCGTATTTGAGTTCCGCCTCCGGTGGTTACAGTGAATGAAAAAAAAAAAAAAAGAGCTCTTAATATGTTGAGATTCGTTATTTATCACATCAGGGTCAAAATATCACATACGGACATTAATTAAAAAAGACAAAAATCATTGGGAAACATTAGTGGCTGGAAAACTATTAACGTGAATGTAATATTTTAACAGATTTCAGCTATTATTTTATATCTAACATATATCTAAATTTAGCTGTGTATGAGGCTTTTGAACCGTTTTATTTGCTTTTTTGGGGGTAAGAAAGCAAGAAAGAAGAAAATAAGGGAGAAATAAAGAAAGAAATTTCTATTAAAATTTATATATGTTATTTCTGTTCACGGTGCAGCCAAACTGAAAAAAGAGCATCAAACAAAATCTCAGACTATTTCGGCATTTGCTTTCTTTTTATTCTCTTGCTTTCTCCCCTTAAAATTCGTTCCAAATAACCCAAATAAAACAAAGACTTGGTATATTTGAACTTCACCATATGGAGGCTCTGACATGCTCATCTCATCCCAAAGTCATGCACATTTGCAAAACGGCTGCGTGTCCACAGCTTAAAAAAAAAAATCTGTATAGATAGTGCTGCTTAATTAGCTCGGAGGGAAGTGCACGGAGGGGTATACATTTCTTCGGCCACCCATGAGGGTCCCCTCGGCTTTCTCTGGGAGTGTATTTCCGTGCTCTGGGAGTCTGTGCAGGTGGAACAGCATTGGCATGTGTGTCATCACCCTGCACCCAGTCTGCAGCCTGGCCGCAGCAGCTGAACCGCGCTGAGAGCCAACCATCTCTCAACGTGCAATTACCACAGAGTCACAGTTTCAAGCGTTACAGCGCGATGTTATTTTCTGTTTCAATGTCTTTTTCACGTGTTTAAGACGGAGGGCATTTCCCGATAATCTCAACACCACTATCATGCTTCTGCTTTGAGGGTATTTGGCTTCAAACAGTACAGCATTCAATTAATACAGATATCAAATAATGCAGCAAGCGACCGGTCCAGTTAAGATATTTGCAGAAATATGATAACATGATACAAGTAATTTTGAATCAAATATATGTCGTATTAAAAGATGGATTACCGGCTGCACGAATGCTCATTTTCTGCCGATAAAACATTAACTTTAACTTTATAATAGAGACTTTTTCTTTTCTTCTTATTAGTAATTATTAATTTGGATGTTAAGAAAAAAAACATTCAGCCTACTGTTAAATTATATCAAACACACAAATCATCAGAAATGTGGTGAAGTGGTTTGTAAGTTTGTCAAAATAAAGCAGAAACCACAAAATAGACTCCCTTTGTCCAAATTCTCTGTGTTTAGGTTTACCTCGTGATTTCGTGACTTGTTTAGTCTTCTTTTATTGTTCCAGAGAAAGTTTGTGGTCTTCTCCTCTTCCCTGGTTCTGCACTCAAACAAAAATAGAAGCAGGAATCACCAAACAAACTTTAGAGGGAAGACCGTTCAAAGTTACATTTTGTTTAAAGTTGTCATAGGGTATGTTTGCATGACTTTTTAAGAATTTGGACTGAGCTACTAAAGTCTTCCAATGAACACTGGTTAAAAAACATGACCGTGAAACAGGAGAGTAAAATTGCCTCCTGAAACATTCTACAAATTCTAATGTAGTTATTTTTTATTAGATGAACTCTCATCTATACAGAAAATTATGTTTTTCTTAATTAAATTATGCTTTTCAAGTATTACAAGAGCTTGAACCCCTTCAAAGACACACTGATTACCCTAGAAGCAATTTTACAGGCTATCAACTTTTAAATGCTAAATGCTAAATGCTAAATAACTCCATGAAATTCCCCAAGGATGAGTTGGGGATGCCTTGGAAAAACAGCCCCGTGAAAGAAGAATATACTAAATCAGTATAGGCTATAAAAGGTGGCTAAATAGCTGTGCTGTAAGTTTCATTGTAATGTTCTCAAAGACTTGATTATTTCAAATGAATGATCACCGATAAACCTAAAGCTTTAGGTATCTGGACTATAAATATTATTCTGTCTTTTAAAAACGATGCGTTTTTAAGCCAGATAACTAACATTGTCTCTTGAGGTGAATTTATTTGCATTAGTTTATTTTTGCCCCCTCTGGTTTACCTGTAACCTTTCAGGGTCTGAGCTGCTGCAGTCACGCGCATCACGTCACAACAAAGCTGCAAACCAACATGTCGACAATCCGTAAACAAAACAAGGACCCTGAAACTTGAACTGAC
>JAPZDZ010000024.1:5268662-5284923 GCA_029783805.1 Acanthurus tennentii | reverse complement strand
CTGAAGGCACCGGAAACATATTAAATGTTTAAAACATATTTAACACGTATTAAAACATAACAAATTTAAATCTTGCTTAAGGAAATGAAGATTTTTTTAATGAATGCACAATTTTTTTTCACTCTGTTTCATGTCACATGACACAACTCACTGGTTTGAAGTGGGCGTGGCTTGATTGGGAAAAGGTGAGGTCACGTATTGATTGAAATCTGATAAAAGATGATTGTTTGCTTGTATTTCCATGTCACTGTGAATCAAATCAGATCAAATCACACAAACACTGAAATCAATTGGCCAAGCTTCAGAATGTGAATAATAATATATTGATAATTACTGATGATGTTTTTGCCTGAGCTGCAACTGTTGTTCATTCATTCCAGAGTATTCAGTGTTAAAATGATGTTGACATATTTTTAAGGTGTGTGTTTCTGGGGGTAATTTAAAAAAAAAAAATAATCGATAGTGATTAAAATCTTCTGATACAAATTTTGATGTCTGACAGCTCAGCTTCAGAGTTAGATTTTGTTCCTTTTACCACACAGGGGCAATGTTGCTGCATACAAGTGTGAGTCAAAGCTCCTCGTGAGAAGAGGCAGTCATTCCCTTTGCTCAGTGCAAAACAGCACCACATGTTATACTGTGATCAAAGTTAAGATGACACAGAACCATCTGGTGTATAAGGGCCGGCTTGCAGGAAATCTGTTTTCTGTGGTTTCTGCTGCTTTCATCAGGTGAATTTGAAGGAATTTTATAAGTTGTAAAAAAAACAAAAAAGGTTAAAGAGAACTAATAACTGATTAACTTCAAACCTCAGGATGAAGAAAGGAAGATTTTTAAATGTGCCTGCATGTTTACGATTTAAAAAAATGACAAATACTCTAATTGGAAAGATCTGCGTCTTCTCGCTCGTGCACACTCACACAAATGCTTACATGCTTGCACACATGCACAGCATCTCATAAACGTATGCAAATGCAATTAGGCTAGTTTTAATAATGCATGACAGTGATTCATTTTTAATTCTGCCTAATTCACACCTAATGGCACTTTCTGCGCTCCCTAACCTTGGAGGCACACACACACACACACAAACAAACACACACCCACACATACACACTCTGCGTTGGCATTTTGTGGATCTCGCACGCTCCGATGTTCCTGCACAACTTGGCTGCCATTCACACCTTCCAGCATATCAGCTCTGTGTACTACAACAAAGGATGTGGCTGATGATACGTGCAGCGTTTCATTTTAAGCACACATCACATACGGCGGTCGACAGGCTGTGAAGTAATCCTGCATTTCTATTTCCTCTGACTCTTCATTTCTCCCCTCTGAGAGTTGAGTTTTTTTTTTTTTTATCCCTCCATCTCAGCCTAATCTCTTAACAGTGAGCCGTTGTGCATTGTGCTCACATGCTGTGTCACTGCGCAATACAGTTTCAATATCCTGTGTGATTCAATTCAATTTGCTTCATTAGCTCGGCATTCAAAGCAGTGTATTACTAAGTCTTTACATCCCCATGCAGCTCCCTCTGCGGCCCCCTCATCTCTTTCTCCTCCCTGTTGTTTCAGAACATCAAAGGTTAGATTAATCACAATCCTCGGTGGAAACAAACGACTGAGAGAAGTCTGCTCTTTGTTATGAAACCCCTCGTCATAGATTTCAGCAGAGAGTAGATATTGTAATGTATTTTCATCCCACCCATGGACTGTAATAGTGCAGCGTCTTGCTGTGTGCTTTGATGTCCCAGAGAGAATTGAAAGGGCCCCAGTGTTCCCACACAATTGAATGATTTTTGCTTTTATCCTACTCATGAAAAAAGAAAAAGGGAGCTCAGCAGTGGTGTTAAATGCATCAAGATGAAACGTAGGCATGTTAGACGAGATTTCACACACAGAAGGAACGTGTCTATACACATACATAAAAATATATTGCCCAAAAACCTTTATACTATTTCAGTCAGAGGTCGAAAGCTAAGTGACTGTCAGTCCATTTTATGGGTTCTACAAACCGCCAAATAATGTGCAGTCTTTTAGAGAGCAGAAAATAAAGCACCTGCAGGTTAGACAGCCTTGGTGTCAATACACAGGGTCCATTCAGGTGCCACACGCACTTCCAAAGAGTAAGGTACCTGTGGTGGCAGGATATGTGTTAAGGTCACCCTGCGCATAGGTGTGTGTGCAGCTTCATATAGGTAAAAAAAAAAACAACAACAAAAAAAACCCCCAACACCATCTCTGTGTTGTCTGCGTATGTAACCCATCATGAATTTATGCATGCGCTGTACACACCTCGCCTGTGGTTGTTTGTCCATTTACGCATGCTAAATGTCTCACCGCGCCTGACCATCATCGCTCCACTCCACGCCCGCTTTGATCCGACCCACACCAGCCCGCATATGAGCCCATCCCGTTCTCCTCACCATTTCCAAGGAGCATAAATCAAATCCCATGTTCCACCTCTGCGTGTCATCCCGTCCCCTGAGGGCAAAAATCTTGCAATCCTGACCTCCGCTAATCCATGTTGGTGCTTCTTCACCCATTCACTCCCAGAGAGGAGCTCCCACATAATCATAGGAAGAAAACATACTGCATGCTCCCTGCCATCTTTCACTTTCCTTTTTTTTTTGACTGTTTTTCCCTGAGGAAGTTTGAGCTAGAAAATAGTGAGTGGAAGAAGGGGATGACAATGCTAAATATTTCATGTTTTCCTCTTGGTAATTCCGTACAGTCGGAACGAGACCTCGTTTTCCACAGAAACATAAGCTACTTTGGGACTGATTGCGGGAGCCCGGGAAGCTCTGTGTTTCTCTCTCTATTTTTTGCTTCCATGCTCCGAAATAGGCCTGGATGGTGATGCATAATGCATGGGGCTTCCTATGTGGAGCTGGAAAGGGCTGGGGGTCCTTAGGGATCAGCCACGGAAAGGGTGTCCAGATTCGCATTCTGCAGCGTAGAGCCATGCGCGTCAAATACAGGAGATGGAGGAAAAAGATTACTTTGCCCTGCGTTCACTCCTGTGTTTCTGTGTTAGTGGTACACGTAACTGTAATACTCCTGTAAATTGTTATTATTCTAGTGTTCTCGTGCTTCAGACACAGGAAGAAGCAAACACCAACACACAGAATGCAGAAATTATCAGAGTATTTTTTTTCTTTTGTCCGGTGTGCACAACATATTCACAGACGCATAATTTTAGAAATATGACATTTAAGTTTAATTCATGAATTAATGTGAGGCAGGTTACAGTTTCCTCATCGCTCCACACAGATTTGATGTTTTAGCGGAAGCCTCGGCGAACACTAGAGTCACATGCTTGATGTGCATCACAATTTTTCTGCTCATCTTCTCCCTCTGTTTCCATCGTTCTTTGTCACAATTTGCTTTTATCAACACACCAATCTCTCTCACCTCAGTCAAGTGTAAAAAAAATATGTCGTGACTTTTCAACTTTGCTTCTGTTTGTTTCCCTCCACTCAGGTTTCTTTTTGATGCTCTTGCGTGGAGGAAGATGAAAACACTTATTATCTTATTTTTTTCCCCTTTTGTGGTTAATTCAGGAAGCTGAAAATTAGCAATTCACAGAGGTGTCACAGGCACATCTGTTATTTTCTGACAGATATATCTGTGTGACACAGTAAAAGAAGCTCAAAGGTGTGCTTTCATTTTGGAGCTTTTATTTTATTTCCAGGCCGCTGTTGGGAAGCAGCTCAGCTACATACACGTGCTACCGTTTTACTTGATGTAACGACTTTAATAATCATGTAACATTTCCAGTGGCAATTTTCATGAGCCACGATCAAAGAATTTTAGTAAAAAATAAATAAAACAAACCTCATGAATGGCTAAAAATGTTGCTCAAAGACATATGTAGACTCTGCCTGCACCTCACTGTCATCTGAATTAGGAGGAAATCAAACAGAGCAGCCGCCCTCACATGCAGGATGCATCTATTTCAGGCCAAGCAGCTAAAGTGTAGTGTCGCCGTAACACCGTAACACCCGTTTGTAATGAAGAGTAGCTTGTAGCATTACAAGCAACGGTTTTAAAGCGTCTTTTCCAACATTGGTCATTGCAGCCTTTGGTTTTTATTAGGGTAAAGTTATTATGTGTATTTTTTTCTTTAACATCCCCTTAAAAATCCCATGCAGTACACTGGTATCCTCCTGTCTTTGTTCCTGCTTTCAGACCCTTTCTAGCTCGCTGGCTGTGCAGGTTCCAGTGAGGCGAGGACAGGAGCTGCTGGTGGGAACGAACGCCTGTTCTGCTGAGACAGTCGGTTGCCAGTCCATCTGGATGGAGATGGAAAGTGCTCCAGTTGTCACAAACATTGTGGATTTCAGTCTGCGCCCTCCACAGCAAACACTGATGCAGAGAAAGAAGGAGGGGAAAAAAGTGCCTGACTGAAAAAAAAAGGAGTGATGTATGACAAAGTGGAGAAGAGAGAGCAAAGGCGGAAAGAAATGAAAGAAAATGTGGAAAAAAGGTAGATTGTTACATCACATTTATTCTTTGCTGTAAGGCTTTGCGAACATTGTCATTGCCTGTGATGGGAGGCGTGGGAGTGGAATGAGAAAACTTTGGCCCAGGTTCACGTCTAATTTCTCTTAGTTATTTGGCCTTTCCGCTTGTGAAGCTTCAATCTCAGAAGCCTTCGGGGGGTCCAGATTATCTCTTTCGTTTGGAGAAAATGAGCTGAGCTGGAAGCTACATTACTTCCCCTGCCTTATGTGAGCTCATTTTTCCCCACACCGCCATTAGCTCCGTAAAGCCATTTGGAGATGCACAGTGGAGTGTTTCCATGTTCATCAGTAAGTGGCTGGCATTCCTTCAGTCAATTATCACCAGAACTGTCTCTGTGTGATAATTCACGCCTCGGGCTTGTGTCTCTGTGCCAGGATGGATATACGAGGGACACTTTCATGGAGGTTTTGAGTAGAGATTTCAAACTCAAACTAGTATTCATTACTGCTGCACACACGGGCACGTGAGCTCGGGTGAAGCGAGCGGTTAGCGTTGTGTAAATAATGAGCTGTAAGTAAAGCAGAGTTGGTAATTGGTTTAACAGACAAGGCCGCGTTTCATTTTCATTCATTTTTTATGGAACAAAACAATACAAAGCATTAGTGTACAAACTATGAAGTGTAATGAGGCGCTGAGTAGCACATTTTTTAGAGTATTGTGTTTGTAAGCGTGTGTGTGTGTTCGTGAAGGGATATATCAACTTGCCTTCAGGATGTTGAGTGTGTGTATTATAACACAGGATGTAAACTGAGCAGCAGCTTCCAGGTCTTAAAAAAAAAAATAAACAAACCTAAAAACTGCAGTTCCCTGGCTGGCCACTTGAGGCAGGCTGCAAATGCATGTTAATCCCCACAGGCCACATATTAAACTGTCCAAATCTACTGCAAAAATAAACATGTTCACTGCAAAACAAACAGTGTTGACCTCTAAACCTATTGACCTTGTTTTTGACAAATGTACAGGAATGAAATTTTGTATAAAGCACTTGAAGTTATACGTAAATAAAAACAAGGCTGTTTGAGTGACAGAAGCTCCTTGCTGTCATAGACTGACACACCATCGTCATAGCAATGCCTATCCTCTCAAGATCCAAAATATGGTCAATTGTAGCTCCATATAATGAAGATGGCAACAATCATTATCTGAAACTTGATGCATTCGCACAGTCGTCCACAATGTAGTTTACTATCCTCTCTGCAAATTCATAATATCAGATGAACTCATCTATGTTGTGGCCCCTGCAGCATTTCTTGGTAGCCCTGCACGGTCCAGGAAGTAGACTCAAACAGAGTATGTACATGTGATAAGCCTACTTTGTGAATAAAATAGCCATTCTTCAGTTTCAGCACTACATTTCCATTCAAAAGGACACGTGTTTGACGCAATGGGTTAAAACTGCTATCAAAAGAAGAGCAACTTGTGAATACAGTGCAGCCAGAGGAATTGAATGTCAAATGCTGTTTCCCAGAAAAGACATTCACATGATTTGCAACAGCAAATGTGGTTCTGAGAAAATACATAATGATTCAGTGTTATCACACAGGAAACACTCTTAAATGTGTCTGGCAAGTCATGAAATCTTAATCGCGAACACACCAATAAACCGTTCACTGTCAATGTTCCTGTTCTTCCTACATGCACCTGCAAAATAAAACAACTAAAGCATGAAAAGTGACTTTTATGGTTGTGTATTTGTTTATGTTCACATTATTAGATTGGGCTTACTTGACCAGAATCTCTCTCTTAACTTAACTTCTGTTGCCTAACTGCATACAGGACCGCTGACCACAAGCATCCACCCCAACCAACACCCAGCTACGTCCATGCAGCACAACAAGTTGCACTGCCTTCACTCAAACTAATGTTGCTTGCAAACTTGACTTAGACATCAGTTGCTTTTCCTGTCACAACATAAAGCTGCTAGAGGAAATTAGTGGTACATAAATGTTACTGGGTTGAATTCATCAAAGATAAAAGAAAACTGTCCACAACGTCGGTAACAATGAGATCCTTATTGCATGTTGTCCTCGACATTTTGTGAAATTTTTTTAAAACATAAACATCATTTCCTTCCATCTTTTGTGCTTCAGTACACAACTTGATTGCACCTGTTAGAATAAAAAATTATATATCACCTCATGCAAATACGCTCAGAGGCTTTTGCTCAGAAACTGCCAGCCACAGTTAATGTCAATAAAGGGTGTTACGCTGTAAATCTGCAGTTTTACTTTTTAACATGGAGATTCATCCTCAGCCTTGGATGAAATGAATTGAATGAGATATAGATTGGACGTACGGTATGATCTTCCCTAGCAAAAAAAACCCCAAAACACCTATAAATACATTACCAAAGTAATGGAGTCACAACATGACAGTTAAATGTTGGATATGTAACATTTTCACACCGAGATGTCTAAAAATGAAAATATCTTTGTTATGGAGTTTGTAGAAATGTGTATAAATTTTTTTATCTTTTTTATTGTTTCCGACATGGTTTAAACCCAGAAGTATTCTTGATTATATTTTATTTCTTAATAATTTGGTCAGCTGTTGCTAACATCTCGGCTAACATCAGTCATAACATAACTAAACATAACATCATCCATGTTAACATCTCTGTCTGATTCATGCGTATGGATTTCATCTAAAAATTAGGCCATTTTGACAAAGGAATAACTAAGTTCCATGAACCAATGCTCCTTTATGACCTCATTAAATCATATTTTATCGTTTATGATTTCACAGAGACACTCTGAGAAGTTGAAATTACATGTTGTGCATTTAAAATCTCTGTACAGAGTTTAACAAGCACAGAGGCCTTTAGCACACAAAGGTCTTCCCACAGTAGCTGTCTGATTGTTTGACTCTTCTGTATTGCTAATAATGGGTTAAGTAACAAATATTTTGACGCTGAGTCATAGCAATATGAACAAACTTGTTGTCCAAAACAGTCATTAAAACAAAATCAGCTCCTTGTTACCCATCCACAGTCATTCATGTCTCTATCGTCTGCTGCACTCAACGTGTATGTTATGTCTTCAAGGACACATGAGTCATTTTGGCGTCGACTGTACATTTTAATCAAAATTCAATAACTTGTGTTTTGGCCCAGCTCTGTAAATTTTGTTACTGTAAATGCACCCGGAACAAAAATGCAAGAAAACAATTGAATCACAAAGACTAAACCTTAACCTTGTGCGATTCACTTCTCCTGAGCTGAGTGGTGAGTTCAGAGTCTTTTGTGTGCTCCTGTTAGCTTCGAGCCGTGTTATTAATGCTGAGCTGATTTCATGTTGTTGTTGTGGTTTATATTGGGTCCAAGGCTGCATTTTGTTTCCGCAGATTATCATGCGGTTAAAGTGGCACATAAGGCAAGTTTGAAAAATAAAAGCAAATAAATAAATAAATAAATAAATAAATAAATAAAAGTTTTGTTTTTTTGTTTTTTTTTTTTCAATGTCACTCCTGGGTCTGAACCATAATTGGTTACTCGGCTGTTTCGTCCAGACTTTTAAACTGGTTCCTCTTAAACTCCTTCTATAACCTCACTCTCCTCTCCCTCCCCAGCCAAAGCCACACTGTCTTGGCTAACATTTATTGCCAGTTACAGACCCTATGAATAATTGATCCCGATTCTATTTAAGATCCTGACGAGGACAAACGGTACAGGGCTGCACTGGCCAATATTTCTCCCTCCACTGCCCTAATAGGAGCCCTCTTTACTCGCAATACCGCAGTCATTTTTCCTCCCTTTCATATTCTCTCTCGTCTTCCCCCCCCTTCGTTTCCTTTTCTCTTAGTGCGCCATACCTTCTTCCAAGCCCCTGACACTATTTTAAGCACTGGAATCATTCCAGACGGTATGAAGGGTATTATAGAGGCGTAGCTCCGGCACCATGACGGATGATGCCGGCGTTGGCCGATAGCGGATAGCAGGCTTAAGATTTATCTCCGTGGTTTCGTGGTGGACTGACCCTTTAGTGTCATAACCAGGGAGATCATTTGGAAACAACAACATGGGACCATAGAACATCTATTAGTGATATGAGCCAAACATAACGATCAATGCTTATCACATCGGGCCTCAGTGTCTGCGGGGGCAGTCCAATTTGTTACGTGTGTGTTTGTATACGTGTACATGTGTGGTGAGGCTGGATGGGAGAGCTACAGTAGATCATCCACGGGAGTGTGTCATTGCACTCAGGCCATTGAACGGACTGGATCCAACTTGAGAATGGCAGATCATTAGACTGTGTACATGCTGCAGGGGGAACAGAGGATATGGATCCACTACACTCTAATGGATACACACACACTCACACACACAAAAACACACACACATACAGTAGGTAGGCGGGTGATTCACTCCAGCACCAAACATAATGAGCAATTCACCCCATGTTGTAGCAGCTATCTTGCTCCTTCTGCTGTGAAATCACTGGATGAGTTCAGTAAAACACAAGCTTTTTGAAAAAATCCCTCGCTGTGGAGTGTCCCTGCAGAAGTTACTTTGGCCAAATACATCTGTTTCTGTACGCTATGTGGCTCCTCTGACTGCACTGGCATTTGCTCAGCAGTGAGATGAGAGATGTAAGATTGATGCGAAAAGAAGATAGCACTCTGACAGAGCTCAGGAGATTGGGTTTCGTGTAAAGCAAACCTTCCTGGTCTCACTCGCTGACAGCTGAAATAATGCAGTCACACTGTGGCGTAAAAGGAGAGATGGATAAATGATGAGTTACATACAGAGCTGCTCTTCATGTTATTCTTTTTGTTTCTTCCTCTTGTCTGTCTTTATTATCTCGGTCGTCCGGCCTTAAATCCCTCTACCAAATATGTCGCTACATTAGAACACAATAATAACGACAGGAAAAGGTCTATAAAAGTGGCTTGAAGTGGGCAGACGGACAAAGGCCAGAGATAAGAACAAAGGGCAGGCGGACTCTAAGATTGATTTTATATATGGTGATCTATCTGAGACTCTCTGCTCTGCTTTGTTCAGCTTTTCTGCTAACAAAGACAATCTGCAGAAAAGAGAAAGAGCAGTGACGCCACAGCGCTCAGCAGAGAGATGTACACAAAACACATGACACGTTTTTTTTGATTCACAACCAAAAATCACATTATTTGTTTTCATACTGTCGTACTATTTCATCTTTATAGATCTGGTTTCACAGAGCAAAAATGTGTCAGCGGAAATCTTCTCAACTCTTCCTCATCGTGATAATAAGAAGTAAACATCCTCAACAGTTTCCTTTGTAATCAAAAGCGCGACTCGGCGTGTAAATGCACTTGCAAAATGCTTCCTGTAGTCTGAGAGGAGTCTGAGAAAATCACCCTGATGATATCACGCTTGATGAATGAATTAATCAGCCCAGCATGACTAAGACTCATGTGCAGGGACACGTGGGAGACTGGTATGTAGTGTTATGACACAGAGAGCAATGAGAGGAAGAGTTCACTTTGGAGATGACACAGACACACCAGAGACAAAAGAGACTGAGTTCATTAGTTGCATCAAATCACGAAAAAGCTGAAAATGTGGCTCGTAATTTGCTGTATGATAACAAAAGTATGGGGCGCGTAATGAGAAGGAAAAGAGTTTGCAGAGAGTGCAGTAATCTTTTGGAAGGATGGCATCATCAGTCTTTTATTTTGGAGGGTAGCTATCATGAAGCCACAGCTTCTCAGCTCTGCTAAAGGTACTTTCCCTGTTAAATGTCCTGGTAAGAGTTCAATATTTCCATAAATCTGGCTTATAGACGACGAGCGACTAGAAGCTTTGTGCAAAGGATGAGTTTAGAAGTTGATCTTAACAACCGAAATCTTTTGTTTCTGACAAGCAACCAGATTTTTCCATTCAGAAATGTTTTCTGAGCAGTTCACTGCTGTCATGTTACAGATTTAATGACTACATGCATCTTTTAAGCTTTTATCATTTTAGGCCGCATGTATGCAAAATGTAAAACATGAATTCACCTTAACTTCTCAGAATATCAACTGTATAAATCTGAGTTTGCAGACTCTTTATTTCTTTGAATTTCTGAACCTTTTTGTAAACAAAAGCCTGACAACAATGAATCTAGAATAAAACCTGGAT
The DNA here is from genome assembly GCA_029783805.1 of Acanthurus tennentii. Lineage (NCBI taxonomy): Eukaryota > Metazoa > Chordata > Actinopteri > Acanthuriformes > Acanthuridae > Acanthurus > Acanthurus tennentii. The sequence continues at coordinate 5,274,297 of JAPZDZ010000024.1, read as the reverse complement.
CCTGTTAAGTGTTTGGTTTATTGAAATCAACCTCTTAAAAACATGTAACCCTTTGAAGAAAAGCTTCTTCGCACGTGGGGACACCATGTTCACATGAGTGCATTTACACATTCTTGACTCCAGTGACCAGTTAAAATAAATACACATATTTTTTATTCCATGTCACTTCTAAACAAACAACTGTGCCAACAGTAGACTTGCCTCCATGTGTCAGAGTGATTATCACGTTTAGTACAGCGGGCTGCCATGAAACATGATGAAGTGACTTCTCAGAGCTCAGGGCTAATCACTAGACGTCTCTGATAACTCCTCCGAGAGACAAAGAGGAATATGGAAGCAGCTTCATTTGCATGCTGAGGAGAGAAAAAAAAGATTCCTGAGGTGCGATCACACCTTCAGTTTATGAGATGTGGTGCCTGCGTTGGCAGATATTGCATTTCTCTACTTACATCAGGAGTGCAACATAAAAAAGGGCATTGTGTTGATTTTATTTTGAGCTGAGTAGAAATCCAAGATGTCCACAGATTGATGACTGATTGATTAAAAAAGAATTCATGTTCAAAGCTTATCATTATATAATATGTAATATAACATGTAATGTGTCGCAATTCCTGCATAAATGAGCGAATAAAGTGTGTTGGACAGCTCCCTTAGACTCATGGGAAGGAAGGAGTCAGGAAGAATTACACTTTTTTGATAAAAGCCTGTAAGGCAGCAGAGTATGTGGGCATAGAAAGTGATGCAGAGGTGGTTAAGTTAAAAAACTGGGATTTTTCACCGAACCTGCTGTCTGAAACAAAGCACAAGTGCATCCCTGCTACACAAAACAACAACAGACATGTGTGAGTGTTTCCTTGACACTCCACTTTACATCCACAGTGTTTGCACATAAGAAGATTTCTGAAATGACTCTGTTCTGATGACCTGAAATGCTGTTTGTGTCTGCAGGAGGTGAAACCAGAGGAAAAATGTTTTTTTTGCAAACCATCCTCATACCTATGGACACTCTCTGCTGTTCTCAGCCCCACCCCCCTCCACTCCCCCCGCCCTAAGTCTGCAGCCTCCCACACAGCTGCACATCATTCCCCTAATCATCTCCTTTGTCCAGCCAAACTGTTTCCTGCCTGCCTGTCTAAAACTCTTAATACCTCGCTTTGTTTGTTTTAGCCCCTATCTCCTTTGTTTACTGATTTTGAAAATCTGCACCACGGAAAGTCTGCTGCTGGCAGTCATTGTTTGCACTGTACACACGACTATCGCATGGATTACTTTTAATACTGAAGGAAAACTGATGATTTGGAGGCCTGAACTTATAAAGAAGTGAATTTATGGGTGTTTATCCACGAAGGACATCAGAGATCTTCTCAAACCCTGCGAGGAGTAAGTTGCACCAAACATCACAGTACACATGTGTGTGTAATGATGGCTGTGTAATTGAATTTATTGCTCTGTGGTGACAAAGAAAACTAAGTGAAAATAGAAACTCGCATGCATGCTCGCAGCATCCTGCCTGTCTCTCTCTTAATACATCTTATTAAAACACAGGAAGTTAAAAAAAGACACCTGCACTTTTCTTCATATCGCACATCCAGGGGCTGATTTTAGTTGCTATGCCACAGCGACATATGTATCACGAAATCATGATTTCTTTCTCAGTGGTGTGTTTATTTTTAACTAGCGAGCTCACCCTTTTCCTTAACCTCAGCTAAAATGCTCTTGCTTGTTTTAGTTGGCCCTCCGTTGGCTCTGAGTGGGCTGAGTTAAGTTTTAAGTGGAGTGACACTGATGACAATCTTGCCAAGGTTTTAAAGGAACAGATGTTTTCTGCATACCTGATGGTTTAATGCGGTGAAAAAGCAGTTTTCCATTTTTTAAACCTTACACTTCTTGATGAGCTCGTCAATTAAAAGATCTGTATTTTACTTTGTTAAACCTTTGTGTTGTGGAAAACATCGAGATCGAATAGTTCTGTTTACACCTGCACAAATGAATAAACCAAAGCAGTAAACGGGCTAAATTTTGAAAAAAAAAAAAAAAAGGAAAACGTATCACTCCAAACATGCTCGGCATGAAGGGAAATCCTACCAAAGCTGTGCTCTTTGCACTAGTTTCATCTTCCTCTGTGGATCCCTCTGAGGTTGTTTATTTATAGAGACATCTGCGTGTAGACGTTCATGCTTCCATCTCCTGCAGCTCCACAGCTCTCCATCCCCTCACTGCTCCAACCATGCTGGAATCAAACCTGTCAGAATATTTTGGGCTCAGTTGTGACAACCGTCTTCTCCTCCGGCACCCATGTGGGATGGTGTAAGAGCACGGGTGTTTGAGTGTGAATATGCGCATGTGGCAATGCGATAAAAGACAGATGTCAGACCTAAACAGAGATCGCATGGAGGAGAGGGAACGGACCGGCCTCGGCCAAGTCGCTCGGAGTGGGCGGAGAAAGAGAGGGTCGAGATAGCGGCACGGTGGCACATGTATAATTGACAACCTATGCTTCCTCTCCATAGAGTTTATGACATTTTCTCTTTGTAATCTACTTTTCCTGGCCGGTGCAGAAGATGGTGGGCTCGGCTGTGAGTCGGCGGCTCGGATGGAAAGTGGCAGAGCAGAGCATAAGCTTGGCAAGGAGAATGTGAATGGTGGAAAATGCCAAGGCAGCCTTGACATTTTTTTTTTTTCTTTCAGTGTTGCACTTTTACTAAGAAGCAGGTCTGTCACTGATAAAGTACTGGGGATGGGAGGCACTGGGGTGAGGAGACACTGCGCTGAAGCCAGCGATAGTATTTTGTTTCAGCATTATCAGCGGATAGCTGTTGATGTCAGTGACAAGCACGAACAGTGAAAGTAATTAACTGATGAAAAAGTGGACAGAGTTTGGTGGTGCTGGTTCATTGTTGAGTAAATATTCTCCATATTGGACATTATGTGATACAAAGTGGGTATGCATATAATTGCATATGTTTTTACTGTAAAAGAAAAATTCTGGCCATTATTTTTGACTTTAATGGTCAAAATATGTGCATTAAAGTAACTGCTGAGGTCGGGGATTGTGGCAGCATTGCTACCTCAGAGCCCAGCAGAGGAGGAAACAGGCGCAGCGAGGTGTTTAGGTTTTTTTTAGAACGAACCACAAGGTTAACCGACATATTTTTAGAGAAAATCAACACTAGCCTGGTTATCTGAATCACTCTATTTGAACGTAAGATGAAAGTAGTTTAGCATAAATGTTGAAGAGTCCTCACTGGAATGTAAGGTTGCATGCATTTAAGTCTGAAAAGTTCAAAAATTACACTAACGTTTCCATTTTTATTCCCATCAGTGTTCTGAAGGTTCTTATGGAGGCATTTGTTCATTGATTTCTTATTCACACCCTGATTAATATACGTTTTATGACATTTTTTTCTAAAAAAAGCATGGTGGAAAATGATTTTTTTATGGTTGTTTAGAGAAATTTCTGATTAACAGAGTGAGAAAAGGAGAAATGCAAAAATTCTGTTTATATAAATGTTTGGCTCTGATATTTTATCAAACTGCAGCAGAAATTTTTGAGCTTGGTCTTATTTAATGTTCAGGAAGTTTATGTAAATTGGCATATATTTAATTAGCCAGCATACAAGTTTAATTTGCATATGTATATAAGATTCATTTCAGAAAATACTGTCAACAATGTGTCAACCAACCAGAATTAGCTCGCACAATGATAATGATACACATGCGCAATTGCACAAACACGGAAACACACAAATTTATGTTCACCAATACAAAGACTAGTAATGTGTGCACCCTCTCTCTCTCTTTGTCTCTCACAAACACACACAAACACACACACACACACACACAGAAACACACACAGAAACTAGCTGTCTCTCTTACTTTCTCCAGCCCTCATCTGAAAGCATCGTACGCACCACAGAAACAAAGAAGACCAAACACGTCAAGTAGATTAACTAGATTCTTTCTTTCTCCGTCTCACTTGTCTTCTCTTCACTCCAACTTTTCTCCATCGCTCCATCTCTCTCACCTACCCACACTCACTCTCTTACACCCCGTTGTGTTTGTTATTCCATGCATTACAAATTCTCTCACCTCTCATTCTTACTTCTGCAGCTTTCTCTCTGCTTGCACTTTCTCTCCATCACCTGTTTCTTCTTTCACACCGTTGCTGCCTCAGCTCCCAATTTCTCTCCCGATCTCTGCCTCCCCTCCTTTTCCCTCCCTCTAGTATAACTTAGAGGCCTCTTTCCATCCAAACTAAGTGTGTTTTGTTTTTGCACCATGCTGTTCCTGATTGCTGCACACTGCATTCAACTCCCTTGTTTCTCCTGTCACGTTTCATCCGATGGTACAGTGTTTGTCTGTGGACTTTGGGAATTGTGTGAAGCAAATTGAGCAGGTGGGTAGTCAGGGATGTTGAATTGCTTATTCCAATTTAAATGCATGCATTTGCATATTTTGAGGTTAACAATTAAGTTATGCAATGTCCCTAATTACCATAAATTGTATAGGGTGCAAATGAGGCTTTTCTTTGTGGCACAACCTACAGGCACAACCACACATGTGTGTGTTGATTCCCTCCCTCATTCTTGTTGTGTGTCTTCTTTCTCATTTTGCCTCGCTGTGGCTCCTCTATGTGGTTGCATATTTATAAATGTCTTAAAGGCATAGATGCACGCTACATATGATTTTTGGCGTGACACTTCCCTTGCAGGCCTGGATGTGCTGTGCAAATACACTAATATGAGCCACCCACTGACAGCAAATTTACTGAGGCCGTGTTTCTCAGCGTGCGCACACACAAACACACACACACAAAGACAAACTTGAAAGAAATGAAATTTCTGATGAAAGCAAACATGTTAATCGAATAAGTTCAATTTGCAGACCAAAGTAAAAGGCTTTGCCCCCTGGCAGACTTGGAGAAGGTTATTTGATTTTTGAGTATGAAGTGATTCTTTTTCTCTCGTGTTCTCGCAACATGTCCTCTGTGATTCTGTGATTGGCTCAGCTTGACTGAAGGAAGTAATTTACACAACAGTAAATCATTTGATTTTGTTAATAGAAAACGGGCAGCCCACCTCCTCAAGCCTTTTATTGTGGAATAAAGGGCAGATAAATGGAACTGCACTTTTCTATCACTTTAATGTGAAAGCAGTGCGAATCACTTTGTGGCGTCTCAGAGTCTGTCACCCGTGCTCACCAGCGGCAGAAGAGCTGCCATGTAAGGCACTGGCCTGCTCTTTCAAAGTAGTTTTGGGGAGGGGAACCTCATTGTGCTAACAGGAAAGAGCTGACATGAACCGCAAAGCCCTGTGAGAGATATACAGCCTGTTCAAACAGGTGGGACATGGCTTTTTACGCCACTTTTGCAATTTATATATATTTTTTGTACTTGTTGATGCAGATTTAAATACATTTGTATTTGGAAATAAAATAGCAATAAGCAATCTAAAGACAGCTGAATCTAGAACAGAGCACCGTTCATAAATAATACGGGCTGCACAGTGGCTCGGTGGTTAGCAGCGGTGCCTCACAGCTAGAAGGTCCCTGGTTTGCGACCTGGTTAGGGCGCCTGGGATCTTTCTGTGTGGAGTTTGCATGTTCTCCCTGTGCAGCGTGGGTTCTCACCGGGTAC